>BLKM01008356.1:2423485-2539304 GCA_013340265.1 Coptotermes formosanus | reverse complement strand
CCCCCCCCCCAGGAAATATTCCTGGTACTCATTTCTGTTAGTGGCTGAGTCGACCCCAGGGCCATAGTGCGACCGACAGGATTATGCCAATGAAAATTCCACTGACACCATCGGGAATCGAACCCGCGACCTTCTGGCTTTTAACACAGTGCTTCAACTAACTGCGCCCCCGCGTCCCCGAATTCAGACATTAATATGCTTTATGTCAAGTTCTGCACATGCAAGGCGACTGAGCTTTGGACCTTGTCCAACCTCCAGGGTCTAAAATACAGGAAAATAAACACAAGGTTTCGCAAACAGGATGGTCCCTTCCTCAGGTTGAGGTATCGAGACACCGAATGTGTTGGGTCCAGCAGACAGCAACAGACCTAACTTATTAGATGCCCCACACGCCCTTTGTAATTCAGAACGGAAACATCCAGCTTTCGAAACGGAAGCCTGAAATGACGGATTCTACTGATCACTTACTAATCCTGTGCGAGATTTGACGTTTCTGCAACGTTCAGGATTTACTTGTCGTCTGCATAATGATATTTTTTATAGTCTTATAGGTGGTTGTCAAGTTTCGGAGGAACGTTTTGCTTCCGTCTTCAAAGTAGAAATGTTGGGTGTTCTTTTCTTCTGGGACATGACACTGCGTCAGTCGGCATTCAAATACTGACGTTTCGAGATAGCGTTTTGTCTTTATCTTCAAAGGCTGAGCTGTCGTAGAACTCGTATGAAACGTTAACCTGAAGATGTAATCAGCATCGTCTCACGTTGGTAACTACCAGTCACAATAGACACGGTCGTAATTCGCAAGGCCACAATGTATACCAAATGGTACGCTATCCATTAGTGTCTCCAGAAAGAGCAGTGATTTATATGAAGTCGAACACTTTCTTATGTCACAAGAACGAAATCCAGTCCCAAAGAACCCATACCAAATTTTAGTAATCCGTACGTTTTGCGGTACCCCTGCCCCACAGGGTCTGCGGGGACCTTATGTACGCCAGTGCGTTCAGGCAAAGTTCTTAGTTCGAACCTGAAGAGTTAATTAAAGTGAGTGGTGAGCTTCAAGCTTTGGCCAGCATGTTCTTGGTACAGACCTGCAGGTCCATTATGCAGACGGCCCCACGACTTGTGCCTTGTAAGTTCGAAGCCGTCGAGTCCGTAACCACTCATTCCTGACGGTTATTGCACGCCTGCTGTTATCTGCAGGCAAAGCAAGCTAAGGCATCTCCCTCCCTTCTTATTACAGGGCAGCATATCTTTAGCAGAACTATGGCAAGCAAGTAGTTTAAATTACAACATAGCGAACTGCCCCTACGTTGCTCTTCTGCTCTGGCCATACCAAAACTTCATCAATTCCTTAATAAAACAAGAAGTTGGGAAGGGTAGAAGACCCCTTGGGTCAGCTATGTAGGCGGTGGGGAGACTACAGCTTGGTATAGTAACTGGACTTCTAAGAACATTGTGCACTGCGTATCTGTCGTCTGGAGCAGCATACTCAATTTGACGTGTGTACTCAAGTAACTGATATATGAATTTAAAAAAAAAAAGCTGTTCCGCTTTTCAAGGTACGTGAAGGAATTTTAATTATCCTATATTTGTTGCAAATCGAATTGGGAATTCGCCAATTCAGTATCTCGGTTTGCACCACGCAGTCTAATAAGGCCTGTGCTTGGCGTCACTTAAATGTTGACCTCTAGTAAGTGACGACAAAACTGTAAGCGGCTGTGAGTGCAAAATGACTCTACGATGGTGGCAGGAGTTCGTACGATTCCGGAATGGAAGGTTTGTGTCCCTAGTCGGTATAAGTGCGGTCTATAGTTTATGCTGAAAACTGGTCATGTGCCGCATTGAACGGTAAAGACGTTCAGACTGTGTACACTGTGTTAGCCAAAATACAGACTGCTATATTGACACGCTGAGAACACCAGATGTTATGTACATTTAACACGTTAACGATAACCATCTTTCGAAACGTGACGTTTCGGAGGAACCTGCTGCAGCCACTGTGAAGGCTGCAGACTGCTTGGATTTTGGAGGCACCAGGTTTCTCCGAAACTTCCATATACGTCTCATATATATGTATGTATCACACTACACGGCGTCGCATCCTAGAAGTCGGTTATTTTCATACCCATTGCCTGAGAATATCAAATCTCAGTTAAATACGTTTTTCCTTTGTGCACTGCGGCCTCCGCTTATGGGCTGACGAGTGACTGGCCGTGGTTGATGTCAAGACACTGTGCCCTGTGTGCATACCAGCAGTGTGGACAAGGAGCCAGGCCCCTTCTCTCGTCTGTGGTTTTCAACAAACCAAGTTTATATATGTTGATGCAAGTTCAGGCCAGGCTGATGGACAAATGTATGAAGTTCCTAGCCCAGAATTCACGAGGGACATTATGGTCCTTTTCTGGGACAAGCATCTTGTAAGGAATGTAGACCTACCACCGAGTGTCGCTGCCTCAAAGATGTGTGGTATCACCTTCAGATTAAATACTGCCCGTTGTACGGATTCAATGGACTTCTGCATGAGAAATACGTCTTTCGACCGTCAGTGTAGCAACTGTCTCCTTGTCGGTCGCGAATGCTGTGTAATTACCATTGCTTGGTGTAGTAATTAGGCTAGGGGCCGAACAACCGACGAATCGTGGTTCAATTTTCAGAAAGGGCAAGATATCCCCCCGCCCCGTCTTCAAATTGTCCAAACCGGCTTTAGAATCCACCCAGCCACCTGTTCAATGGGTAACGGCGCTCTTTTCCCTGGTGTAAGACGGGCGGGACGTGAATCTGAACACTCTCACCTAGTTCTCAAGTTCAGAATGAGTGGAGCTGGAGCCCAGCCTCCATACGCTTTAATGGCTTGCACAGCGGAAACATTACTTTATTAATGGTAATATTCAGTAGCACATAGAAAGGCAGACATGCATTGTATTAACGAAAATGTGTTCATTTACTTCTATCAGACGTAGGTCTGATTAGTGGGTTGCAGAGAGGACTGCAGTTTAATGTAAAGACTTCGTTGAAATAAATTTATGGTTGTGTTGGTTGTGTGTGATTACCTTCATGTATGAATATAACTCAGAAGTTAGTGAAAATTCGGAATTCGGTCTGTTGAAGTGGCGTTTCGGTAAGACTAAGACAAGTAGATACGCGTAAATATTCTGTGTGTTACATTAATTTATGAGTAGGCTTGTTGGAAAATTAAACACTTTGTAGAGGCTTCTTTTCCGATACTCCCCATCAGGTTTGTTTCATATCCTGTAGTTTCACCTTTCGTTTGTTCATTTTGTGGTTTTTTTCTCGTAGAAGTGCGTAGCAATAGGGACCTGTGTACAGTAAGAACGGCAAGAGCCTCGTGTGAATAATATTTAAGTTTTCGCAGACGCATCGCGTTACACTCTACTGTCGTGTGTCTTTATCACGTAACTGGTATCATGAGTGTTGTTACAAAAGAGAGATGCGTATATATCACTGTGCTTCGAAATGCTTGATTTTTGTGCTGAAAATTTATAGTAGGCGATGTGGTTCCACTATGAATCATGAACTAAAGAACAGGCCTGTCTTACGGGCATGTTTACCCCGCCCCTCACCCAAGTTTAACAGTCGAACATTCAAGTTTAGTTCGTGTAGAACGGTGCATCTGAATAAAACGTATGAAATGGATTGAGGGATGTCCTAGGTGACCACAAACCTTTGCTCAGCTCACCCCTTTCCTTTCCGCTACTTCTCAACATTTTCCAACTCCTTGAAACTTCTCTGTTCTGGTCTTCATCTTCGTAGCAACATCCCTCGTACCATCTCGTCTCTCCCTTATACCAACTCTCCCGCCACGTCTCATCCACCTCATACCGTTTTCCATCCTACATTTACAACAAGCAAGAATTCCATTCCTTTAGGCTATTAATGTCCAACTGTTAGGATCTCAGAAAGAGATGGCTGTAGTTTCGAAGTAACCTAGTAGTATTTGCTGTTCTGTACACTGGGAAACGCTGCATGTTCTACATCACTTTCACAAGTTCTGTATTCGTGCTGCCTCCGGAAATGTGTCTTGTAGCTTTATTCCGGCCAGCCTACTGCGTGTGTTGCGTCACGTATGCAGGCCAACTGTGACAGAGAAAGAGGACGGACCGCGAGCCATAGTGTGCATTGGAGCTCTGTGTCTTTTACTGCCTTCGTTTTTTATGACGCTACACTGTGCCTTCCTTACTCTTCTCAGTTATTTCTTTCGCATGGCCAAGTGAAATTCACAAAAGGCTGCATGTAGGCTTAGCTGTTTTTCTGAATACATGACCGCACTGAGTATAGAAACTAGGGTGACAGGATGGACGACCAGAGGCTCTGTGTTCGATTCTTGACAAGTACACAACTTATTCTCTTCACTTATTTTGAAGCCCATGTAGCCTTCCTTCTAGTGTGTAGTGGGGATAAAACAGACCATTCACTTCCATATAGTGCTAAGGTTACCGCATGGCGCTCTACCTCCACACCTCCATACGCCTTTATTGTCACAGTGCTTTTCCATAATTATTTATACGGACAACTTTGCCTTTACGTTTAACGATGGCACAGTTACCGTCGTGCTGTCGAAATTAAGGATTGTCTAGGCCACAGAATTTACCAGGTTTGTACCTTGAGTTTATACAAGAAAATGAACTGTAAGGAACGTTTTTCAAAAGTAAATAGAGGTTAAGCCCTAATTTCGGTGTATAAATACGAAACTGTAATAGGACGTGTGTAATTCGGTGGGTTAAATTTGCTGTAGAATTCGTTTTAGAACCTGGTTCTTTGCATAAGGGGAATAATAATGATGTATCGAGTATGTTAGTGTAAGTGGAAAACCTGAGTAGAAACAGGATAATCTTTCAGACAAATGCGAGGTAGGCTTACTGTTCATTGGACATACAGTACTGTGTACAGTTCAATGCTAAATCTGCCAGCTCACCTTGACGTTTTTAAAAAGCGTTGCTTGCCTTTCTTGAGAACTAACATACTGAATCCATTTATTGACAAGCTGATTATTGCTCACCTGGTCAAAAATTCTCCACCTTTAATGGAAGCCGGAAGTCCATTACTGTGTTTACAACCGCCACCGGAACTTACCAGAACAGTCGAGTCGCCACCTTTATAGCATGATCGCCACCGCTATAGCCTGATCACCACCGCTATAGCATGATCACCACCGCTATAGCATGATCACCACCGCTATAGGATGATCACCACAGTTATAGCATGATCACCACCGCTATAGCATGATCACCACAGTTATAGCCTGATCACCACCGCTATAGCATGATCACCACCGCTGTAGCATGATCACCACCGGTATAGTATGATCACCACCGCTGTAGCATGATCACCACCGCTATAGCATGATCACCACCGCTATAGCATGATCGCCACCGCTATAGCCTGATCGCCACCGCTATAGCCTGATCATTTTCCTGCCGTTTGATTTTCGGATTTTAAATTTGTACATATGTATTGTGTGCTCAATGCGTGTTGTGTGTCCAGCCCATCTCATCCTTCATTTGGTCACTATAATAATATTGTGTGAGAAATATAAAGGATGAAGCCACTCACTGTGCAATTTTTGTCTTCCTGTTGCCTCCAGTCTTTAACCTTTTAAAGCCTAGCGGTAACTTTACATACCACCAGGTTTGACATTAAAAAATTCTACGTGGTGCCCACATTGCGTTTATGTATTTTGTACGGATCTCAGAACAAACAGCAACTTTTGCCTTATGATACATAAAGAGACTGGTTTTTATAACCGAAGTGGAGAGTGTTTACAGCGCGGTACGCTCTGAGTACTTATATAAAACAGATAGGCTTCGTCTTTAAAGGGTTAAAGCCCCAATTTCCCTTCAGCATTCTGTTCTGGCACACCTTCATTCCGTAACAGTGTTTAGTCATATACCGCCACTGTATACAAACCTACTTGTTAGTCTGTTATTCATTTACAGTTCTGTTTTCAATGTGTTTCGGTCTTATAAGGCCTTCTTCAGGGAAAGAGTATTACAATAATGGAGCATTACTGGAAGTTTTGACATTAATTCAATACATTTATTCACACGTGATTACACATTCCAACTGCACTGTCTCAGTACACTGTCTGTGCAGGTCGAATATGCTAAAACTGTAGTAGGAAATATTTCCACAAGGATCCTTGGAAATTGTGTGAAAAATCGTTACTCGCAACATGTATGGTATATTAAAATATCGGTAAATAATGCAAGTAATTTCCGAGCATTCTAACGGAAATATTTCGCAATATGTTTTAGCATAATTTTTCAAAACTGTAATAGAAATGTTTTAGATTTTTCACTTCTCAAGGTACATTCAACCTGCACGTACTAGCTGACGTATTGATACAGTGTTATTCGAACATGCGATAGTTTATGTATCAATGTATTTTGTTGATGGTCAGACCTTCAGTAATGCTCCACTGTTGTAATACTACGTTTTTCTGACGATGGTATTTCGAGACTAAAACAAGGAGGTACTTGATGCGCAGATAAATGACGGTTTGACATGTAATTATGTGTACTGTGGTGGTATGTTAGTGCATGTTGCTATACAGTTTGCACACGCTGTAAAGTGAACACCTAAGAAACCTAATCTGTATTTTTCTCTCAGGATGAAAGACCAAATTTGATACCCAGGGTAATAGACATCTCAACTAACGGATACAATTATAATTCTGTGTAGTTGAGTCTTCAAGATTTTAGTTAGAACGTGGGAGTCATTCGGTGATACGTACTTGCTGGAAACCATCGAGCGTAGAAATTAAATACTTTTTCCTTTTAATGTATTGTATAACACATTCAGTAATTTATCTTTTAAACGTATTTTCTGTAACACATTCAGTAATTTATCCTGTTAGCATATTGCTGTAACACATTCAGCAGTTTATTCTTTTTAACATATTGTTCTGTAACGCATTAATTAATTTTAAGTTATTCTTTTGCAAGGCTTTCAGTACGTAAAATATTCTCACCTTTCAGTTTCGCTGAAATTCAGAATTTTTATTCTGCATTAATAACGACATTCCAATGTTAGGTTCTCAATCTATCCCATTAAAGAACACGGTCTTTAATAACATTTGAGAGGGGCGGAAGTTCGTAGGCAGTGTGTATATGTGATAAGATGGGTCATTGTTTCACGGAAACCTTGGCTTCTTCCTGCTACTCCTTAGCCTTTCCTTCATCCACGGTGATAGCGGGGATGTGTCCTTTTCCTGCGTTGCTATCTCCACACTGCAGTTGCGAAGGTTTCCTGTCTCCGTTTTGACGCAATGGCGTGTCAGCTGCTATACCTAGTAAACAGATAGATAGGCTAGACCATGCATCAGCTACAAGAGACCACTAGTATTTCCTGTTGCAAACTTAGAGGGTAGTTTAAAGTGAAAGCGTAAGGGAGGGTGTGTTTTACGTAATGATGCTAGTCGTAATGCTAGAAATGGTATGTGGTCGGTTTTGGGAGTGAGCTGGCCACATCTTGGTGGTAGAAATTGGAGTGAGTTTACAATAAGGCTAAATACAGTTTCTGTTTACATCAGTGGAAGTAGTGTTCAAGTAACAGAGCCATTCATTGCAGTACGTATTTTAGCAGGGAATGAAGGTTCAGGTTGTGTCCTGCATTGAGAAGGAAATAAGAACTGATGCCTGACTTAATGCACAAGAGTAGTAGCTTAATGAATCATTTCGGACCGTGCAGATGTGTTCGCCGATCCCAGTGGCCGCGCGGTCTAAGGCGTAGGTCTGCGGCCGAGCGCTTGCTGGGATCGTGGGTTCGAATCCCACCGGGGGCATGGATGTTTGTTTCTTATGTGTGTTTGTGTTGTCAGGTAGAGGTCTCTGCGACGGGCCGATCCTTCGTCCAGAGGAGTCCTACCGACTGTGGTTTGTGTCTGAGTGTGATCAAGTGAAAATGAAACAACCTCAACACCTATGGTGTGTAGGTAGAATAGGTCAGGACTACGAACGAAGCATATGTGTTCACAAACACAGACGGGTAATGCACGATAAACTGGGGTCACTGCTACGGTTTCTCGGAATTTGTGTGCGTTTTTGTCTTGAAAGAAAAAGGAAGTGTAAATTGTGTTATTCTGCAGTTAGTGCTGTACGTAGACGACCGTTTTCTTCGCAATCTTATCCTGCTCGTCAAACGATAATGACCTCCTGTTTTGTTCTTCACTGTATAAAGTGTTCTTGGAAAAGTATCATTAACCTTTTAAAGCCTACTGATTACTCGATGCAGCAACAGGTTTAACATTCAAAAATTGTACAGTCTGCCCGCACTGTACGTACGTTTTTTGTATTTATCTCAAAGCAAACAGCGTCTTTTTGCTGTTTGCTCTGAGTTTATGATCAGTTTATGTTACGTGAGGCAAAAGTGTTTTATATAACATAAGCTAATTGGCTGTTATAACCGAGATAAAAAGTGTTTACTGGGTCTTTAAATAAAACAGTTTATGCTTCTTCTTTAAAGGGTTAAATAATCTATGACTTAGAAATACGTGCGTGTGTTTTGGTGGTTTTAGAACTGTTCGCGTCGTTTCGTGTATCGCTTACGAAACGGCAATTTGTCCTAACCCACATAATTCTTCAGACTGAGATTGCCGCATTACTGGACAGTTGAATTAAAGACACACCTTCTTTCCAAATGTTATGTCCACAAAAAAATTTCTCGTTCTTATATATTCGTAAAAACATAACGTGCATAAGTGTTGGTTTATTCAGGATCGGTCAAGTTTTTTCTTTCTCCTGTAAAATTGTGTGTCGGTGTGTTACGACAGATTGCTGTTTCATGAGCAATTTGTAACGGATGATAGGCTTACCCCTTCTGAAAACGACTCTGTAAAGGACACGATGAACAATACTCCGCGGCTGTCTTTAACCCTCTGTGGCCTTTTGATGCGACGTCATATTGAAGTTCATGTCAACGCCAGTTGCCGCGCAGCCTTGTTGTCTCTGTGTTCAAGAATCTGAGTGGTACATGTGTCGCTGTTGTAATGACAGGAATGGGTGTAGTAATTAGGATGAAGGGCTTCCTTCGTCGGAATCGCCTTTATCAGACAGTGCAAGACGCAGCAAACTGGACTTCTCTTCCTCAAGACGTTGTGTGTAGCTAATGGGCAGAATACTTAGTGCTGATCCCCCATCCCTTTCCTCTACCATGGTCAACTTGAGAGCGTCACGTGTTTGGAATGAAGAAGATTAGGTCAGTGTATCACATGCGGACAGCCCTTCTCTGTGTGCAGCAATGATTTGTTACCTCCAACATGTGAGGTCGCTACCCATGTTTAACCCTTTAAAGACGAAGCGTATCTGTTTTATATAAGGACTCAGTGCGTACCGCGCTGTAAACACTCTCCACTTCGGTTATAAAAACCAATCTCTTAAAGTTTTATAAGGCAAAAGTTGCTGTTTGTTCTGAGATCCGTACAAAGCACATAAACGCAATGTGGACACCACGTAGAATTTTTTAATGTTAAACCTGGTGGTATGTAAAGTTACCGCTAGGCTTTAAAAGGTTAATGGCAACAAAGTGTCGCGGCACAGTCGTTCTCCCCACCCCCCCCACCCCCCACCTGAAACCCCACATTACCTTATTATTGACAATTTTTGGATTCAGTTGGGTTTATTCCGGGAAGTGTGACGATAGTATAGTGCAGTCCGGATTTTCCGAGTCCGGATTTTCCGAGGTTCCGTTTGGTACGAGCCGATGGGCTGTAGTCACAATTGTTTCTGTGTTGGGCACATAATTCAGATTAACGCATGTTACTGTATGCACATTTGTCTTTCAGACACTACAGTACTTGTTTTTAGCCATTTTTTTTGTGTGTTCTAGTGTGTTATCTGATTTAAGTGTGCATTTAACGTACCATAACAATGAATGCAATGTGTCTGTTGTACTACGTACGCAACCGTATATTCTAAATTGTCTTAATCCGTATCGTCCTAGCTTTTCTTTAATTCGAGGCAACCTCGGTCCCGTTCATCTCTATATATCGACATGCCGCTGCACCTCGAAACTCGGCATTACCACGTCTACCCCCGCGCCAACCTTCTGTCATCGTAATCGGATCATTGCAGCTTCATGGGAGAAAGAAACCGAACTGGACTTCAGCACGCTGTTACTTGTCACTGACACTGAGTTCAGAACTTGCTGTCACAACCTGATTATTAATATCTATGAAAATATAATTTTGGCTGCGAGATTTGAGTTACTAACAGCGATGTTTGCTGAAGATTCAAGTCTTCTGCGACTTACACCATGTCGGTTGGTTTACCGACCTTTCGAAGGATCAAGCGGTCCAACTTGACTGCTTGGCCCTGAAGTTGAACACAGTACATTCCTTCTAAGCGTCAGTAATTAGTTACCATTCGACACTGCGCCATGTCCCGCAATACGTCTGTCTTACGCTGATCCCGGTGGCCGCGCGGTCTAAGGCGTAGGTCTGCGGCCGAGCGCTTTCTGGGATCGTGGGTTCGAATCCCACCGGGGGCATGGATATTTTTCTGTTGTTAGTGCTTGTGTTGTCAGGTGGAGGTCTCTGCGACGGGCCGATCCCTCGTCCAGAAGAGGCTTACCGAATGTGGTGTGTCTCTGATTGTGATCAAGTGCAAATAAACAACCTCGACACCTGCTGTGAGTAAGTAGAAGAGGTCAGGACTACGAAACGAAACGTCTGTCTTTCGTAATTCTTCCGGTTGGTTTGTATGAGTATGGAACTTATTGGGCCTGCAGTGTATACTTCCTTTTAAAGAAAGAAAATAGGTTGGGATGTTTGTAACTGTGAGGAGCTGACATTAGAAGTAAGCCGAACGGTAATTATTATGACAGGTGTTCCCAGACAAACTTAATTTGCTGTTCAGACAGCCATCTCTCTGCTGGACTTTGCCTCCATGAGACTACAGCGCTGCCGCGGAGAGCGTTTGGACCTCACAGAGAAGTGGTAGGAGCCCGGAGAAAATGGAACTGGTGAGGCGGGGCCTCATAACTCGCACTTGTTGACTGATGTTACAGGGACCATCAAAGGGAGAGGAATTAGATAGGCTGCACATGTAGCTGACATGGGATGATCAAAATGCATGTACAATTTTATACTGAAAACCTAAAGAGAATATAAACCACTTGAGAGACGGCCATATATGGAAGAATATGTGTGTTGTTAACAGAACTTAAACTTGTATGGCATGAGGGTGTGACCTCGATGTAACTGATTCAATGGCGAACTGGGTAATGAACGTTTGCATCTATAACACTTCGGAAATTTATTGAATTGTTGAGCCATTGTCAGCTTCTCAAGAATAATTCTGCTTCACGAACTTTATTGTAAAAATAAAGGAGATAGCAAAAACTACGAAGGCCGAATTAGACGTGAATCTCTTCTTATCTTTTTACACGTTTTAGTATTCTGTAGCTGGCATATGGCAGGAGGCAACATAAAGCGTAGGCCTACATTTTAACAGGCACTCTCAACCGACGCGGATAGTATGTTGCAGCATTAACGTAACTAAGTTTTTTATATTTACATGGTAGATGCTAATGTGCTGGATTTAAGCACACCACCGCAGCGAAGTGTATGTAAAACATCGGAAATCTTCCACTTTGCCTTGAAACTTAATTACGACGGAAATGTATTATGACGAGTTGCCCAACATTTACACGCATACAGACCTTATACATGTCTGCCGAGACAAATCAAAACTAAGACCTTCGTAAAGACACGCGGGACACCCGCTTACATACTTCCCAGCTGGGGAATAAGGGAGTGCCCGATTATGGCGTCATTGCTAGGATGCTACATTTCAAAATCAATCTCAATATCGCAGTCCAATTTTAAACATTTTCTACCGTTTTCAGTGTTTATCCTTGCTGCTGTCCTTCACATTTCCGACGCGTGCGAGATGGCCAGTCCATCTTCATGTGTGTCCCTGTAGTCGTGCTTTATATATAATTATGAGTAGTTCGAATTTTTATGGACTGATAATTGTCCTTTCTTCAGAAGCCAGTTACAGTCTGCCTGATTTCTGTGAATAATTGCAGTAGGCCTAAGTGTATTTAATTTTCTTATTCCGTAACTATAACCCACAAAGAAGGTATTTTGAGGTCAGGGATTTTTATCCGGCTCAAAGCTCCCAAGTTAACTTTTCTAACCGCATTAGAAAGCATGTGAGACCCTCATTTGTCTTCAGCCCCGGTGGATATCGAGTGCGTTTAGAAAATGTGATTAAAAATTCTTAGCGATTTGTCACTGCAGACAATATGTTACGGACGTCCCGCAGCTTTGTGTACTAGCTTGTTACAGTAATGCCGCATGAAACTGAACTGTTCTGATCTGAGCTGTAGTGGTGTTGGCCATTCTGTAGTGGCAGAGAGTGATAGGGCACTGCCCTGTGACAGTTACACTTACACGAGAGCTAAGCAAAGGATTTCTGGTCTCCTAGTTTACAGTTGCTGCAGGGACGAGACTAAAGACGAGGAATCTGAACTGCGAAAGGGAAGGGAGAGGAGTGGGAGGAAGGATGAATTTTAATTTGCGTAATTCATCTAATGCAGTTCAGGTATGCATGAGTGCTCTCTTGGATTGTCCTATGCCCGTTATACTTGCTGTAAGCAGTTAAGAGCCGAAAGGGTAAAGGCTTGAGGGGGGGGGGGCGTCTGCATTACTATGGGTATAAGGGTTGATACGAAATGTTCAAGGTGGGTGAGGGTGGAAGTGAAGTGAAGGGTTTACAATACCAAGCTGGGGGAGGGGTAAACTCAAGTATAATGGCCCACGAAACAAGGAGATGAAGCACCTCTGTAAATCTTCAGAGCACAGTATCTGTTGTAGGTGGAAAATCTTTCCCGAATTACTGTAGTATGTCTTGGGAGTTTTATAACTTTACTGTATAAAAATCATCATACTAATATCCTTTCTGTACTGTTGTAGACAAAAGCGAAAATTGTGTGGTGATGGGTTTATGGACTTTATCCATCGTCCCAAGAGTAAAATATTAAAAATATTAAAAAATTAAAATCCCAACGTTTCGGAAGCTGGCTTTGCTTCCGTCCTCAGGTGAATGGAGAGGGAGAAGAGAAGAACACCTATTTTCTATCTTCGGATGACAAACTTTCTAGGTCCATACGCCTCGTGCAGTTTTGCGTTTTAATTCTCAGAAGTTATTGATGTTCTTAAGTAGCGGTAAGCCCTTGCCTAGCCAAAGACACACGGTACAACACAGCTGCAAGTCGTACAATATTGCACTACACAAACGCGATAAGTGCTGTGGCAACAATTGTTGCAGTTCGGTATTTAGACTCAAATGAGGCAATGAAACGTTAAATTTTAGGTGTTCGGTATTGAGTATATGGTGAAATGTTTTAAAATAATGTGTTGTTGTCGGTCTGTTGTTGATGTCGTCGCTGGTCAGGAATTGGTAGGCTGAAATAAAAAAGAGATTTCTAGGCTGTGTCATAGAAATAGAATAGAATGTCCGGGTTTGCTAGACAAATATTTCAACTTTATAACGTGAGAAGTTTTGTGGTAGTTAAACTCTAATTTATGTCTTCTGATCCCCTTTCTTTCCACCCTTGGAATAAAAAGAGCTTAATCCACCTCTATAACGCTTCTTCTTTTACTTTCTTCTCTTACTTCCGTCTTTCTCTTCCCCTGTGCTGTGTCTTCATTGCAAGCATAAAGCCAGTAGCTTCTTTAAGCTGATTATGAGTGTAAAACGCAAGTAAGCCTGTGATATTTATGGTTCCTACATGTAGTATTCAGCCAACCATTTCGATTGTTGGCCGACGCTTTTGCTTTGCAAATTAACTGTGCCATGTAGCGGAAGGCCGTGTTGAGCGATACGTGCATAAGTGATTTAACTCAGTGTGGTTGATAGAATGCTTCAAGGAGCTTGCCTGTCCAACTTTTGGAGCGTAGGATATCATCTGTTTTAGCATAAAACAGCTGTGGCTCTTGCGACCGTTTGAAATATTGCTAATAGGCTGTTCCAATGCTTTCGACTTTGGAATCAGTTATGCTTCTTCTTCTCACTGTAAATCTAAACTACTGTACAACTAACTTGCAGCTGACTTAATGTCGCTTTCAGTAAAATTTAAATTTCACCCTATAACCTGCCCTGAAAGCACAGTAGAAGTATAGCCCTACTCTTTTTCAACACCGGCGCTAGATATGCTTGGGTGGTTAACCCCGACCGCTTTACCCGGGAATGACCCGGTACCCATTGTATAAGAGGCTGGGTGGACCTTAGGGCTGGTCTCGACGGGTGCGGAAAATTCGCCCCTGCCGCGGTTCAATCCCCGCACCTTCCAACCAGTAGCGACGCAGGCTAATGGTGTTAAATTTTAGAGCGATTGGTGAAGAATGAATTGCAAAGGGCGTGGCAGGGAACAGTCGTGGCCGAAATTGATATAGCTTACTGTCCCGGCATTCACCTCGAAGGACTGAGGAAAATCACGAAAATTTACTCTTAAGAATATTTGGTCCTGCGGTTGATATTCGAACCTGGCATCCCAAAATACAAGCCAGAAGCGTTAGGCCCGTCGCTGTAATCCATACTGGAGTGATTCTATCAAAGGAAATCGGGACAGGCACATGCGTACGAGGAAATAACACGATGCAGCATGACACGAATGCTTGACAAGAAGCTGTTGAGACAGGAGATGGGTCGAGTAGTGGGAAATGTACCTACAACCACAGAAATCGACTAGTACAAAGTTTTCATAATAAGTAAATATGGACATTGTTTATGCGCGTTTCTGGACAAGGGAATTTCATATTATTTTCCAGGGAACGCACAGGTAATGGTAGCTGCAAAAAATGGTGATAAGTTTATCCACTTCGAGCCACTAGTAGATTCAGATGTGCAGATGGAAATCAAGTGAAAACTGGGTGCATGAAATGAAACGTGTAGTGGCATGAATTGAAACATGCAGTGACAGATACTGCAACATGCAGCAACATAAATTGAAACGTGCTGTAACACAACCTGAAACATGTAGTGCCATAAGCGGAAGGATACAGTGGCAACTGAAAAATGCATTGACTTAAACAGAAAAATACAGCGACAAGCAAACGTGCAGTGTCATGGACTGAAATATGCAGTGACATAAATTAAAGCATGCAATGACATAAACCGAAGCATACAGTGACAAATTGACCTATACAGTGATAAACTGAAAAATGTAGTGCCGCCATCTGATACATGCACGTACATGAACCAAAAGATGTCGTGACGTGCTGGAACATGTAATGCCATAAACTGGATCTAATTGACCAATCATAATGATTCCGATTTATTCGTTGTTATTTAACTACGTTTTTGAACTGAATGTATTATGTTGTTTCGAATGTCTGAACGAAGAATTGAAATGAATGTGATGTTATACGGCCGTGAACCGTTTTAGGATATCCCAGGATGTGTTGTAAGAGGCAAGTTACGAAAACCGCACAAAGTTCACAATATTCGTCCAAACGATTCCAGTGCGGTGCCCAGTAGGCCTAATTAAGAAAAATAAACCGTAGGCATTTTGAACTGACAATCCCCTGACGCCAGAGACTAACGTCAAACCTGTGACCGGTTTACTTCCTCGACAGTCACGTGACAGTGTCTTGCGTGCCGTCTCTTTTATATCGCCAGCGCCGACAAGAAAGGGAATTTTGGAGGGAAAGAAGACAAGAAGCCCTGCATGATGTTAAGCCGAAAAATTGCGTCTGTTGGAAGAGGGGTTGGTGATCTTGTGCTTAACTTTGAGTTTGCATTACAGGGTGGATACTGTATTGGAATTAAGTATTTAAATGGGCACATATGTCACTCTTGGTACCGGTAGTTAAAAGTTGATAAAATCCTAAGTTGATTATAACTGTGTTACAACCCTTATCACCCTGTGGTTCTAAGAATATGCAGGAACTGCTTCGCCAAACTTACGCGCTTATCCCCAGAATGACGGTTATTAAAATTTATGGTGGTTGTCAGTTTCTTTAACCGACTTTTAAAGGGACTAGTGAAGTGCTGTTGGGGAACTTTAGTGTTCCAGCCACCTTGTTCTTTATTTGAGGGGATTAACGTCGTGATAGAAAGAGTCTGTTGCATGAAAGACTTGTGCATGTGTGATACAGAGCGATTAAAGTTGGACAATTCATGGATCTAATTTTTAGAATTTGCGTATGTACTACATATTATTATAAATGTCTTGCACATTTGGAAACAGTTGTTTAAACTGTTTTGTGCATTGAAGATGGAGGCAGCGGGTTTCCCCGGAACGGTTGTACCTGTCCTCCAAACTACATGGCGTCGTGTCACTGGGGATAAGATGCAGTGTCCTTGCTGTTTTGAACAGAGTCCGCAAACACGGGGTATTTCTCTTGAGGTGAGGTGTTAGCAGGTCTGCAAGAGCTTCGCTCCGTGCACTTAGTGACAACTGTCATTTGGTACTGTGGTTTTTTGTACATACCCAACACTTATGATGGTACGGTAACCGTAGTTGTGTATGAAATATTTATGATGTTTGTCAGAAAAGAACGAACGAAAATGCATTGAAAGAAATGTGTTGTAGGCCCTACTTCCGTTTTATTCATCACGAATTCCACAAGGTCTGTTCACTGTAATATGACAAGAGTACTGTGTCATTACATTAGGCACCACATGTTCAGCACGATTTGTGTTTATGTTTGAAATTTCGGGACAATACTCAGGACGTAAAATTACGAAACGCAAAGTTTTACTAATTGACGTCATGTTTATTCATGTTCTTGCAATACTTTATAATACGCCAATGCTGCATGCATTGAAAGTATGTCCAAGTATAGAGTCATTTTGGGTGAAAAGTAAATTCAAATTGTGCTACGGACTCCCCGTGTGGTATATTTCGCGAACTAACAGAGTGCTCTTTGATTGTTTTTGCCGAACAGATCCTTCACATGAAAGACGTTAATCGTGGCATTGAATATCTGAGAAGGACTAAAATGCTTTTGTATTATATAATATACCTACTCGTGAATTCTGTGCCGGACATTTCACGGTAATGGCCATGCATGAGTACGTCTATCCGTCTAATATAAACGGAAACGTGGGGGGGGGGGGGGCGCAAGGAGCTCACAGGGACTTGCAGAACCAGAAACAGGCAGCCTACTTTATTTAATCGAGTTAAACAAATTCCATATTAGATTCTATTCCTGTGCTCTAGTCCTTCAGTTCTATACAAGAATTAATCTCTCCCATTTATTCTCTTTCTCTTTTACCCTTTTCATAACTTCAATCTCGTCTTTTCCTCCTTTTATGTTTTAAATTGAAGGAAACGTAAAATAATTCTCCTTTGCTTGTCTGCTTATATACGGCACTTCTAACTGCAATGGCTCTCTTTGCATGAGAAATAATGAAATACCATAAAACCATGTGATATACAGGGCCCCCTAGATTGTCCGAGTGGGTGTATAAAATTGAATTTTCTGTGTCAAGATTGATTGACTCTTTCTTGGGTTATTTAACGGCCCTTTTTCAACGGCATAGACTGTAGGGTTGTGTGAGTGGTATTGTTGTTAGGAATGATGGATTGAAAGATTGTAGAAGGAAGTGGTCGTGAAATACCTGTCATAGTTGCATGCCGTCTGGCCGAGATTCGAAATCTGGACCGCCGAATACGCCGTTCGCTACATCTAGAGAGACTATGCACAGCGTGAAAGTTAACGACCTTCAGATTTTCTCCACCAGTTGTATTTTTACAACACCCTGTTTGATTCTTGTAACAGTGTAGATGGCGCAATACTTTCTGCTTGAACACTGGTTTATATCCCTCTCGAGGAATATTTTTTTCACATTTGTACTGCGTTGCCACAATGTTTGATGTAATAGACTGTGAAGTCTGTGTAACGGCAGTAGCAAAACACACTCACACAACCCGTGGGTTCTAGTAAATATACTGAAAGAACAGTTAGCCTACATTGAATACACTCAAACAACAGTTGGCCTCCATTAGGTACACTCAAACAACAGTTGGCCTCTATTAGGTACACTCAAACAACAGTTGGCCTCTATTAGGTACACTCAAACAACAGTTGGCCTCTATTAGGTACACTTAAACGACAGTTGGCCTCTATTAGGTACACTCAAACAACAGTTGGCCTCTGTTAGATACACTCAGACAGAGGCTGGCCTAGAGTAAATACGCTCAGACGCCAGTTGGCCTACAGTAACAGCACTCAAACAACAGTCAGCCTACAGTAAACGTACTCACACAACGGTTGGCCAGCACTAAATACACTTTAATCCCATTTGGCCTGCAGTAAATACATTCAAACCCCATTTGGCCTGCAGTAGATACGTTCACACATCAGTTAGCTTAAGTAAATGCACTCCAACAGCAGTTGGTCTACACTAAATACACTTAGACAACAGTTCAAATACAGTAAATGTACTCAAAAGAACAGTTGGCCAGCAGTAGATGCACTCAAATAACAGTTAGCTTATAATAAATGCAATCAAACAATAGTTGGTCTACAGTAAATGCACTTAGGCAACACTTGGAATGTTGTAAATACACTCAAAGAACAGTGTATTTGCAGCAGATACACTCAGACAGCAGCTGATGTACAGTGAATACACTCAAACACCAATTGGCTTGCAGTAAATGTACTCAAACAACAGTTTGTCTACAGTAAATACACACAGGCAACATTTGGCATGCTGTAAATACCCTCAAAGAACAGTTGGCCTGCAGTAAGCACACTCAGACAACCCTTAGCCTATAGTAAATGCACTCAAACAACAGTTGGTCTGCAGAAAATAAGGCAGTACAATCGTATAATCGTAGCTAAGGCGTGCGTCACCTTATGTTGAAGTGACATGGCATATGCTACCACATTACGCTAACCACAGTGCTAATATGACACTTGTGATAGGACATGAACAGAGAATCGCATAATTTTTTAAAATTGCTTCTTTATGTTTCATATTAATATTTTGATTGGGGGCCGCGGTGGCGCAGTTGGTTGAGGCACTGCGCTACAAACCGGCAGGTCGCGGGTTCGATTCCCGATGGTGTCAGTGGATTTTTCATTGACATAATCCTGTCGGTCGCACTATGGCCCTGGGGTCGACTCAGCCTCTAACAGAAATGAGTACCAGGAATATTTCCTGGGGGGTAAACGCGGCCGGTGCGTAGGGCTGACAACCTTACCACCTTCAAGCGCCGATTGTCTAGAAATCTGGGAGCCTCGACCTCCTGGAAACCTGTGGGCCTCTCCAGGCCTGTAGTGGGACTGCTTTTTTATTTTGATTGGTGTCCGCGTTTCTCTAGGGTCATGGACATATTAGTGGGTTCTTCTGCGTAGGCATGTTGTGTGCGATGGACGGCAAACCCCCCCCCCCCCCACACACACACACACACAGAGGAAAAGTTTTTCAACATTTAAGTCACGAGTGTCGAATCCGCGGCCACATTTGTGAATTATGTAAATACCACCGAAAAATAAAAATAATTTAGGCGGTTGGGAATACCGCGTATTGTGATTTGACACTGCGGCCTGCGAACCGTCCCACAATAACGGTTTTGGCCGTTTGCCAAAACGTTGGGCATTCATGATCTAGATTATTCTTTGTTTCCTAATGAAATCAGGATTGTAAAAACATAGGAGACTGAAGGGGAATATGTTTGTGTACGGACGCAACAATTTGTCTCTCACTGATGAACCAAACGTGTCGGCTGATTGGATAACATCTTACGTCGTTTTCGAGAAATTTCGGTTTCAGTTGTCGATCCAGAGGTTTATTGTCTTGAGCGAGGTTTCTCTTGAGAGCTCGGTGCTTCCAGGCAGGTGTTGGAAGAGTACTTTTAAAACAGGCACCAGTTTCCATTCCAAATTGTATGCAGTTTATCTTTCACAGCCATCCACCCATTACACGTTACATCATTTTGTCCAGTCATAAAATAGACTCAACAAAGAAGTCTGAGCCAAGACAAACCATATGTCATGGGGTGGAGGTGTAGCTCCAGCTCATTCGCAACCCTTCACTGGAAGGAGGTGGGTGGTCAGCAAGACGCTTCGGCCGCTTTGCCCACTGGAAAGACCGGTACCCACAGTGCAGGAGTCTGGGTGGGCCTCGGGGCCGGTCTTGAATGACACAGAAGACCTCACCTCTCCCAAGATTCGATTGCCGACCGTCCGGCTCTTAGCGAGTCACTATACCGACCATGCTATCCCGTCGTTAGAGCAGAATTACAACTGCAGTTGTCTCTATACTGCATTTTCGGCCAGATTGTTTTCATCTGTTCTCGGGTTTTGCTTTTTAGAACTCGCAAAATTAGAATTTTTGTATGTGTATTGGGCATAATAGCGATACTCCACTATATTTTGTTTGTGCCATATATCAGGAGGACATCAGTGCGGAGGCCGGAGTTTAATACCACGCGGTTTCATGTGGAATATATGGTGGACAGAGTTACACTAGGACAGAGTTTCTTCGTGTACTTTATTTTTCCTGTGCCATCGTTCCACCGATAATCCATACTCCTATTTCACTGATCTCAGCAATTGACACTATCGTTACATAAAATGTTTCACTTCACTGACAGCTGTACTGATCCAGGGTAGGTCATTGCTAAAGTGGTTACGATGCGATTGTCTAGCGTTCGCTTTCGGACCAGGGTGTTTTTCTCTCCTGTCAGGACCACACCTGCGCTGGGATCCTCCCAGCATAAAGTGTACTGGGTACTATAACAGTGTTAAAGCGGCCGAAGCGTGAAGCTGACCTGTCGTATCCAAGTGATGAGATGCTGAATGTTGCTAGTAATGCCACTGCTTCTACCAGTGCTGATTTCCCGCTTGTACTAATGTTGTTATTGCTGCTACAAGTGTCTAGGCGTGTCTTGTACGATACTGAAGACGTAGCTATCTGGTCTGTTATCAGTCCGAAATGTATCCTGCACCTGACTGCGTACCAGACTTCATCAAGCAGAAGGATTTTATTTTCGTCGATAGGTATTTCAATTTACCAGTCCTCCGGTGCCGGAAGAAGAATGTACACATGCATATACAGGAAAAGGTTCTGTGTGCAGAGGCAGAGGTTGGAATCGGAATTTATAAGCAGAATTAATTAGACTAAAAACCACACCCCTGCACCCCTCCCGGTCCGACTGCTCGGCCTCCGCTGTTCCTAGCTACTACTCCTGTTTTAATTTACAAAAGCCAAACTTAATTCTGGTTTCCAAAACGTAGGCGGAGAAATCAAGAGAAATGGTAGGGAAAATTAAAAGGGATTCAGGCTACTATATATATACAAGACGTACTCACACAGACGGTGGGCTAAGGGGCGCTAGGGGGTGGGGGTGATGCCGTGCCCGAGATTTTCAAGGCTTTGATTTGAGTCTTAAGCTTGGACCTGGTACAGTCAAGAGAAATTTATAGTCAGGTCTCAGTCAACTTGGTCGCTAGGATTTGTATTTTAAAAGCGAGTTTGATAAACTGAAGGACTCGCCACTTATATTGCCTTACGATTTTCTTGCATTGGCAGCTGGGGTAGCTCGGTCGGTATACGGACTAGGCTACGGGCCGGAGGATGAAGGACTCATTGTTCGATTACCTGTGAGGGCAAGTGATTTTCCTCTTGTACAAAGCCTCCAGATAGGCTGTGGGGCCCATTCAACCTTCTATTCAATGGGCATTGGGAGAGGGGTCTTTCCCCTGGGGTAAAGGGATGGGGGCTTGAAGCTGACCACCAATCTCCATTTAGTGCTGAGGTTAAGGATGCATGGAGCTGTATCTCCACTCATCCATATGCATTCTTCGAGTGCACGGAGATAAATTTACGTTTCTTGATATTGTTATGTTACCTGAACCCTAAAGTTCGTATAGACTGTATCTCACGTGTCAAAAGTAGGTGCCTAATAATAATCGTAGGATGAAAGTGCTGTGTGCATTGGAGAGCAGCTGCAGTGCGGAATTCAACACATTCAATTGAACCGGTAGTACTGACGTGCTTTGGATATGCCCAGTTATGACGCGATGTCGTACGTATCTTATGCATTTCGTTATGGTGGGTTGTCAGTGTGTTTCAGCGCTTAGATGTCCGGTGTAACTTAAAGAAATGGCGTTGCTTGCTTGCGCTGGTGAAGGATGTAGCGTTGTCTCTGGCAAGACATGAATTTTTAGGTTGCCGAAACTCATACGCTATGGCCTGTGTTGCCTGAAATTAACGTAAATTTTGCTAAGGCCATTGAAGAGGACTCTCCTTGCTTCTGTAAGTGTACCTAAATGCTCATTTGTGTGTTCGTAAAACTTTTTTCTGATTACCGAGAAAGTCATCAGTGCTGCTCATACCTTGACATACCAGATATCTATTTGAATACTGAACATCTGCATTTACATTTATGTATTTTAAACTATGGTTTTTATGATTGTCATGTTGTATCTGTGGATTGGTTCTGATGCTTCTATAATTTGATTTTGTGCCCTTTAATGTCGGACACGCGGTGGCGCAGTTGGTTGAGGCACTGCGCTACAAGCCGAAGGTTGCGCGTTCCATTCCCGGTGGAGTCATTGGAATTTTTCCTTGGCTTAATCCTTCCGGCCGCACTATGGCCTTGGGGTCGACTCAGCCTCTAACAGAAATGAGTACCGGGGTATCACCTGGGGGGTAAAGGCGGCCGGTGCGTAGAGCCGACAACATGATCTCCTTCATGTGCCTATTTTCTGGTAATCTGGGAACCTAACCTCCTGGAACCCTAAGGGCCTGTCCAGGCCTGTAATGGGATAGCTTTACCTTTTTTTGCTCTTTAAAGTGTTCGGTCTTTGTATTTTAACTCCGTGGAGATGCCACATGATTGGCCGGAGCATGTAGGAGGTCATTATTATAAACTAGTTTCAATATACTTGTGTTAATTAGTTGGTAGGGTACTGCTATTATGTATGTATGTATATGTGCACCTGTGTTGCACATTGCATTAATTACTCTACCGTGTCCGCCAAAATCTTGTTTTGTCTCTCTAATTTCCCCATTAGCGCTACGTAGATCTCCCATTTCATCTCTCGCAACTCCAAACCAAACAGCCCCACGTGCAAAGTAGACCTAGAAGTTACGAAGTTTCTCACTTATTATTTTGTCTAGTATGGCGCTGTTTCGTCTGTCGTAGGTCCCTGTATCTCCCTCAGCACATGACATAGAATGCGACTGAAAATTGCGGATTCACAAAATGTCCTTAACTAAACCGTTGATGAATACAAGTGCACTGTGTAATAATTTCTGTGCTAGCTGGAGAGATTGTAGATGTTTTGCATTACGTGACAAAGTCTGACGTAATACCTTGACTATTACAACGGGAATTATGATTTATGCATGAAATGTAATCTGTCAATCTAGTCACCGATATGTAATATTGACGTTCTCTGGCACCTCTGTTCTGCACTATAATATATCCTCCCGAACATCCATATATGTTACTGAAATGAGGGTCTCACGCTGTTGACCTGCCAGTCAAGGAAGATAAAAGAAATGTTCTTCAGTCCGTATGTGTGCGTGTCTCCTAACTCCGGTGTACGAGAAGATTTTGCATTTGCACGATAAGTCATACATCGTCTAATAGTGTCATCCTACCTTCGATTGTGCTGACTAATTTTCTCTTATTGTACTGGCTGCATGTTAGATAACAGGTATAAAACGTTCACTCGGCGAACTATGGAACCACAGGCCAGTTTGCAGTTACATATTGATCCTTGTGTCTGAGCTGCATATACACGAGGTAGCCTACAGAATAACCTGATTGCTTTTTTGTTTCTAGACAAGAATCGGTGCTTCGTCTGCCTATTATTTGCTTGTAATGATATCAGAGGTGAAATGACAATTAAACCGCACAGAATGTCCTCTTTCAACGTACGTTGCCTGCATATAAGTTTTGACGACACAGTACCAGCTGATCGTACTTTTCACTCAGAGTAATTTGAACCAGGCAGTTCAGATGTAAGGTGAGGGGGCGGGTTTTCTGAACGAAACGTAAATCGGTATCACAGAAGGTCTCAAGTTAAATGCCGCATACTTCAGAATCAAGACCACTTTTCCTCCTTCTTCACCCTAAATATAAATCCTTATTGCTCATGCAAAAAGGGAGAAATAGGAGTTGAGAGGGGGGGGGGGGGCGTTTCGTGCTAACGACGTTGGCCGCGGGGGGGGGGGGGGCTGGAAGAAGAAGATGGGAAGGGGTTATAAGATTGGCGCAAAGGATTTCGGGTTAAAAACAAAAGGCAGGGCTGTGAGGGCCCATAGTGGATGGGGAGGACTGTTCTCTTCTGTGTGTACTGCACTCACAAACCGGTACCTTTTAATTAGAGTGAACCCCTTCCTCCGAGGAGGCTTCCAGGATCTGGCTACAATCTTTTGCTGGTAAGCCTTTGTCTTCATATTCTCTGTGCGTTTTGTGTAAATAAAAGCGTTGTGCGTATCCCATGCAGAATTTTGACAAAGCAGTACCCTTTAGATAACTTATATCGCGGAATGTTTTGTGCAGTAGTTTTTGAAAGTTCTGAAATGCCTAATGTATAATCCGTTTCATTGTTGACGTAAAAAATTCAGGAATTTTATTTACTTGCGTTACTGATCCATGATGAACAACAGAATGTATTGTTATTTGTTTATTGATGTGGCCTGTAGTTTATTTTGTGACGCTGCCAATATCTGACATTACGAATATATACGTCGAGGCATGATTGGCCTATAAGCAATCTGCAAATTGTTTAGAAATATGTCATTGTTTTCCATTTGGGCTGCAATACCGGCATTTGTCTGGTGGGACTGAGGATAACCACGAAGTATTTCAGTCTGGCTTGTAGCGTGGCCCAGGTTCGAATTGGGCTCCTACCTGACCCAAATACGAAGCTCCGTTTTAGCGAAGTCTCTCGGTGCTGACGCGTCTCATCACATTCCAACAACCTAAGTGTAGGCCACAGTGCGTGCTTGATGTCCGCGCAACGTTAATGCGTTCTTCGTGAACGCAACTAAACCTTGCGTTACAGTCTGCTTTATAAATTTGTCTCTCGGTTTGTTGGCAATTTGTAACGAACAAGTTTTTTTGCTTTATTTTGAGGGAGACATGGTGGAGTCTTCAGTTCCGACAGGCCACAAATCAACGCAGAGGGCAGTGTGCATGCAAACCCTGAACTCTTTCATGCAATGTAGCCTGTTGTACAGGCCATAGGCCATATACTTGCCGTCACTGTAATTGTCAGATACCTCATTCGCAAGGTATCTTTAGTTAAAGCTAGTGTACACATATCTGCACGTTGCATTTCATAGACGTGTAGAATCATGTCATAGTTTGTCTGTCGGTAATCTGCCGCGGGTTTTTCTTACGGTTATAATAAGGGAACAGAATATGAGGTTCACAGCTGGAAAAGTTACTGCTTTCCAGCTAATGCTTTTTGCAAAATAATCGAGAAAAGCGATTGTTAACCTCCTATGTCCGTCCGCGTGGGACAAAGCTGCTCCCGCGGGACAAATGTTATTGAAGCTTTTGTTTTGGTATTGCTTCTACGTTTTGTTGACACAGTCCGGTTTTAATTAAAATTGAACAAAAGTAACTTACACTTCAAGGCCGTGCCATGGCTCAGGCGGTTAGCTGCCGGCGGGGAGGCCCGGGTTCGATCCCGGGTCAGTCCGTGTAGGATTTGTGGTGGACAAAGTGACACTGGGACAGGTTTTTCCCCGAGTTCTTCGGTTTTTCCCTGTCAATTTCATTCCACCGGTGCTCCATTACTAGGAAAAGGACAAAAAATAATCATCTTCATCTTCATCATAGGGTTGCACAATAAACCTCATGGTTGCAGTGCGTCCGTAGCGTCTGCTGCGGGCCCTTTCACCACTAAAAAAAAACGGACACTTCAAGTGTTGACTTAGAGCAGGGGTCTGCAACCTTTACTTGCTCAAGGGCCACATGCTAGTGGCAGAAAGTGCGTTTTACAAAGTAACGTTTGCATTTTCTTGCAGAACAAGAACACTATTGTTTCCCTACATAAAGACACATGGAATAGTTTTGTTATTTTATTTATTTATTTATGGTTTATGATTTATTTTTATTATTATTTTCTTATTCCCACAAGAATATTTCTGGAAAAATAATGCAGGAGCTGTGCCAACTCAGAGGGATTTAGGTTCGATTAAAAAAATATACATATTCAGAATCTAAAAATGTAAGTTTTATTCTTAATACTGTTAATAGTCATGTCTAAACAAATTTGCATTCATTAACAAACGTTCATCTTTAGTCAGAAATTTGGCACTTTTTTTTCCCCCCCCTAACCTGTCTATCGCCGCTTACTAACTACCCTGCAAACATTCCGTACTATAGTCTTGCAGTATTTAATACGTCATTAACCGAGATTTCATATATTAAAAAAAGTGTTTAAAATTTTAGTACAAAATTTAAAATATTTCAGAGTGAATTTTTTTTAACATTTGCTTATTTGAGTTAAACTTTTTGCACTAAAAATTCAAAACTTGTTTGGGGGCCGTACAAAACATTCGGAGGCCGCGGGTTGAATACCCCTGCCTTAGAGACATTTATGATCACTTGCTGTGATTGGTTGTCTATATTTGAGACACTGTGTATTCTGTGAACTACGCTGTGAGGCCGAAGAAATAGTTGAATATCGAGCTTGATCGGTTGTGTAGGCCGATTATCGACGTGTAAGAGAATGCGGTTGTATATCTTCCCGCTCACGATCTGCTTTGATAACCGATTATAAATATTATGTTAAGATAAAGGGATAAATCTTCTACTTTGTGTTAAAATACTCAGAGTTTTGTTTGGCAGCTATTCACGAATTTTACATCCAGGGACAATAATAACGCGAATGCGCCAGAATTGTTACTCTAGCAGACATATCCTAACTTCTTTACTTCTGTGACTAAGTAGTTTGCGGTAAGGATTAGCACTTTTTTTGTAGGGTGTAAGCGAGTCATCTTGGTCATTAACGGTGAGGTACCATGAAGACGTTGCTGAACCTTTCGTTCCACAAGGGGCGGAGAATTTCTGATTAACGGAGCGACTTCAGCTTCTGGTGAATGATTCTCCCGCTTAGCATGCGTTTGTTAGGTTATTAGTTAGTTTGGTTTAGTTTAGTTAGTTTAGTTTAGTTCAGTTTAGTTTAGTTTAGTTTAGTTTAGTTCGTTATGTAGATACGTGGCTACGTGAGAGTGTCAGGAGGAAAACGGTACGATTAGTGTTGTTCCTTTAGTTAACACATACAGCTTACCAGTTGCTGGCTTATTATATCATCTTTTGTGGTTAATAAGCTTCAATTGGTGGCCGCGCTGTCTAAAGCTTGGGTCTGCGGCCGCTCGCTTGCTGGGATTGCCGGTTCGAATTCCGCGGGGAACATGGAAGTATGTCTTTTGTGTGTACTGTGTCGTCAGGTAGAGGTCTCTGCGACGGGCCGATGCCTCGTCTGTAGGAATCCTAACGAGTGTTTTGTGTCTGTATGTGTGATCGGTGCAACAGTAACCGTCTGTACTTAAAATGAGTAGGTAGAAAGAGGTCAGAATAAGAAAGAAAGAAAGAAAGAAAGAAAGAGAGAAAGAAATTAAGAAAGAAAGAATCTTTAATAACGTTTGTACAATACAGTTATTTACGGCATGTACTTTTTTATAATACCTCAGAAAAAGTAATTTTTTATGTCGTGAGAACCCGTAATTATAAACATTTTTTGTTTTCATAAGAATAATTAGTTTCGTTGGCTCTTTAAGATACAAATATTATGAGATATGGCACCATATTGATATGTTTGTCGTTACCGACGTTTCAGAGGAGCGTATTGACATTTTCTGGGTTCAGGACGTGTTAGAAGAAATGCAAGACTCTTATTTGTAGTACAGACATTAAGTAGACATGCGGTGACATTTCACAGGCCCGTGAATAAGGAGACGTTGCAAATTTCAAGAAGCACGGTCATGCAACAAAAGTGACTGACCGTAGAAATTTGCTTCCGTTCAGCATTGATGGTATCCTCCGCGTCTAAGTTGGGTTACAGGTAACTTAGACTGCTTTTCCTCTAACCGCCACACAGAGTCGCATAGAGTTCCACCCCACCCACATCTTCCCTTTCGTAGACAATATACTTAAGCCGAGATGTGTCAGAATCTGACAACTTCCCATGACTTATATCCCACACACATTACACTTTCCTTTGTACCAATCAACTAATGCAATCTCATCATGCGACTTGACGCCGAATTGGGAAAGAGTTTCTGATCAAGGAAATAGACAAGACATTGGCCCTCTGCGACAGACATTTCGTGTGCTCCTTCTGCTTTTTATTTCACTACGTGGAATGTATTCCTTCTTGATAAGCTAATAGTCGGTCGTCTGGTCAAGAAATTTCTCACTTTTATGAAGGGCGAGAACTAATGTACCTAGTCAAGAAATTATTCTGCGTTTATGGAAGGCGGAAGTTCATAATTTTGGCTTATAACAGTACGTCATTGGTCGCTATCGTGATCAAATTGAATCCAGTCCACCACCCGCCCGCCCCCGCTTCAGACCGATTTTAATACTCGTTACCCAGTATTCGTGTAATATAAAGGCCCTTTCCGCCTTGTTTTGTCATCGCTTAGCGCATCGAAGAGAATCGCGTTAGACCACTGTAAGCTCACATGCATTAAGGCTGTTGTTCTGGACTTTGAACGTCGCTCCTGTTGTATAACCACTGTGCTTCGCAGATTTATTCTATGTCGGTCATCAGATTGAACAGAAACTAGCTCCGCAAGATACCCAGGCGGACTTGCTCTCAAACTGTGGAGAAGAGACTTACTACTAAACCATCGAGGGAGTAGTTACTCCCAAAACGAATAGAGAGAAGCTACTCTCAGACCATGGATAGAGAAGTTACTCTCACACTTTGGATAGGGGAGGGACTCTCAAATCATCGAAAGTGAAGGTACTCTCAAAGTGTGGAGAGAGTTGCTACTGTCACACTTTGGATAAAGGAGGGACTCTCAAACCATGGAAAGTGAAGGTACTCTCAAGCTGTGGAGAGAGTTGCTACTGTCACACTTTGGATAGGGGAGGTACTCTCAAACCATGGAAAGTGAAGGTACTCTCAAGCTGTGGAGAGAGTTGCTACTGTCACACTTCGGATAGGGGAGGTACTGTCAAACCATCGAAAGTGAAGGTACTCTCAAACTGTGGAGATAGCTGCTACTCTCACACTTTGGATAGGGGAGTTAATCTCAAAGTCTGGAAAGTGGTGGTACTCTGGAACTGTGGAGAGGGGAGCCGCTCTGAAGCCATGTAAGGGGGAGTTACCCTCCAACCACAAACCATAGAGTGGGGAGTTGCTGTCAAATGGTGGATAGTGTCTCTACATGGGGACTCAGTAGAGTCGGTTTCTGTTCGCCTGATGACGGCAAATAAAACCAACTTCAGAAAGCAGTGGTTTTATAGAGCTGAGACAAGGTCACACCATAGTCAGGGATTTACTGCAAGCACAGTTCTTCAGATGTTTGTTACACAGATGTTTCGTACAGTACGACAATGAGGATGGCACTTGAGAGTCTCCTAAAGACGACAACCTTGCAAAGTGTTACCGAAGCGCCTTCTTTAATGTATGCCGATATTAATCTTACCAGTTTTTATTTAAACAGGCTTCATAAACTTTTCGCTCTCAACAGTTCTAAATCTCATGAGATATGAGGTTATCGCCGCGGTCAGCATAAGGAGTATAGTCGTCTGTAACGTAACGCTGTGTAGCCTGGTATAGGCTTACAGATACTAACGTTTTGAACGGACTCGCCCCGTTTTCTACTTTGATATGTATGGAGAAGGTACCTCCGAAACATCTGTGCCTATCAGACTAGCAGCGTCACAGTCCAGAATACCGCAATCGAAATAACACTACAGAGGCACTCTTAGTGAAACAGTCGATTGAGAACGTGTTGACCCTTTATCTTATTCTTGGTCAGTTTGTAGAGGAAATGGCTCATGCATTAGCAGAGTATATGCCGAGACAAAACCTTACTGTTTAACTCTTGAAGCCAGCCGCTCGACAGACATTAGGCCTACGTGTTGGCCTGACCTTCCGCCCCATATGGTGGATTGCACTCTGGTTAATGGCAGCTTATAAAGAAACTACAGTAATGTAAGAGTGGGCGCACAACGAACTCTGAGAAGTAAGTGTTAAACATCGCAGTTGCGAATTTCGGAGACGGAATGCTTATATTCGTATATCGGACTTGGTCGATCAGTTTGATGTAAAATTTAGAGCCTTGTCTTCTGCAAGCCCTTTCAAGTGTTCCAAACGAGAACATTGAAGGCCTCGTGATTTTCTGTGTCTAGACCTGAATGCCGGTTTCAGATATCTGGCAGAAACGAATGGCGAGGGATCTTACTGTGAACGTCATGATTTCACTCTGTCTTCAGGAAGATCGAATATTTCTTTCTTACTCTGAACCCTGTTTACCTACGCATTGTAAGTGTAGAGGGTTCCTGGTACATCTCAACGACGCGCGCACACACGCACGCACGCACGCACGCACGCACGCGGTAGGACTCCTCTGGACGAGGCGTCGGCCTGTCGCAGAGACCTCTACCTGACAACACTCAACACTCACAAGAAAGACATTCATGCCTCCGGCGGGATTCGAAACCGCAATACCAGCAAGGTAGCGGCCGCAGACCTACGCCTTAGATCGGCGAAGATCGCATCGTTTCGCTGATAGTGAATCCAGTGAACGTTGCACTTGGTGGTGGTGGCGGCGGCGGTGTTTGTTTGTTTGTTTGTTTGTTTGTTTGTTGACAGTAAATCGACCTACTTCTGCAGTATTAGTCTGAAATATGCCTGATTGAATTCAGGCTTGCTAATAGCATTAAGGCCCCGCAGAAGCATTTTGTAACATCCTGTGTCAATGGGCTGTACGTACAGCGTGAGTCAGAAGTCAACCGTGCATCTATACAGCAAACGAGAAAACTGCTCTCTCTTAGTATCATGACTTGTTTTGACTTGCGGCACGTACGGTGACCAAAACCGCCTTTTTTCAGGCAGTCTCATTACCTGAGAAATGTATTTGTATTGATATACACGGCCTGTGAATGTCAAAGAACACTGTGCTTTCCGTCAGAAACTCAAATACAGGTTGTGTCGGACGGAATGCATGGTGCTGTTTGTTTGATGAGTCTATACACACAGGGGGGATGGATCACATCAATGTATCAACTGTGAATGTATTCATCGTGTAAAGTCGGTGCGCGGTGAGTGCGGATGTTTTCATCAAGGTGTGAAGTAACCCTATAAAATTAGGTCAGGAAGAATAAATTGTTGTTTTTATACGTGATATTAAATTTGAAGCATCCTGTTAATCCAACTTCCTTCCGACCTCCCTCCATGCCACAGAGTCCTAGGGGATTATTTTGTTAGCGTGTGGCGGAGGCGCCTTGAATGGCCCATTTTCTCGCAGCTCATAGCGATCGGCGATGCCGTCCCATCCACATATGTCGGCTGTGTAAGTGTTCTAACCTCCAGTTTCGTAACATTGATGTGTATAAACTGTCATCAGTATCATCACTGTGACTGTCGTTCCCGTGTAACGGTGTAGGAACTACGGTGCTACATGTTTTCGAAAATTTGGATTGGATTCCCTGTCCTTCATCCCGGCTGAAGTGTCTTCGTAGTTTAGTTTGCAGATCAGTATTATAAAACAGGACTGAACACTTCTGTCTTCAAGAATTCTGATTTTAAAGGGCACAATAAAACCCTATCCCAGAACAGCTGTAATCTAACGTCTTATTTCCGTAATGTAGACGTAATGTTTTTATTGGTCTGTTGTGTAGTTCTTGCCGCTTTTCCTTCCTTACTTGCGCGGATTCCGTAAAGTACGTAATATCACAATTAACACACAGTTCCTTTGTTTCCTTCGGCGTATTTCGCCTCCGAATTTCCTGAGAGGTTCTCTTAAAATAAATTCTGTGCTGCGGGTCTAAGCTGTAAGTTGTTGGACGAGTCTAATGACGCTGCGTTGATTGGCAATTATTAACCGACGTTTCGGAGAACTTTTCTACTTTCATGCCCTAGGTTGTCCAGTCGGTATGGTGTCATATCCCAGAAGACTTGAATGTTAATCGACAAAGCTGTGAAAACCTCATTATAGATTTTCGTGTTACTACTACTACTACTACTACTACTACTACTACTACTACTACTACTACTACTACTACTACTACCGTTATTATTCAGTCACGCTCATTGCCCATCCTAACGACAAGTGCTGCTCAACCCCGCAGGATAAAGTTCTTGTACGCCTGATGGCTCCTATTTACTGCCTCCACCTCGCGATACACAGCGGCAGTTTCTGTAAAGCCGACACTGGTGCACGACCCTCAAATTGTAAGTCACTGAACTAGGCAGCTGCATGCGAGGGATCCAGACAGACCACGTTGTTAGTTTTATGAGTTATGTGGGTACGTGATATAGTGCTGTTCTTAGACTGACCTGCCACCTTCATGCAATTAGCACGCTAACTGTCGCCATCTTGCATTACGTCAGACCGTCCATCTGCCTCGTACACGAGGAGCACTGTAAGTGCATGGTTGATTGAAGGCATTAGGAGGGGGAAAGTACTGCGACTTGAAAGCAATAGCGTAGATTGATGGTTTTCAATTTGTGGACAGAGAACCCACGCCAACTATCTCCGGGCCACACTAACAGAAACCTCGGCGGCTTTTTGCAACGCAACTGCCGTCTTCTATTCAGGTCTGGTTGCGGGAACGGATTTGTAAATCAGTTGAGTGTTTGCTGGGTAACTTAACCCACTGCCATGTCTACAAAGTAAAATGAAGTCAAATTAAATGCCCACCCTCCCTTAAGTTGCTGACACAAGGTGTTTGTAGCCTCTAAGAGTCTTCAAAAGAAAGGAAAAAATGAAGAATAACAAGAAGGAAAATATTAAATGAAACGAAGGGAGAGAGATGAAATGGACGGCATTTGGTCAACAGTGCACTTTACAGGGTACGACACATTTCCATCTGCATAGTTATGCGTGTACAGCGCCACATGGTCCTCCAGTCAGATGTTCCGTCAAGTGTTGTTGGAATATCCGATCTTTGAAACAGAGTCGTTGTGCCTTTAAGTGGGCCGTAGTTGTGTGAAGCCGTGTGAAGTGGCTGTAATAGTGTGTAGCAGTGTGGAGCCATACGAAGTGGGCTGTACACGTTTGGAGACTTATCAAGCGGACCATAGCAGGGTGGAGCCGTATGAAGCGGACCATAGCAGGGTGTAGCCGTATTAAGTGGACCATAGCATGGTGGAGACGTATGAAGCGGACCATAGGAGGGTGGAGCCGTGTGAAGCGGACCATAGCATGGTGGAGACGTATGAAGCGGACCATAGCAGGGTGGAGCCGTATGAAGCGGACCATAGCAGGGTGGAGCCGTATGAAGCGGACCATAGCATGGTGAAGCCGTATGAAGCGGACCATAGCATGGTGGAGCCGTATAACGCGGACCATAGCATGGTGGAGCCGTATGAAGCGGACCATAGCATGGTGGAGCCGTATGAAGCGGACCATAGCAGGGTGGAGCCGTATGAAGCGGACCATAGCAGGGTGGAGCCGTATAAAGCGGACCGTAGCAGGGTGGAGCCGTATGAAGCGGACCATAGCAGGGTGGAGCCGTATAAAGCGGACCGTAGCAGGGTGGAGCCGTATAAAGCGGACCATAGCAGGGTGGAGCCGTATAAAGCGGACCGTAGCAGGGTGGAGCCGTATGAAGCGGACCATAGCATGGTGGAGCCGTATAAAGCGGACCATAGCAGGGTGGAGCCGTATGAAGCGGACCGTAGTATGGTGGAGCTATAGGTGTGCCGTACTGTAGTGTCAGGATGACCTCTTCCTTCGCAATTTTGTACACACCATCCAGATTACGCGTTGTCCAAGTTACAAGACCAAAGCAACCACCATAAAAGATTTACCCGAAATTTATGTAAAGCCATGTCGGAGAAGATTTTTTGGTCTCGTAAATTTTTAGGAAAAGAACGACTCATATTTGGCTGGTCCAAGTAGTAATGGCGTGTGGCGAAGTGAGCTCTCTGCGGACTTGCGTGGCGGTATGCAGTCCCTTACTTCACAGTTGTGCTGGTCGGGACATTTTAGAAAGGAGGATAAAAATAAAGGACAAGAATATTGAAGAATATAACGGAAGTGAAGGGAAAGTATGGCAGTGAAGGGAAGGGGAAGAAAATGAAAGAGAAAACTAGACCAGAGAGAGAGTTTTTTATGTCGTCGTAATGCCAGTTGACCCTACCGTGCAGAAAACTGCTGCTTTGCAGAAAGTGTCTTCTTCAGGATGACTTCGATGTGAAAGTGTTAAGCGTATATCATAGAAGGAAGTTGATCAGTGATTCCTGTAGTCATTTTTGTTTATAGCAGACCCTATGTTCCAGCGTTAATCAATTGCATGCAACTTTCATAGACTGTTCAGAATTTCCATCAGTGTTAATTAGTTCAATGTCGAACCCAAAATGATCCCCGCGTAAAAGATCCTTGCCTCTAACAGCAGCGCACCAGACGTGTGACGACAATATTCCTTGCGGAAGTGTTTCATTTTCTGGCGCTGAGCTCTCCACGTCTTCATGTAGAATATGGGCTGCACTACGCCTATGACGCACAGAACTTGACATCTGTTCCTGATTGGATGGAAGGAAGATGTAGGCCTAAGCAGCAGTTTTAGTTTAATTTAGTGAAATTTAGTGATTTTTACGATTGTGTGTTACAATTAAACTTGGTTATTATTTCGGTCATTGCATCTGTAGGAGGGTCCAGCTGAGTTAGAATCTCTCCGTAATTGCACCCCCATACCTATTGAGTAGGAGTCTAGGTGGGCCCCAGAACCAGTCAGGACGGTTTCTGTCGGACAGGAGAAAATCTCATGTCCCTGTCGAAACGCGTAGAAGGACCATGTATTTATTTCTGTGCAAATATATATTTTACGTATTTTTTACCGTGTGGACAATCAAAGAACAGTTTCCTTGGGCAGGCGGTATGTGTAACTGCCCGTTGGCTACTTCGCCTTTCATCAGCAGCCATGGCACCAACGGAAACATTCTCTATCGTTTTCACTGAAACGGGCATGCGTAATTCATGCACTTTATACATGCGTAATTCATGCAGTATATACATGCGTAATTCATGCAGTATATACATGCGTAATTCATGCAATATATACATGCGTAATGCGTGCAGTATATACATGCGTAATTCATGCAGTATATACATGCGTAATTCATGCAGTATATATATGCGTAATTCATGCAGTATATACATGCGTAATTCATGCAGTATATACATGCGTAATTCATGCAGTATATACATGCGTAATTCATGCAGTATATACATGCGTAATTCATGCAGTATATACATGACTTGAATGAAACGTTACAGATAGGTTGCTTCAGAAATGCTGCTTACACTATTGTGGTCGAAACGTTTTGCGTATGTCAGCAGCAAATTTGTTCTGACACATTGAGATGAAGATTTCGGCTTTGTCACGAGAAACTTCGGGCAGTGGACAGTTACAACGAATTTCTGGTTCGTTTCGTAATTTGTACATTGATGGATGGTTTGCCTGAATTTCTCTTTTCAGTTTTGTAATTCACAAATGACGTGTTATCAGCTAAGGGTCATATCCTTCGCACAAACACGCAGGCAATAAATCTGCAGAGGCATGTGGAGTGACAGGAACGACACCCTGCACCACTTTGCGTGTTGTTGCTGCTGTCGTCTTAGCCTGAGACACCTTACGGCTGACACTTGTACGGTCAATTTCTACCATTCCAAAAACATATTTTAGTCTTTTTTTTTATTCTCATTTTAACCTACTTTCAACAAGGCCTAACATTGTTTTGGTTTTTGAACACGGCAGTCGCTGTTCTTTTCGTAACGTTTCAAGTTGCCTTATATCTGCACTTGATAATGACATCCACGGTCACCTACTTGCAGGCTATCCACCTCTTCCTTTCAATAGGCCAATTTATGTTAGGTCACTCAGGCCACCCACTTTCAGGTGAAATAGTACGGCACTATCATTTGCTGAGACTATTTGGTGTTGATGGTAGGTAAATGAAATGTTAGTACAGAACGTTGATGGAATGATTCTGGCAAGGAAAAGCCGAAACAGTCTGAGAAAAACTTGACTCATTGTCCAATATAAATACCACAAATCCCAGATGGACTGACGTGGGATCGAAACCGGCCCTCCGAGGTGAAAGGCCGACGACCAACCACCTAATGGCACGGCCCTTGTCACTTATGGAGAATGGAAGGAAATTACTAGCCACTAATTCCTCTTCTAGACATAACTGTCTCTGACGTGTTATATTTCGCTTTCTTTGAACATTTGTCATTCCAGAAACTACCACGTGGTTATTCTCAAATCATGTATAATTATGGCTAGAGGAGGTTACTGACTCAGGTGTTGACGACCCTTCTTACTGTTAAAAATGCTCCGATTTATAGACAGAGAGACCTCTACCTGACAACACACAACACTCACAAGAGACAGACACACCCATGCCTCCGGCGGGATTCGAGTCCACAGTCCCAGCAAGTGATCGGCCGCAGAATCACGCCTTAGACCGCGCGGCCACTGGGATCGACACAGAGTCTTTCGTAGAGAAGATAATTGTTTCTCAGTCAGTCACAAAATTCTGCGCATTGCATGAAACCCGACGTTTCATTACCGTGTTGACAAGTGCCCACTGCCTGTCCCTACCTTGAACCAGATGAATCCAGTCCACGCCGTTCCATCCTATTTCTTTAAGGTCCATTTTAAAATTATCCTTTCATCTACGTCTAGGCCTTAAAAGTCGTGTCTTTAACGAGACTAAGGCTTCGGCGTCATATTTTGAAACAGTGTTTTGCATTCCGTGCGCTGATCTACATACAAAATTTTTATGCCATCTTAGTAAAATTAAGTTTTTTGTTTATCGTATTTATTTGCAATGAACTTTTTTCCTACATGTTGCGATCGCAAGGATCATCTTTATGGATAAAGAAACCTTGTGTGTTCTAAGACGGCATAAAAGAATTCTTGAACTCGTATGTTAAGCTTCGTACTTAAGAATTTTAAACATGGTAATTAGTTAAATAAGGTACAAAAATTCACTTCCTACCTCACAGCAAATATAAAACTGCATCTCGAGTACGAATATCAACTTTTCCGTGACTTGAGGCTTCGGCCGCGATGCTGATGAGATCTGCGTTCTTCTGGGATGTTACGCAGCGTCGAATAGTGTTCCTTTATCGACGTTAGGGGACAACGTATTGATCCCATCTTCAAGGGTCAGGAAATTCTTGGACTTCTTGACCTTTGAAGATGGTATCAATACGTTGTCCCGAAACGTCGGTAAGCCCTTCTTGACCCTTGAAGATCGGACCAATACATTGTCCCGAAACGTCAATAAAGGACTACCATTCGACGCTGCGTAATATCCCAGAAGAACGCAGATCTCATCGAATATCAGCTTGTTAACGATGTGCAGGACATAATCGCTGTTTTTTTTTTCGAATCTTATAGTAGTTCATAAATACAGCGTTTCGGTAAACTGCAGAGTCTTGAATGTTAAAGCTGGTGGTGCAGACCTCAGAAGGTTGTTTATACGGCAAGAGGGGCGCGGTCTTGTCAAACATTTGGATGCGTGGGATGTACAGCCTGTTATTTTAATAGAAGCACATAGAGATGAAAAATGCAGTGCTTGCTTCAGCACTAATTATCCACTAGACATGAGAAGGCGTCAGGTCATATGAGGCAGGTCACTTATGGTTGATTTATTGAGGGCGGAAGGTGTAGAAGGAGAACTAAATGAGGAGTTATGGTTTTAAGAGAAGGATGTCAAGTGGGCTGCTGCAAGATATTTGCCATATTGCAAGTGATGGGGAGATTGAAAGGTTAATAATTTGGTTTTGTTGCTCGGGGTACAGTCACGTCATATAAATGTGTACCGTGGCATGTTCGTAGTCGCATCCAAACTCGTTTTAGAAACGCGTTCGACCATATGTGCAAGTTGTTACTGTTTATTTCACGGCTAGATATGTTACCGTAGCAGTGATTGGCTGGCTTCATTTACAAAATGAGGAACTGCTTATTCTAACACGCCTGTGTGTTGCTGCTCGGGCGACAGATGGGCCTATATACTATATACTATACTCCTACCAAAACTTTATGCAAATTGTCAGATGTGTTTTGTAAGTTCAGTTAGCCCATGGTGTAAATTTTAAAAGTAATTCCCTGCAGTTTATGGGAATAAGCTGAATTGCAGTAAATGAGGGATACTGAACACGCTTTGCTGTACGCACGTCATTGTAGCAGTTAACGGTATTCCAGTTCTTTTTCTGAACTTGTCTATCGGGTTTTTGGTTGACGCCTAAGTGTTTGCATATATTTACCTTATAAATGAGCCTACACGAACTACAGCTCGACAAACTAACAATTCATTGCCCGTCACGACTTATTATTATTATTATGATTCTTACATTATCTCCTTTGTGCAGGGTATTCACACTTATGTACCTGTAACAAACCATGTTTCTAGAGTATACAGTGTCGCAGCTATTCTGCGCTTACTGTTAATGGTGCATATAGCGTTGTCTTCACTATTAAACTCTTTTGTGCTTCTACATTAGCACTTTCCGAAGTATGTGTGCTGTGCCCAATATAGCTGTTTTCTGTAGTTCCTTGATATCGTGCTTTCCTGGTGTGCTGCTCAAGTATTTTCTGAAGGATTTTGAAATGGTTCCAGTTGGTTATTATTATTATTATTATTATTATTATTATTATTATTATTATTATTATTATTATTATTATTATTATTATTATTATAACTTTCATCAGAAACTTACAAGATGTCATGTCAATCGCTAACCGTTAGAATTGTGTTTAGGTCTCAACATTTAGTGGCTTCATGGGAAATACATTTGAAATAAACGAACTGCTGTTTCATGGTCCTTCTTAAACAGTGCGCTGTTCCAAGAATGACCGTCTGCCGTAGTTATTTTCTCCAAAATGCCTACGCAATGGTGTTAAGATTATGACGATTATTATTATCATTAATATAGTCATCATTATCATGACTGTGAATTTTTATCACCTATTATTACTTGTCAGTTTGTAAAGAAGAGAGCAATGATGCATCTTTTAGGTCTCTACTTTGTTGTGGTTGACCTTTCACATAACAACAGCCCACCGTGAAAGTACACAGTGCCGTGGCCAGCTGATCGACAAAGAAGCTTCTTATTAAAGACATAGTTAAAGCTCTGTCTGCCGATCACTCTGGCCTCTCGGTCTTTGACCTCTCGAACACTGGAGTCGCTGCTTTGAGTTCCGCTCGGTTCATGGATACAGGGTTGTACCCGCGCGTTGGTGTGTTCAGGAAGACTTTCGAACGGCGGATCGTCCACTCAGGGTATAGGCCAACAGCCAGATGTTCACGTAGAAATAATCCCCGACCAGACCCCAACCCGTTACCACTGAAGAAGAAGAATAGGAGAAGAATCCTTGTGTGCAGTTTTTGTTAAGCTTTTGTAAGCAGCACGCTCATGGTTGCACGTGGCGTGTTTTCCTGACCTCTTCATATATTCTCTGCGAATAATTCGCGTACCCTTTCTAACTACCTGACTCGAAGACCTTCATAAAGACTGTGATTCACTTGGTCATGAATTCTTGGTGTTTTATTATACCCGAAATTTCACCATCAGGTATGTGCGACGTCCACCAGCGAGGGTTCTCTGTAGCTACTAAACTTCCCTTTGTTATCCTGCCGTCCAAACCCCACAATGGACAGCACCGCGTTGTCTACAATATATGACTGCTTATTTAGTGTACTGTATTCATATCTGCAGGTGCTCCCCTACCCCTGTTTTCCTATACGAACCGGCAAAACAAGGATCCAATATTTGATGGTGTCGTGTCAATGAGGATTTATATTACAGTCTTCTTGTTCTGAAGAAAAGACTGATTTGAAGAGGCAGGTGGTAGGATGATCTTAAAAAGGACGGGAAGGCTTGAGCTGTAATTATCTGTCTTATAATAGGAACAAGTGGCCGGCTGTTGTGAACACGGTAATAAACTTCACGTACCATTCAGTGCTACGGGTTTCTTAACTATCTGAGGGACTACCGGTGTTGGATTCTCAAGGAGGACTCTGCAACATTATGTGGTTGGTTGGTTAGCCAGACAGGTGGTTAGATATTTCAGGCGTCCGCCGCGATGCTGATGAGATCTGCGCTCTTCTGCGATATTACGCAGCGTCGAGAGGTAATCCTTCACCGACGTTTCAGGACAACCTGTCGGGTCCCATCTTCCAAGGTTAGACTTCTTGAGCCTTGAAGATGGGAGCGATACGTTGTCCCGAAATGTCGGTAAAGGATTACCCCTCGACGCTGTGTAATATCCCACAAGAGCGTACGTCTCAGGTAGTTAGGTAGCCAGTCAATCAGTCTGTCTGTCAGTCAGTCAGTCAGTCAGTTAGTTAGTTAGTTAGTCAGTTACTTACTTAGTCAGTCTGTCAGGCCATCAGTCAGACAGTCACTTAGGTAGTCAGTCAGTCTTCAATCTTGATACCGTGAAGTCCGATAGATGGGCAGATCAAGCAGTGGTTGCGAGGAGCACACTTCCTCCATGTTTCGGACAGAAGGTGGGGCAGTGTTTGGCAGCCCTGCATGGCACAGTAATGAGATAACATTCCAACACTGCACGTGTCTAACAAGCGCAGCGCATTGATTACGTGGGTCTCCACAGAGAATCTAGAATCTTGACTATGATTGGCCAGGAATGGCAGTATGAAGGCTGTGATTGGTTCTAGTGTCTTGACGGAAGAGAAAGATTGGTGAATGAAAGGAAGTGCGCCATCAAATGTCCGACCACGCGATATGTGGTGTGTGTGTGTGTGTGTGTGTGTGTGTGTGTGTGTGTGTGTGTGTGTGTGTGTGTGTGTGCTCACGCGCGCGTTGATTCTAAGGCAGTCATAATAACTGCATATATAGCACCTCTATTCTTGTCAGGATGTTTTGAGGGAGTGGGTGCCCAGCTGCTTCTAGTCTATGTCATGTCCAGTGAGTTCTCTAGACAATGCAGCTGTGAAATGAACAACGGCCTGACTTGACGGGAAGAGCGTCCGACTTTTCCGCCTCGTTCCCTGCTCGCAATTGGCCTGTAACAATTCTGTTCATTCACTTATGAGCCGTTTACGAAGTACTGTCTGACAGTGGAACTGATTGCTCGTTTATGACCAGAAACGTACGGCAAGATTTTAAGCATTGTGTGACGCAGCTTGATTACATTTCGTGCTTCAGAGGTCCGTTTTATTCTGCACATATGTACAGTTTTTTTTTATTTGAAACGACACTTCTAAAGCTATCTGTTGCTCGAATGATCAGAAAAGTCCTTCTTCTTATAGAATCTGAGAGATTTTGGATATCATGTTAGCACGGTGAACACTTTTAAGATTCGTATCTTCTGGGATATGAAGTCGTGTCATTTGTTATTGTAGGCAGTAGTTTACGAGATTTGGAAGTGTCTGCTACTTCCATCTTCAAGGCATCCTCGGTACCTGAACAGGAGGTTAGAGGGTCGCAGGGCAGATTTGAATGTGCTGTCAGAGAGAAATAACCTAGTCCGGAGTCGAACGCCAGTCGTCCAAGTCATAGATTCTAACCGGCCACATCAGAGCCGGGCCTCAAGCGGTTCGCACTCCTGTTTCAGATTCGGGAGATCACGGTTTCAAATTATGACAGGAATTCGTCGCTTTCTGCCGTCTTTTAAGGGAAATGTCGTGGTAGTACCTGCGAATATGCGGTTACCGCTTCCTTCCTTCCTTATTCTTTGTAGTTCATTTGTCACGCATAATTGTTTACTGCGACGCTTTATATTTGGAGCTACTGACACTGTCATTTAATAAGTAATTAATTTAATTAATAACTCCGGTGAATTCGTAAATAACGAATGGTTTTGTACACCCCTGGCCTCAGGGGCAGTGTATCCGCCCACATCTGTAATGGCACGCGTCGAGAATCGTCCTCGTGTGTTGAGTCAACAGCCCAATCACGGGTCATTCCGTCTCTGTCGCTTCCTGCAAGCCACGGCCCCCACGACACAGGATATGTGACGTGACGCGACGCGACGCGACGCGAGCCGTAACCGTAGGTGAAGGAGGAAACCTCGCTCGCTCCACGCCTACTCGCGGGAAGCCATGTTTATGCACATTAAATTCGTCGGCATTAGCTGCACGAGTTTTGTTCGAGCCATTACTTCTTGCAGACTAGGCTGCTGCAATTTTGTGTTTCAATTTAGGTACAGCACCGGCAGCTAAATGAGTGTGCACGACATTCTATTGTTGTTCGCCTGCTGACATGGCAGCATTGAAAACGTTATGTTATGTAGTTTCATATAAAAAGGTCAAACACCGAAAAATAAATAAATAAATAAATAAATACGTACATACATAAATACATTCATTCATTAATTTTGTAACTACTACAACACTAGCTTCAGTATTGCACTATGAAAGGTGTGAAAGGTCTGTTTGGCTGTTCTACAAAAGTCAAATACGTGTAAATCATTTATTTTTAGTTTTATTGAGTGGTTCTTTTATTTCCAAAATATATTCTAATATAATAATAGTAATAATAATAATTCCGTATGCCTCCTAGTTTGCCTCCAGTGCGTCTGTCGGCTTCTTACTAGGAGATCAGATGCGCCGAAATGCATAATGGAATCCATATGCATCGTCCCGCTGCAAAGAAAGCCTTCGATCCAATGCATAACGCGATCTATTCGGAATTTACAGGTAAACACTGTGGGGGATTTCGGCGGAATGATGTACAAGCGGTATGTCGTATTTCGTTTGTAGAACCTGGAATTAATTGTAGGCCCCAGAATGAGTAACTGTTGTTTGATTATTGTAGTAGGTCTACACTAAGATGCAGGGATAGGCTAAGAGGCTGCTGTCTTAAAGTTTTGTATTTTTTACAACTTTCATTGATGGTACATTCAGTAAAGGGTTAATGTAATATACGGTTACTAACAGTATGTAAGACTTTATTATATATGTGTTGCCTAAGAAGTTAAAGAGTGTAATTGTTTTAGTGCAGGTTATTTTAAAATAGCTACGGCTGAAAGAAGTACCTCTGCAGGTTTATTACGTAACAGTTGTGAAACAGGGCAACTGTTCAGTTGCCGATGTACTGTACTCTGGTGACATACTGTAGCTGTTTGTATCGTATTTGTTGTGGGGGCAAACAAAGGCGCTGTATGTGCTGTTAGTTACAGTCGAACTAGGTTATAACGTCATGAAAAGGACTGAACATTTTGTGTCGTTATAGCCGAAGAATTAAGAATGTATGGTATGAGCGAGGAATTAATTACTGTCACAGGATATCTGACGCTATATCCGCGATGTCATATAAACCGATGTCGTCATAACCGTGTTGCACTGCAATTTAACGTAAAGAGGATATCGATGGTGTTAATTATACGTGGTAAAGGCTTTTAACTCGTGCCTGGCTGAGGTTCAGGAGGTGCGAAGCTTCCTCTCCTCACAGTTGAGCTGATGAGGATTCAGGTCTTCCGAAATATGACGCCGTGTCGATTAGTAAATAGTTGCCAAATCTGAGAAGGAGCTTGCTGCCGCCATCTTTCGAGTCAAGTACGTCTGCTTGACCTTGAAGGTGGAAGTACTGTGGTCTTTTGAAACGTCAGGAAGTATTTACCCAGCGACACAGCAGAGCACGTCATGATAACTTTGACCCTCAGATGGGCATTCTCCTCTGACCTGGCAGTGAGCTCGACGAACGGGACAGAATTTGACTTAATTTGGTACCCTTCCGTGATGTTGTTTCGGGTGCTGATTTGTTTGTCACTTCACCAGTTCTCGGCGATTAATGTGCGCTGGGTCCACTGCTGTGGTGAAGTATGCCGCGCGGTGCAATGAAAACTGTCGGTGGATGGGGCACCGTATGTCAGAAGTGGGCAAACAGTCGATCGCGGTCGCTCTGGACGAGGGATCGGCCCGTCGCAGAGACCTCTAGCTGACAACACAAACACTAATAAGAGACAAAACATCGATGCCACCGGTGGGATTCGAACCCACGATCCCAGCAAGCCCTCGGGCGCAGACATACGCCTTAGACCGCGCGGCCACTGGGATCGGCCGTCTTCACTTGTTCGTAAGTAATTATGAACCCTCCTGCAATAGGTTATCGCAACATGTGCGGCGTTTTGCATCAACTTGGCAATGGGAAAGTTAACGAAAAATATATTTTAATTATGGTAAATTATTTTAGTTTGAAAAGGTCAATTTTTAATAAATGAAACAATTCTGCTTTTTTATGTTTGATGTTATTATGCTACTTTGTATTTCTTTGCCTAGTTTAACTAATATTAATACATTATGTACTGCGGTAGATCGCGAAAGATTTTCTGTCTTTAGAGTAGATCACTGGGCCCAAAAGTCTGGCCACCTATGGCGTATGTTCAGGTGTAAGACTGTAGGAAGTGTACTATGTGCTCAGAAGGTGGGCCATCTAAACGGGTATGTGAAATGTGTAAAATGAATCTGATTTGTTTTTCGCGTACTTCTGCTTCAGCGCGCAGCGGTACTTCATTTCGTACATCATTCGTGCTCCGAGCTGAGACATCTGTCCGTGTTTATATCGTGGGCTTGCGTGGGGTTTCAGAGAATTTCCTTCTTGAAAACGGAAGTTTCCCTCATGTGCGCATAGCAGCTACATGATACTTGTTATTGTTTACCCTGTGGCAATACGTAAGCATGTAACAACATCTTTGCGTTCTGTGTTTGATAAGATTCGCTTTCAGTTTTTTTTTTAATTCCCTTCTTTCTGTTCAGTGCACTCGTGTAGTAGGCTACTTTACCGACATCTCGAAATATATGAACACCGAATGTTCGTGTCTAGCCTTAGTTTCTGTCACGTGGTTTTTCGTTTTGAAAGAAAGGGTGTTTATCAGAACTAACAGACTGCGCTGCCACAGAGACTTGTGGGACTCTTTAATTCAGATCAGGAATGGTGGCAGTTACCCCTAGCACAATACTAATGATAAATTCATTCTCCTCAAAAAGTGATGCTCGGTGTATAATAGGCGTGCATTAGACGAACATATACAGAAAATGCAAAAGTGAAAGGGGAAGCCATTTCCAAGCAAACTGTCAACGCTGCTGAGACAAATGAGGGAAAACTTCCCTTCAGAAATTTTTTTAGAATTGTTACGGTAGAGGGTAGTTTTGTATGTGGGTGGTAGGGAGGGTGTTGTTAGTAGTAGAAACATCCCCGTGTGCTAGTCAAGCCACCCTTACATAAACAAGTAGGGCCGTAATGTGAATTTCAGGGAGTGGAAAAGATAGAAAAGTGGGTGGAGGTTTTTCTTTACAACCACCCCTTCTCCCAACAACTACCGCCACATCAAATTCTATATCCCCACTTGTGAAAAATCTCGACAAAGCCAGTGTTCATCGTACCAAGAACTCGGTACATGACTCAAGTAATGATTCGTGGCCTAGTAATGAATTATTCAGTATTACAATGTTCGTATAAAAACGCAGGGGAGAAAGATTCTGCTGCTTAGAAAAACGGAGAACAAGGTAGGCCTACTGTACAAAGCTAATATGCATACAGACCAACCGTAATTCCTGCGCTCCTGCAACAGAGCACGGTCAGTGGCGTTTCTCACGACGTATTTTTTTTTCAGCCGATCGCAATATATTGGGCTTTTAGACCACATCTGGCGTAAAGCCAGGAGGCAGAGGAACTGAAGAGATGGTGAGGCGGGAGTTCCCTGTTTTCCGAAAATTGGCTGTATGTTGTTCTATTAGTAATCATTTTTGTCACGTACGATGGTACGTAAAGTTTCAGTTTCCATCACACTGCGTAATGCGTTGGAGTTCAATTAGAACTCCATTACTATTTGCAATATTATAACCAACTAAACACGCTATTTCACTAATGAAATAGTGCGTTTAGTTGGTTATAATATTGCAATGCCGATCCCGGTGGCCGCGCGGTCTAGGGCGTAGGTCTGCGGCCGAGCGCTTGTTGGGATCGTGGGTTCGGATCCCACCGCGGGCATGGATGTTCGTCTCCTGTACAGTGTTCGTACAGGTAGAGGTCTCTGCGACGGGCCGATCCCTCGTCCAGAGGAGTCCTGCTGATTGTGGTGTGTGTTTGAGTGTGATCAAGTGAAAATAAAAACCCTCTACACCTACTGTGAACAAGTAGGTAGAAGAGGGAAGGACTACGAGTAATATAGCAGTTAATATCACAACAGTGCACGGAATTAGCATTGTTAAAATACTCGTAGAACGTCATTGTACGTATTTGGTCTGTTAGCACATATTTTAGGCAGGAGAACGGACGTGATGGAGAACCGATGTGTCCATTCTACAGGCCTTCACGCGACTTTCACAATTGTTAACTACCTTCACAGTTCCGCTACTTAAAATACAAGCTTGTCTTAGAATTTTTAGTGAATGTTTGTCTTTAATTACCCTGTCTGTTTGTTGGCTACGGGACGTAAATATCCTAAGAGCATGAAGTTCTCAGTAACATTGATTAAACGCCTGAAACTTTTATGAGCGAAGTAGAGGAAACGAAGATGCCATAAAGAAAAACGCAGAAGCTGTATGAGGCACTGGCGAGGAAGTCTAAAAGTAAATGCTGAAAATGCTCATGGGGCCGATACGGTCATGTTCCGTCACGAGAATTCAGGAGAAAATAAATGAGGATAAGATGGACGGCGCATGTATCATGCATAGGAAACATGGCGAATGCGTACAAAATGCTGGATGTAAAACCTGAAGGGAAGGGACCACTGAAAAGACGTAGGCGTATAGGGGGATAATTGTAGGTCTGTGAGGATGTGACGCGGTGGCAGGCTGTTGTGAAGACGGGATGCTATAGTAGGTGGGAAATTTATTGACTAGCTTAATGACTGTTAGCTTCTCAGTAATGCCTGTGCTTCATTGAGTCAGTTAATAATTAGTGAGTTGTTAATTACTGAGTAAGGTAAAGAAGAAGTTTTGTAACTCTGTAATTTATGAAGGGCCTTTTCCGGCATGGGATAACTGTTGCCTTCTCACAGGATGAAAGCTGAAAAAGACTGAATTTCATCTTGACGTAAGCAGCTTGTATTCGTACCTTCTGCGCAAGCACCATCTATCCTTAGTGCGGACAGTGGGTGTATCTGTGTTTGTTCCATGCCCATACTATATCGTACCGTGTTCTACTCCTTCCGTCTCTCTTCTTTCTTTTCGCGAGTTTTGAGCGTCATTTACCCTGGCTCATTATTCTCTGTTCCACCATCATCATGCTGACAGGGATATGTAGAAAGAATCCTGTTTTCTTCCTTCAAGCCGCGGCTATTTCCTGATGTCTGTCACTCAGAAACTAACTTTTCGCAAGCATGCCAATTTTGTTATGTCAGGGGGCCTTTTTGTTGCGCTTTGTTCTTGCTTCTTTTCCGATTCAATGTAGCACTCTTTTGTCAGTGCTCACTCCAGTGGGTGATAAGACCGCGGCCAGGAGATGAACAGGAATGTTCATTTGATCAGCAGAGAGTCGACACATAATAGAGATAGTGTGTGTGTGGCGCCCAAATATTCTGTAGTCCCCCACACAACAGGAAGAAAAGGTTTGCGTTCAGGTTTCTACGTTACTTTTCACATTTCTGTGTGTTCTTTGCGTCTTTTTGAAATTCCTTTTCTTACAAACTGTCATTATGACCGCTGATTAGTAAGATGCTCTTGGACGTCACTTACTATTGGTAGACCTTTCTCATTAAATAAATGTGGCACGTAGATGTATTTCTAACAGCCGATGGTTGAGAAGAATGCGTAAATGAGACAGAAAAGTGTTTTGTTTAAGGACACTGTCAATTTTGAAGGTTTATATACTATAGCATCTGTGGTAGGTGAATAAAATATGACTGTGGAGCATTGGAAAAGCTAAGAATACGGAGACAAACCTGTGTCAGTGCCTCCCTTTGTATCCAAAATATACACGAACTGATCGGGGATCAAACTTGTGCGTCCGCAGTGACAGACCGGCGACTAACCGCGTTACCTGTGGCACAGTCAGTGTTAAAGTGTCACCCCGTTTTGTTGGCACCGTTAGGAATCACCGAGCTCTGTTAACTGTCTTTAAATTAGCAGTTGTACAACTGTGAGTGATAATTTTGTGAAGATTGAACTAACTGCATTGTGGTTTGAATTGATGACTCCAAATTTATGTATTATGTTGTCATGATTTTGTAAGAAGAATAACATTTGTATTGGTGAGGTCTTGATGCTGTTGTGGCCATTTTACGTACGTTAAACAGGATGATAATGATGTGTGCAGTACGAATCAAATCGCACATTTATTTATTGAGAATAAACAGGATTTATGTTCACAAAAAGAAAGAGGCATATGCGGTTTGATTCCAAGGTGTCGATCGTTGAATGTGTTACTAAATTGTTTTAAAATAGTACTAACTTAATTTTACCCATATGTTTAATAAGTTACTGTAAGCAAGGCGGTGACAAGAAAGTGTACGCATTGTAAGAAGAGAAAGTGTCGTTATACCGTTGCGTGGCCCACTCTTGCGATTTAATGGTGCCATCACCATATTACAACCAACAGGCTCTCTACTTCAGTATAATGGCCAGATGATCAGCCACTAAAGCGTCGCGTAAGGATTATGATTATTGACATAGCTGTAACCTTGCAATTATCTGACCTTTTATTACCAGAATAATGCGATTTTATTCATTCTGGAATTGACTCAGCAGTCGTTAAAGGCCAATCGAACGTCTGAAGGAAATCTCAGTGGGCAAACATTACACTGAAAGCAGTGTTAGAACGTTAGAGTCATATATGCAAAGCAGTGTTAGAACGTTAGAGTCATATATGCAAAGCAGTGTGAGAAAGTGATTCACTCCAGCGTCCTTCAGCTGCAGATTGAAGCACGGCTGTGTTACTTGTAGCCGTCTGACAGAATTAATGTGCGTATATGCTTTAGCTGTTTAATGCTTGGGCTTAGAATTTTTGTACTTTTTTTATCAGCAAGTTTTTGAAGGATAACAGGAAAATTATTTGTGTTGTACGCATACTGGCTACTTGGAATTTCGGTACATTTTCCTCTTTTCGAGTATGCACATCAAATTGTATCATTATTTGCTGTTCCTGTATACTACAGTATTTTTATTCAAACTGGGCTATTGGAAACTCTCGGATATTTAAATGAGCCGTTATAACGGAAAATGTGTTGGAATTCTCCAGCTCAACTACATAGTGGCTCCATTTAAAAGTTTACGCAGTTTTGGTATTAACATTTCAACAGTTGCTCGTGGCCACTTCCTTGGACATGGGAGATTCCTAATTACGGCGAGGATGTTGACTCTCGTCTGTTATTGTTGGGCCCGAGGCGCGGAACCTATAGTGAACGTTTTGAACAGTGGCATCATCGTCTTGGGGTTCCCATGAGGCATTTTATGGTTCCTTACCAGTGCCTCAAACTCTGCAGCGTCAGGCTGTTCGTCTGGTTGCCCGCGAGTCATCTTTAAACTACATCTCAGTTCCATCATGCTAACACACACACACACACACACACACACACACACACACACACACACACACANCACACACACACACACACACACACACACACACACACACACACACACACACACACACACAGACTGCGGGCAACAGTGGGCCATGGCTGATTTGCTTTACGTTTATATGAGGTCACATATTTGCGTACCGTTTTATCTCCGCTCGTACTGCTAAAATTACCCACTTGAGTGGGTATTAATTTTTTGTAGTGGCACTTTACACTTGCGTTGTGTTTTGTTGTTGTGTTTGTGTTGTGTTTTGAAATACTTTAAGACTTTGAAGTCTATGTGAAAGTACTCTTCTGTTCATCACTTACGGACATTCGAAACAGCATTGCTTGTTTGAAGGTTACCAGGCTCCGCCCGTTTGCCTTTCTGGTAACAGTAAAGGTAAAGCAGTCCCATTACAGGCCTGGACAGGCCCACAGGTTTCCAGGAGGTTGAGGCTCCCAGATTTCTAGACAATCGGCACATGAAGGTGGTAAGGTTGTCAGCCCTACGCACCGGCCGCGTTTACCCCCCAGGAAATATTCCTGGTACTCATTTCTGTTAGAGGCTGAGTCGACCCCAGGGCCATAGTGCGACCGACAGGATTATGCCAATGAAAAATTCCACTGACACCATCGTAACAGTGCAGCGCTAAAATGAAGGTGAGTATGGAGCATTGGTAGAATGATACCAACAAGGAAATCCGAAATATGGAGGAACCGAAGTCCTCGGAGGAAACTTGCTCCAGTTTCATTTTGGTCACCACAAGTCTCACATGGGCTGGCCCGGTATTAAACACGGGCGTTCGTAGCGAGAGGCCGGCGACTTGACTCCGTGACCCGTGGCTCGGTCTTTCAGGGCTGTTATTAATCTAATTATATGTAAAGATTCAGTTGGCACTGCAACGAGAACACTGTGTTCAAAAGCAGTCAGTGAATGTTGTTTGGGGAAATACAGTAATAGCTGTTTGTTGTAGGAATCGTACGAAACATATGGATACACTGTGTGGGCACAGTGCAGCGTTATTTATGTTAATTTGGCTGTGTGTTTGTATCTGTATATATACATATGTAAACATACATACATATACATACACACATACACACACAAATACCTATAAAGCAGCTTGGTTTTAAATAGTTATTGCCCAGTGCGTATACAGGAAATTTAAACAAGGAAGAGAATGCAATTTTACATACACAGAATTGGGCCTGTACTTTGCCTGTGATTATAGGCTACCGTTCTCACACAGTATCCCTAGCCCGTATTTCTATATGAAAACTACTGTATTTTTTCAAATATTTTGTAAATAAATTCAATGAATTCAGTTGGTAGATTCTGCTAATAAATCTGAGTTGTGTTAGGATTGTTAGGCAACTAACACGTTGAAACAAAGTTCTTGAGAAAAGTATAGTCGGTGATCTGGTCAATAAACTACCAGAGGTGTATGGAACCCGACATTGGATAGCGGTACCATTAAAGTGGACTGAAAATGGTATGTCGGTGTGGAGTAAATTCAACGGTAACAAGATACAGTCCAATTGAAAGTTTTTTTGTGAACACAGTAATGCATCTCCGTGTTCCTTAGACAGTCGCATATTTCTTGTCCAGGTGAACGACTACAAGCTTATCAAGAAGGATCCTGCACCGTGCATCACCCTAGAGGAAAACCTTGGTGTCCGGGCCCAAATTCGGAGTGAAACCTCCTAAACACAGACATACGACAATCACTACACTTTACGTGTGGGTTCTGTGTGCATACAATCTTCACCACGCGTCAAGGGTTACTGCACTGAGCAATGGGGTCAGATGAACTTGACTGGGGGGAGAGATAAGGTTGGGCATCTCCACAGGACTATCGCACGTACTTCGCTTACTTATGGTCACAAGTTTCTGATGACTAAAGTGGGAAAAAAGATGAAACTTCTGTGTGATATGTTAGAATAACCCAGGCCCCTTTGTTCCGTATTCCTTGTCTAACGTCATCCACTGTCAGTGATGTAGACGTTATACATAACTGAGTCATTGGAAGAGGGAAATGTCTCCTTGTTTGAAGGACATTGAAATCAATAGCCCCACGTAACAAATTGTGATAAAAATCTCATATCCGAACTTCAGTTATTTGGACTGCATCGTATTACTGATATAGCCGATGGACGTATATCAGGCTCTGCTTTACCGGAGTTTTCGTAGCCACAACTGGGCAACAGCATCTTTATTCTTGCCATTTTTCTCTCAGGTGATTGCTTGCAGTCTGGCCTGCCGGGGTCAGTTCCCAGCAGCAATAGGAGTGACATAAGTCAGCTGGTGCATGATACTGACCTCTCTTCTTGTCCTGGAAGCGACAATAAGATTGTGTGGAGCTGAACCTCAAGTCCTATACGCATTCATAGCTCAGCACGAAAGCACAGAGATGCTTTACCTGGCCTGATGTTTGTTGTTCAGCCTTCCTAGCTTCCAATCTTGGACACTGTTACCCGTATGTCATATTATTGATACGTATGCTCGCTGTAAGTCATGGTGTAACTTGGGTTGCTTGTTAACAGGGGGAATCATTTTATCGTCAGACCGAATGCAGTAGGACTGACAGCGTGGTCAGTTGCTTTGCCGCAGTGACGACCAGTCTTTCGATGAAAGAAAAAGAGAGCTAATGTATTTGCTTTTACTTGTGCATGCTGAGCTTATATTCAGTTAATATAATTCGAAATTTCCATAATTTTTCTGAAAGCTAATCCTATAACCACGGCACAAATTTCTGAACGTGTTAAATAGGCCTATGTGATTGATATGGAGTATCGTGAACTGCATTAACGACGGCTGCATGAGCAGTCCTAATTGGCGTTAAAGAGGAGACGGAACTGTATGCAGACTTAAAAATATTATGCATGTCTTTCTCTTATAGTGTTGTGAATACGTAAACAGTATAATTACGTGTCGCTGTATTAAAAATCGCAGTATTTTATTCATTAAGAACCATCAGTTCAGTATTGAAATATATGACAGTAACACGCTTTAGGCTGTGAACAGACCATCTTCAGGTAGCCGTCCTCGTTTCGTACGCAGTACACTGTATCGCGAGTGGTGGCTGTCTGTACTGCACTGTTAATATTTTCACGTTGAATATTGTGTATCAGTTTTCATTCCACGTTTTTGTGTCTTCATATTCCTTTTATCAGTGCTGATTAAATTTGATCAGTTTTAGAGGTTCACATTCCTTGTCTGTTCCAAAATTAGTTTCAGCATGTGACATTGTTTGGAGTAATAAGTTGATTTTTGCAAATGTTTTGAATAGGGGGTAAGCTATTTTCTGAACTGGGAGTATAAAGCAAAATAAGACATTATTTATTTATTTATTTATTTGTGGACATGCATTTTTCGTTAGATAATTTTGCCTTTTGCAATCCCTCTCAGCGCGGGTCTCGTTTTACTCCAAAGAATGGGGTAAAGGCGGCCGGTGCATAGGGCTGACAACCTTACAAACTTAATGTGCCGATTGTCTGGAAATCTGGGAGCCTCAGCCTCCTGGAAATCTAAGGTCCTGTCCAGGTCTGTATAGAGTTAGCGTTACCTTTACCTATCCCCTGTAATATAGTGATTTCCCCATGTTGAGTGCTGTATATAATGTCTATTTTCTCCAGATTTTATTTCATTATAAAATGCTGTATGGTGTTAACCTTGCTGTTGCGGTGTAACTCGTATTGTCAGTTCATACATGTTGCGATTCGCTTCCTATTGGCAGTTATGCACACTTTGTCATGTCCTTCGCATTGTCAGTTATGGCAAAGTTTGTGGTATGCTTTCCTCAGTAGATGGAAGCTTTCCGATTGACCCATCCCCTGCCTAAGCAGTCCTATTGAATGTTTAAAACGATTCGCTGTAAGTTAATTTTAAATCGCGGTGTACAGGGTGGGTGACAGCTGAAGAAAAGACTCTGAAGTGAGGGTAATTGCCTCACATTGAATTCTCCTCTACCCTAAACTTCTTCCCAGTGTGCCATAGCTCCTTTTCCAAAGGAACTATTCAACCATAGAATATCCGCAATGTTCCATCATTATTATCTACCCCCCCTCTTCCGACCGTACTCACGTCGTAGTCCGGACAGTGTCGATGGTGCAGCCTAAGGCTTATCTGACGACGTCTTCCATAGTCTCCAAGACAAGGGACTTAGTTGCTACTTAGGCAAACTTGACAGCAGAGTTTCCTTTCGATTCATGGACTAGTTTTATTAACGCTAGCGCGCGTAGTGTATATCAGTGTCGCGCAGATCGCCCATGTGTCTGTCCGCACGGAAGAACTCGAAACCAATGAACGGAGTTTGAAGAAGTTTAATATTGAGGAATGTTGCTAAAATTTTGGGGATATTTCGATTCCTAATGATCCTGCGTTCTAACAAGTTTTAATAGACTTTGACCCGTTTCGCGCCGATTTGCACTCTCCGTAGCTGTCTAAGGCAAATGTCTGGTGTGTGTATGCACGTACTTCAGAGCGTAGTGGTCTGTAATCAGCATGCGAACAATTAATGGAAAAGCTGGCCCTGCTATTGCGGCACATCCGCAGTATTCACTAGGTCTACCTTCGAGCTAATTTTTATTCCAGAAAATTAGTAAGTACGTGGGAATTTTCTATTTTATATCCAGTAAAGGCAGAATTGTCACCTTGCGTTATTAGGCATTGGCATCTTAAAGATGTAAGTGGAGTGTAATATACAATTCCATTTCTAGCATCGGCAACGTCACGCTTCGGCCACTTCCCCAGCTTGAAAAGTGCTTCTGCTAACCACTGCGTAGGATGTTGGGTAGGCCCCAGAGGAGGTCTGACGCGACGTGGGAGGAAAAATATTTGCCTTTGCCGCAAATCGGGCTCTTATCTTGCAACACGTAGCCAAATTTTTTTCTGAGCTATAATTCTTTACTCGACAGTGAACCACATACTGTGACAAGTATCTGACGTTTCCTTGTTAATTCAGTTGGCCATCTGAAGCCAGTGGTTAGTGCTTTGAAGGCAGTATCTGTATTGTGGGTTGATATCCACCCGCTACTCCACCGAAATGCCGTGACTGTAGAAAGCAAACTAACCAACCTCTGATGTCATAGGCGTAACTTTGGAGGGGGGGGGGGGAGGGGGGCAAATGCTTCCCCCCCAATATTTTTTCAACCTAAGAATAATTTATTTGGTTACTGAATTGAAGAATGGCAAATAAAAAATAGAAAAAAGAAAATGAAACATTTGTGTTTTGTGGGACTGGTTTTCCCCTCTTTCAAATTTGACTCCATTGTAAAATAAATTTCCTAATACCCATGGCCAGTTTTGGGGCCCCCCCCCCCCCCCCCCATCCGATGTTATTAGCCAAGTTTAAGCTTATGTCTGATGTTACGTACAAATCAAGCTCTGTCGAAACGAAAGGTGCGATGTCATCTTGTGATAACCATGGAAACCTGGGTGTGACGTCACGCACATACGAAGTTCTATCGTCACCGTGGGAACCGTGTTGCGACTCTCGCGGACACTCACACAAGAGTATTGTGCAAGTAGGCCTATACCCTGTATGGGCTGCTTATTCCAGTCCTAGTCTTTGATCTCATTTTCAGTGACGGCAAATTCACGATGGGCTTATCCATTAAAACCTAGGCTGAAAGTCGTAGGGTGGGAGTGGGGGATATGGATGAGCTATGTCTTTTTTCTTTCTTTCTCTCTTTCTTTCTTTCTTTCTTTCTTTCTTTCTTTCTTTCTTTCTTTCTTTCTTTCTTTCTTTCTTTCTTTCTTTCTTTCTTTCTTTCTTTCTTTCTTTATTTTTCTTTTTTCTTTATTTCTGTTTTCTTCCTTTCCTTCCTTCCTTCCTTCCTTCCTTCTTTCATATTGCCTTGTGTTGGAAGAAGCTTTTCAATGGGCCGGTCCCCCTCCAAGGAGTCCTACCAAATCTTTAAATGCGATTTGTAATGTCAGAAGTTAATTATGAATCGGAACAGGTCGGTGGGTCTAATCCGCAAAAGCTGCAAAAGAGCAAGAAAGGGAAGAAGTCTGAAAAGGATCTTGCAATCACAATAGCTTCATTTTTACCCCCATATAACGACCCCTTAACCACTTAAAATCAGTGTTAGGGGGTGGGGGGTGGTTGACTTTTCCTTGTGTAACTTACATTATACTTGTAGTTTCATCTCGTAGCCATCAGCGCAAGCTGTCACAAATTGCGTTGTGCTTTCTCTCTGTTCATACCGAGGAACACCTCATGTCTCATTTATTCCCCCGCCTGTGCACTGTGGTTATGTGTCGTGTAAGCGGCCCTCTTTCCATCATAATTTAAAACGTTTTATCATCAAGGATGCTGCCGCGGAGCCGCTTTCTCCGGCAACTTGAAGTGTTGTGAATGTAATAGTGATATAAGGCACTGTCTTCCTTTGTTGCTTCTCTCAAAATATTATCATTTATGGACGGTGGCTGGTGATAACAATCGAGATCGAACCCGACCCCGTTTGAGTGCTAAACAAAATAAAGAGTAAAACACCGTTAAATGCCGTCCTCACAACTTGTTTATTGGTTCAAAAGTTAAAATTGGCTACATGTTTCAACCACCCAGGTGGTCATAATAAGGCCTTTTTACAAATGTAATAGGAAGAACCTTTTGCCATTGAGATCTCATTTTGCATTACATGTCTGAGTACCTATTGTGCATACAGCTTAATTGGTACAAATATATAAAATTTAAATTTGTAAAGTGCAGAGTTGTAGATTATAAAGGTAAAAATATCAGCGAGTGTCTGTCAGATTGTTAACAACTAAGGACCTTCATGATTTGTACGCTTCAACAAATAAGTTTAGTGTATTCAATTGAAGAACGGTGAGATGGAAAGAAAATTTTGCACACGTGGACAAGCTGAGGCATGGAGAATGTTATTGAAACCTGAAGGTAAGAGACCTCTTAGGAGATTTATGGCGTACATGGAAGGATAATATTAAAATCGATCTTAATGTCGTATCTACTTGTAGGATGCGTCATCTCTGTTACGATAGTGTCTAGTGCTGGGCTGTTGTGAAAACGGCATTGAACGTCATATGAGAAGTTCTTATGGTGGTGAATATCAAGATTGTTGTGTTTTGGAGAGTGACGCCGTGTAGCTTGGTAGATATCGATTATTTCGAGAAGCTTATTCTTTCCATCTTCGGGGTAGAAGAGAACTTGTGCTACCCTGAAGGCTGGTGGTAGTGTTGATGGAGAATAGTGTATTTAACGCATCCTGGAGTGGGGTGTGCTTCGGCTGGTACTTTTCTGATGAGGCAATTTTTCTTTTCACTGTTTTATTAATTTATATTTTGTCATGTAGCAGTGCTGTGAAGAGCTCGCCCTGTATCGTGAGTCAATTGGAAAGAAATTGATGTGGTCCAGTTGGAGGTTTCGACATTTGCCTAGAGTTACCAATTTAGAGTATGTAGTTACTTATATGTGGCGATGTGCAGGTTCGATTCTTCATGTTGTCTGTATTTGTAAGCACATTTCTTGTGTACGTCACAGTCAACTCCACTGGTGAAAGGGCAGTGCGACTCTAGTAGTATTCCTTCTGGCTTGTGTTAGGGAGGGGCTCAGTTTGGAATCTTGTTTCTGACACCGACTGTCCTGTTCCGGCCGTTTCGTGGTACCTCCAGGCAAGTGCTGTGATAACACCTAGATGTTATATTTCGTATTCCTTATTTACGTAATGTCCTTCTGTCCGACGCTGTACAGTAGTCTTGAGTTGCTAACAGAGTCGTTATAATACCACAAAGCGGTAATTTGAGTTGCGAAAAACTTTGATGCTGTGAACTTCCATTTGTCCGCCACAGGCCTTGGGAATGCTGGCTGAGGTGTTCTGTTATTTTAGGCCAGCGGTTATGTGTGCTTTGACATTATGTTCATGATAATTTTTGTTTTTTTATTCAACCCTTTTATCAACAGAAGGTACCATTTTACTGTCTTTACCAGGTCTCCATTCTGCACGTTTGTACCAAATTTGTACCTGAATGTCGTACTGTTTAGGTCTCGTTGAAGTTTCTGACTAAATTTAACAAAATTTCATACCTTTTTCATCTGCCATCCATTCTGCTCGTTCTTTTTCTTCCTTATCATTGGTAGACTTTAGGTGACGTTATTTTAACCTTTTCAAGGCTGGCGGTAACTTTACGTACCATCAGGAGTAACATTCAAAAATTCTACGTGGTGCCCACATTGCGTTTATGTGTTTTTTACTGATCTCAGAACAAACAGCGCCTTTTGCCTTATACAGCATTAACAGATTGGTTTTGTATAACCGAAGTGGAGAGTGTTTACAGCGCGGTACGCACTGAGTCCTTATATAAAACAGATACGATTCGTCTTTAAAGGCTTAACAAGATAGGAGTCTTTCGCATAACGTAACAGTCAGTATCTTTTGGATCTTTGCATCCTGGTTATTTCTGAGACGGTCGTACTATTTATGTACTGCGATTACACTTTTGTTATGGTTTACAATTGTAGACAATTTGTAGGACGTCATTGTTGTTATTAGGGCCTATTGTTATGCTCGTTTGAATTACTTATTATTCATGTGCCTACGTTATTTTGTCTTCATTAACTGTATCGTTCATACAAAACCTCAGAGATCATTTGGTCGAAATATTTTGTAATTTCTGACCCACAGTGTTTCGTACACAATATGCAGGTATATTCGTGATCTGCCTATCAATCAAATTTTATATTGCCAGATATAAGCAGTAAATATTACGATACCACAATTTTATTTCCTTCATTATGCATTATGCCGATCCCAGTGGCCGCGCGGTCTAAGGCGTAGGTCTGCGGCCGAGCGCTTGCTGCGATCGTGGGTTGGAATCCCAGCGGGGGAATGGAGGTTTGTCTTGTACAGTATTTGTGTTGTCAGGTAGAGGTTTCTGCGACGGGCCGATCCCTCGTCCAGAGGAGTCCTACCGACTGTGGTGTGTGCCTGAGTGTGATCAAGTAAAATCACTAAAACCCTCGACACCTACTGCGAACAAGTAGGCAGAAGAGGGAAGGTCTAAGAAAGAAAGAAAAGAATTATACGTCGTGTAAATCAGACGAAGAATAGCTGCACGCGAACGTGACGTAACAGCAGGAAGACTACGTCATTGAAGTATGACATCGCACCCAACAAATGTTGTGTGGCGCCATATTAAGTAATTATAATCAAGTGTAAACTAATAAGTGGTAATGGTTATGCCGCGTCTTGCCGTACTTACCCGGCCTTGTAGTCGTATCCATTTGTGTCGTCAGTTGTGTTTATTTGTCTTGTAAACGGGGCGGTATTGGCATAAATGTGCTTAGTCGTTCATGTGATGTGCTTGTTATTTTTTACGATTGTAACCAAACTTGAATGTGGTAGACAGATTTCAGTAAAAATCCGAAATAAAAATTTCACAAATTTGCTCCATTGGGATCCGAGTTGTTCCGTGCGGACAATCAGACACACGTGACGAATCTAATAATCGCTTTTTCGCAAATTTTTTTTCCCATCGCGCCGAAAGATGGATTGATTTTCAGATTCTGAAAGAAAATGATGAACTTCTTAATTTTTCGTGTTTCAAGGAAACACTTATTGGTCAGTGTGTTAGCCTTACTTCTTTACCTTGAAGACAAACTCTTGCAGAACTGAAGGTAACAGTTGAATATTTAGTTTAGTGTCGAAATGGCGAAGAAGAAACAGACTTGTTATGAGAAAGGGCTAGTTTTAAAATCTTGCGACAAATGTCGTTGATGCGCGGAAGGTTCCTTACTCACTGACTGTGTAAGAACGGTGTAATACCTTGATATCGTGCAAATTGCGCTTGTGCTTACAATAAACGTGGCATTATATATTCAAGAAGTTAGGTTACACAAATGCTGATTGCTTGACAAAATGGGATACAGCGGGGGGGAAAAAACTAAGAGAGTGAGAAACTGGTGCCGAAAGAAAGACTGTGAGTTGTGAGGGGGGTGGGGGGAGAATGAATTCGCAAAGATAAAAAAAAGACAAGAAAAATGCGTCTAATAGCTTGGAGTTTAACTCAAATCTTGCAGACAGTTTGTTGTTTTCTTCAGCAGGAATATGATCTTATTATTCCTGGGGTTCTGCGCCGTGTCTTCTTTGCATTCCAAACAGAACATAACGTTTGGCAAATTGAATGTGTTTGCTTTCTCAGATAAAAAGATACTGCATTACCTGTTGAAGTGGTTTCATTATACTGAGCTGATTCAGTCGCTGGACTCGCTAGATCAGTCAGCTACAAGCATGTAACCCACTACGTTCAATTTTTGTGAACACGTACAGGGTAATACGAAAATCTGTCACAAAGTTGTTCTTTCTTAGGTTCGCATCTTCATGATTATTATATCTGTCAATGTAAATTTCCTGATCTGTTTGTGACAAAATGGGGTACTTGCTTTTAGTTGACTGTCCAAGGCGGTTCAGGGACTGATGTTAGTTCGGTAGAAGCTACCGCTTTTACCTTTTGCCGATCAGATGGAACTCCTAATACGTAGTATAAACACAGAGATCCACACAAGTACATCTTCATGTCAACCAACTGTTTCTTGTTCTACAACACAGGCTGTAAAAACTGTGCGTGTAACTTTTAATTATTTAATTTGTAACTTCGAACGAGTCCCTTATGATGATCCTACGGGATCGAAACATGTAGGGCTAAGCTGTAATAATATTGTAAGTGTTGTAGTATAAAGACATTGAATATTGTACATTGGTTGAATAATAATCACGCACGGGATGAGCCATATAAAATTTGTGAAATTTACTGTCTTCTGGGATGTGACACCGTGTATGGATGCGTGCAAGCCGGGACCACAGAGAGTTCACGCCTCCAAAAACAACGCAGTACACAGTCAACAGCACATTCTCACTCAACTATAAAGTGCAACCTTAGTGTAACGATAACAAAAAAAGTTCTCCCTGAAGATGACCCAGCAGGGTCAAAACATGTAGGAGTTTGTTACGATTGATGATAAAACTCTCTTTGTGCATTTGTTGGTGATTAGTGTTTTTGTTAGTACTGTTGTCTAACGTATGACACCTGCGTATGTAAGCTGTTACTTTTATTTCGGTGTAGGAAACACAAAACCCACACTTATTGATCTTCGTGGAAAGTATGGATGGAAAGTAACTTTACTACTCGATAAATGTGTGATATTCCTTACAAAATAGCTGTGCCCTGCTCATAAACCATGAGGGCAATTGAATATTCCTTCCTTCGCTGTTCCTTCTTTCCTCTGTTCCTTTCTTAATGTTTCGGTCCTTCATTTCTTTGTTCCATTCTTGCTTATTTCTCTTACTTGTGTGCATGATTCTAGTCTTGTGGTTGGTTTACTCATGTATGTTATGTTCGTATTTGGGTTACTTTTGTGTGAATTAACATTTGAAGTGTTCGTGTTTGAATGTGTCACTACGCAAAGTCTAGAAGATGAAAGAGAAGGACAGAACGCTCTTCTTTGAAAGTACTGTTGGCATAGCGGTTTGGTGTGGGGAGGAGAGGAGAGGGTTGCATTAGAGACGGTCGTACAACGAAGTCGGTACGTCGTGTGCGTCCTACGTGATGGCCGCATCTGAAGTAGAAAGGAAAACTCGACCAGACAGTTTGTAGGTAATTACCCTCTATTATAGACCACAGCTCTGCTATCCGTGGGTCGTCCTCTTGATGTTTTAACTTTAGTCTCATGTAAAATCTCTACTTTATGTTGTTACACTCTACAGAAAAGGGTTGTAGTTTGAGGAAGGGGGCTTTGTTGTTAGAAAGGGCTTAACTTAGCGAAAAACTTGAGGTTTGAGGATTTCAAAATAAAATACCACTGGATTACACGTTGTAATTACTGTGATATTTTAACAGACTCTTCCTCCCTAAGCCGTCAGTTAACCACCCACGTCAGATTTTCGTTAGGAGGTTCAAAACAAAAATACGTATACCGGCACTTCGTTGTTTATTTTTAGCAGTCTACGTTCCCTCTTTTAGCTAGTTTTCTTCCTTCCCCGTACACGTGTTTGCTCTTAGCCATGAGCATAGCGTGTATATAAGACTCAGGCATGCGTTTTGTCAGTTTGACACCGTTTATAGGTCTGTTCATGCACATATGGAGATGTGCAAGCCTGTACTTCAATTTATGAGATCAGTTACCGCACAAAATGTTTCTTTCTGTCAAGAATTTTGTTTGATATGGAGCCGAATGACCTGGATGAGAGTGGGTCGCTTGTCTGCGGCCCGTAACAATGTTCCCTTCCGTAACATATTGCTTATCGTGTACAGCCACTTTCTTACGTTATGTTCACGTTCTCAGAATGCATCTCAAACAGTATGAGACCTGTAAAAATGTGCATTAGCACACAAATTTAAACAAACGTCCATAAACTAAGACTATACAACATTTATTTTAGAAATTAGCACATGTTTCGATCTTGGTATCATTTTCAAGGGCTTATGGAACACCAGGTATTGAGTTTTATGTCTTCAGGTATGTGTTCAAGTAAGGGTTTCGGTAAAATTATTTAAAGCCCGGTCTACAAGTACACTCAATGCCGATTAACTGTGGGACCCACCCAGCCTCCGATTCAGTGTATATCTGTGGCTGTTTCGTTGGGGACAAGGTGACCGGAGCTTGAAGATGACTGCTTACTTGTTTTGTAACTGGTACATTATCAATCGTCAGAACCTGCATAACTGAGCCCTTCTTGTAACGGACATCGGTGTTTGTGTTGGCCCAGTATCGTAATCCATTCTGTTGTTTCGTGCTTTGTTAGCGATTTGTTTCGTGCTTTGTTAGCGGTTTGTTTCTGATCCGTGAGAGTTGCTTGCACTATTTCTGTATCGTTATATGTTTCAGATTCATTCCGTTAATTTGCTTTATACAAAATATTAACTTACTAAGATGTGGTAATTCGAGTACAAAATATTCCATCGAATTTCTGTGAATTCCTGTGCCACATTTTTTTTGAACGACTTGTTTGCGCTGTTTCTTTGGTACAAAGTCATCTTACGACCGATGGCAGGCACTGTTACAGAAGCAATTCCAGTCAAACAAACACAATAACTGTATTTGTTTGTAAATCTGTGGTTAGTTTCAGTGGTCCTCCTTCCCAGTGACGGCTGCCTTGTTTCTGGAGCAGTTATAAGTTCTCGACACTGGAATGTAATAAGAAAAGAACATTGACGTGACAAGTACAAGTGAAATTGAGGTTTTTAGTATTTTGATGATTTTTGCCGACAAACTGCAATGCAGTAAATATCTTGACCTTTGGTGAACCAGTTAGATATAAGTGACACTAAACGAACAGATACAATTATGATATAGAAAACTGTTCAGTGTCTTTTAATTGAATGTTCTAGATTGCGCATTGCAGTTCAACACCAAATAACACAAGGAATTTGCGTTGTCACTTGCTTTTCAGCCGAACTGCTTCAGAGATCTGTTTTTCTCCGTGCATGGAGAAAAGTTAACTGCAAAGATCTTTCATGTCTGTGTCAAGGATGAACCCACATACCATTTCGCTTCCATGACCTACATATTAGATGCATTGAAACAAGTGCCATTTAGACTTGAAACGCTTATGCGTACGTTGGTACACAAGTACAGACAGACCCATATCGCCTTGAAAGAAATGAACGTCGCAAACAGAAACATTCTACAGGTGGAGAACTGCATTTCTTTCTTTCTTACTGTTTGGCCCTGCGTCCCTGTGAGGGCCTTGACTTCCATAATTACAGACGCCCACTTTCCTCTGCTTACCGCGTACTGCTGCCATCTTCTCACCTCCATCTCCCGAAGATCCTTGCCACCATCTTCCAACCTTCACTGTCTTGGTCTTCCCATCCTTGTCCTTCCCTTCGGTTTACTATCAAAATCTTCTTGATTACTCGGCCATGGTCCATTCTTCTGTTAGTTTCAGGGCAGCAAATATACATCTTGTAAATGAATGTAGGATATATGTGTACATTTACATCATCTGGAATCGAAGCCCCAACACTAGAAAGTAGCAACTCATGGATTTGTACGGAGTGTGAAACGGTAGTGCAAACCCAGAGGAGAAAAGAGAAAATGAAGGCAGTAGGTAAAGTCACCTACAAATACTGAATTGTTGCATAATTATCACCTGTGAACGTGTTTCTGTTGTTACGTGACGAGTTTCAAAATTTGTGGTCTACCAAATATTATTAGCCTGGTGAATAAGAGGGTGAGATAAGCCATACGTGCAACACTGTGGGTACAAAATTCTACTCCAAAACTTGAATGGCCCAAATTACTTGAAGGCGAATTGGATTATTCTGTCTCAGTTTACGGACCACTTACAGTGGCCTGGAATACCTTTAAACCTTTCACGAAGCCAAATGTTTATTCTCCGTGTTGGCGGCAGAGTAATTTTGGATTTGAAGTAGTGAGAGAAGAGACAAATGCTTTGTTTAATGACGCTTCCAGTTGCTAATATTATATAGCGTCGATGGTAGATGAATAAAATATTAGTTTGGAGCAGCGGAGGAATGATACTGACAGAGAAACCGATATGCTGGGAAAGGAACCTGTGCCAGTGCCACTTCGTCCACCACAAACCCCACATGAACATCTGACACTTAGGTACCACATAGGCTGTGTTTATACATCTTGTAATCTAGTTAAAATAAATGTATCCTGATTTCAGTTAGTTTGCTTCCACCTCGGAAGTTGGCACGACTGATGGGTTCGTATTATTGATGGCAGTTTGACTGTACTGGCAAAATGCTCTTCTGATAACACACGCGACTCCAGCTCGGCCTGTCAACATGAAATGGATTTCCAACTTTGCGGCAACTGTCTCCGTATCAGTAATCTGGCGATAATTTCCGTAGGTTTTACTTAGATGTCTTACTTCTGTGACCTTATTTTTACACTGTTCTTCCGAAACGAAAACTTTCATTAGAGGCCCAAAAAACATCAGAAACGTCATCTGCCCTGCAGCAGAACACTGTCTTGAAGCAGTATTAACTAATCCTCTAGTATTCAGAACAGGCGGTTTTCAACAGAGGATTCTTGTTTATCTGTCGGATTACATTGTTATCTCCATTTTTCTTCTTCCATCTTCACGTTAAAATTCTTCTGTAGGTGCTCTGACCCCCTACAAGTTTCCATTGTCTTTTCGAGGTTATCCAGCAGGGTTAACGCAGTTTATGCTGTATATATTGGCTTAATTAGGGGTAGCCCTGGTGAATGGACCCTGCATCGTCTCCCTGCTGCCCCCTCCATAAGCTAAGCTGTTTGTAGATCTAACTTTAATTTACTTTGGCGACCCAGATTAAGCTCTGTATATCAACTCGCAAGGGGGTGAGGTTCGTTGGCTACTAAGGGAGAACCTATGCTTTCTAGAGATGTGGATGGGTTAAGGACGGGAGCTAAAAGGTAAATGTCTAAGTGCTGTTTTAGTGGTCAGTTTTAGGGGCGGCGGAGCGGGGTTAGTTGGTTTCTGTTGCTCATGTCCAAACAGGCTTTACTGTAGAGATGTTCTCTCTATGGTTTAGGAGAGGACCAAGCATCGATTGCTTTTATAGGAGGTAGAGGGACGGACTTTGTTTAGTGTTATACTACTGAGAAGCCCTGGTTTTGGTTCACACATATATATACGTTATCCGGTATTGCGTAGGCAAACATTGTTTGTCTATGTAATACTAAGGGAGTTGGGTGTAAAAGGGGTTGAGGAGGGAAAGGGTAAGTAGTTGGAGAGTTAGGCAGTAGTTAGGTCATGTCCAGTTACTACTAGCCCGAAGGCTTTTCTTTCACAGCCTCGTAAATCTGCTTTCTCTACTTCATCCCTCCCTCACCCACGTCTAGCTTGCTAACTCTATAGTGGCATTTACTTCAATTTGGTGTTCTGTAGGAAAGCATATCACCTTAGTTTCCTTGGTGGCTGAGTTTCTGAGGGCCATTATGTTTTGTTTAAACTTATGAGGTCCATAATAGCTAAACAGACTAATACCTTCGTGGTGTAACATTTTAGAACTTGCTGATTACTCTGTCAAGAAATCCCCTGCCTAATATGGAACATGAGGGTTCAGTGCTGTGTTCACAAGAGACTGTCTCTGGACCCTGTTCTCAGTGACTCCACACAAACACGCGCACACACACACACACACGCGCACACACACACACACACACGTATCCATATTATCCTCACATTCTTCGCGTAGGTCTCAGTTTTGGTATTTTCTCATCACTTCTGATCAAAATTTCTCATATCCCTAGGCGCGCTACGCGTGCAGCCCATCTCACTCTGATTTAACTGACCGAACGATATTTGATGATTCCGGTGGCCATGTGGTCTAAGGCTTAAGTGTGCAGCCGCTTTATTCCTGGGATCGCGGGTTCGAATCCCGCTGTGTTTGTTGCGTGTTGTGTGGGTAACGACCTCCGCGACGAGCTGATCACTCGTTCAGGGGAGTCCTGCCGAATGTGTGTGTGTGTGTGTGTGTGTGTGTGTGTGTGAGAGAGAGAGAGAGAGAGAGAGAGAGAGGGAGCGATGTGGAAACCTGAACAGTGAGGTGGCCTAGGCCTGATTAGGGCTGTAGCACCACAAAAGAGAAAAATAAAATGATATTTGATAACGACTACACTAAGAAAATCCTCAATATGTACGTTTAACCACCTGGCTGTTGCTTCCTGTTTTTTAGATGGTTTGTTTCTGGAGGGGAGAAATAACAATACAAAGCAAAGGATATAATGCTCTGCGAACGTGTGCTTCTTCGATAATTGCTGTAAGCTGTACCTCTTCCACAAATTGACCATTTAATGATTTGATTCAATGAGAATAATTTATTGGTATAGTTCCAGCTTGTACGTATTTCAGGTCACTCTCGCGTCAGAGAGAAACACTGATGGCCGCCGTTGAACAAACTGTTAAAATTCCGTATTTCCACATTATGATTCTGAGGGTACAATTCAAGAGTGTGGTATTGAACGTCGGATTTCTTGGCGAATGAAAACATCGCCCCCAGCCTTCGGTCATGTTGCTGTAGGACCGGCACCACTGTAGTCAGTTTGCTGTACAAATTTGATTATTGACCTGTAGAACTACGTGGAACGTTTGTCTGTTAACCTCTTAAAGCCTAGCGGTAACTTTACGTACCACCAGGTTTAACATTAAAAAATTCTACGTGGTGCCCACATTGCGTTTATGTGTTTTGTACGGATCTCAGAACAAACAGCAACTTTTTCCTTATAAAACATTAAGAGACTGGTTTTTATAACCGAAGTGCATAGTGTTTACAGCGCGGTACGCATTGAGTCTTTATGTAAAACAGATACGCTGCGTCTTTAAGGGGTTAATATACTCTTAAAGTGATCACACAGCCTCCTATTCATTGGGTACCAACGGCTGTTTTCCGGGGGTAAAGAGGCTAGGCCGCGAACCTGACAACTCACCATCACCTATTGCCGAAGTTAGGAATGTGTGAAGCCATACCTCAATTCCCCCATATGCCTTCCTGGCGTGGAGAGGGACAACTATTTTTACGGACAAAAATGGGGTCAGGGGTCATGATGGAGTTATTGGTACCTCTGCATGTAGGCTGGAGTTCCCAGGCTGTTTTTGGTCACAGGGGGTTCGGTGTTCCGCCTGAGCATTACGTGGTTTTCCTCTCTGTCCCAGTGTAAAATGCTTTGATGAAATAGTCCATATCCATAGGAAATTCGTCATTGACAATCACACTTGCGTGCGACATTCTCCTGTCTAATGGTGACACTGCGCTCCGTATGAGGTAGAAACCAAGTGTTTATATGTTTCTCACTTCGAAGGGTTACAGAAACTTTTTGTATCCGTGCTGATTTTCGAGACGGCAGCTAACAAAGCTGTGTCTCCGTGCTGTTTCGGCCCGTTGCTTCCTGATGGATACAATATTAAATTATATACGTGAGCTGTCTCACCCCTCTATTGTTTCTACGGGGACAGTAGTGCTGCTAGGGAAGCATTGAGCAGCAGGAGGGTTGCAAACATTACAGGGGTAGCCGTAGACCATCACAGCATTCCCTCAGCAGGAATCGCATCGTGCACATCCACCTCCCCTGTTTTGCTCAAATAAAACGATTAGAATATATTCCGAATTAAATGGAGCATGTGATAATGTCAACATAACTCAAATTTATGTTATTTTATGCTACAGTGAGTCCGTTACATGTCAACGCTTGATTCTAAAGAAATGGGCATTAAGTAGCACGTCAGGGCGGGATGTGCCGCCGTGACTTGGAATGGTACACTCCAGTTAAGGTTCCGTGCAAGTAAAGAGACCAAAACGTGCCTCGGGACGATATCCGTCTGCTTTAGATTTTTGAATATTTCTTTAGATTTACGATAAGTCCAGTCAAAACGCAATAATTTATTCTATTATTTTTCACTTTATTCTATTATTTTCAATTACATGTTTCGGCATAAACCGTCATCATCAGGTTGAGTAGAAGATTAAATATTTAAATATGTATATATATATAGTTTATGTGGACTGGAGATCGTGAAACCTCACAATTGGAATTGTTATATATAATGGGTAGAATAATAGCCTTGGGAAATAGAGTTTATACAAGTATGTTTATAGTTTTTAAAATAGGCTGTACCAAGAATGCATGAATATAAATCTAAGTAAGTAATTTTAATGTGTTAAAATGTTAAAATTTAAATCAGTAAACGCTTAAGTTGTTCTTCATAGGATGGCCAGTGTGAGTTGTGTAGTGTTCTCACGTGTTTGCAGGCGTGATATTCTGCCTAAGATATGGCGTTTGAGTCGGATGTTCTTCTAGCGGCATTTTAGATATGCTGAAAGTAGTGTTATTTGTAGTGAATGTAGCGGAGGATAAGCTGAATTAAACAAGTTATATGGACGTAAATATTTTTGGTAAAAAACACCAGTAAAAATATTTCCTTGTTGAAAAGCAGCTTTCCACACTGGGGCATAACGTTGGTCTGCTGATATAAAATGTTGAATTCTTGACGCATACGGCTCGGCTTAAAGCTCTGTCTCACAAAAGGAATTTGCGACGTCTCCGTATACCATCACTGTGTTGGGATCTGTGGGCACCAAGCCCAGCCAGTGTCCTCTATTTCTTTCCATAGCGTTATTTAACGACTTTATAAGTTCTACAGTTTCGTATAGCGTCGTAGAAGATGAATGAATAGAGAACATTGTTGAAATAATATTGACAGGGGAGACCGACGTACTAGGAGAAAACCCTGGGCCTCTGCCACTTTTTACGCCATAAATCCCACATATCCCGGCCTGTGATTGAACCCAGGTCCCCGCGGCGAAAGGCCGGCGACTAACCGCTCGAGCCGTGGCGGCGGAATATATATCGAGTGACTCTGTATCCGAAGCATAACGCACCCTGATTCGTTTCTCTCCAGCATTGAGGATCTTGCCCACTTCATCCCACAGTTTCTTAAGCAAAGGTTAATTCTGCGTTTAAGGAAATCAGCTTTAAAAGTAATGTTTCAGGGTATATTGAATCTGGACATGATGATTGCCTATGGCCAGGTTGTGCCAACGCTAGCTTAATCCTTGAAGTCTGAATTTTATTTTCCATTAAACATCTAGTTCGCATCTTACAGAAACACTTATGTCTCCATTAAAAGACGAATAAGTTAATTGTTTAGTGAAATAATCGCTTCTTATGCTGAGAAATATAACCTACCAACTAACCAAATATCTAAATAACTGACTGCATGGAGGAGAGACCTTCCTGAGAAGCTAACATGTTCTATGTTCCGCGCATTCTTTGTAACCGACGATTCAATACAGTGTTCTCAAGAGTCGGTTGTCTGTCCCTGTCCTGAACCAGATCCCTCATCCTCTTTCTTGAAGTTTAATTTTAGTACTATTCTCCCATCTACACCTAGGTCTTCTAAGTGCTTTCTTTCTTTTGCATTTCCCAACCAAACCGCCTATGCACCTGTCTTCTCTCCACACGTTTCACATGCCCCGCCCACCAAACCCTTCGTGATTTTAACTTGGCACAACCTTGGAGTAGAATGGTGTAGTGTGCAGAATAAATATATGCTGTGGTGTGTCAGACTGTGTCTATTATTACTGTAACCTTCGTGATTTGTTCATCCGGATGATATTTATTGACGAGTACAGTTTATGAAGCCCCTCATTTGCACTCCTTTCCAGTCCCATGTTCCTTCGTACTTAGCACCCTGAGCTTGTATTCCTCTTTCAGTGTGAGGGACCAAGTTTGATAACTGTATAAAACAACAGACAAAATTACAGTTTTTTATGTTTTAGTCTGTGTAAAGGTTGTTGGATAATTAGCTAAGCAATTATTGAAATATGTTTGTAAATGAAAAATATAGTGATAGATCATTGGAATGCTGAATCAGAGCCGCTATGAGGGCCGACACTGCCCCTGCTGGTCTGGCCTGTCATGTATCTCAGTGTGGGTGACAGGTTGTGCATATGAGGACATCTGTTAATGATGATTTTCAAATAGTATGGCGTCTACGGGGAGAACATATCCCACCGTCGCTTTGCGTGCCAATATTTTGTACCCTGAGCAACAAGCGAAAGTACCCGTGCGTCAGTCTTTGCTGCTCGTCTCTCCGGCGTTACAGAAGCTAATACTATGTGGGAGGTGCAGCCCCTTAGTTGACATGGCCGGTGCGTGAGACGCCACTAGAAACGGCGGCAGACAAGTGACGCCACAGAACAGCGTCGCATGCAACCAGAATTCACATAAGAGTTCTTATTTCAACCAGAAGACAAAGAGAGAGAAAAATAATTCTAAGAGAAGAAGACAGAGTGGTGGTATAATGCAGGAGTCACTAAGCTTAAACAGCAAGCACATTCACGCACGTCCTCACGCAATTTTCTGAGCTACCCCGCTCCCGCCTCCAGACCCCCTTTCCTTGACGCTTTTTATGTAGTTGTAGACGTAAAAAGATTCTTCAAGGATGAGCGAATGGTCATTTATGCTACAGTATTTTTGTGATAGGAGAGATATGATAATATATAGGAGAAGGATTTTATTTTTCCTGTGCTAGAGAACAATAAAGTATTATCTTTTCAGAAATGTGGAAAACGAAACATGTGTCTTCGTTATTTTTTACCAGGATTAGAGCTTGCACTTTGCTGTTGTGCGCTTGTCCACTATAGTTGATTTATTTTAAGAGCGTCATGTATCAAAAGTTTGCCTTCTTCTGGGATATGACACCACGTCACTATGTGGTATGTTTCCGACGTTTCGACACAACGTAATGGTTTCATCTTCAAGTTTAGAAATTCCCCAGAAGAATCGTCATTAGCACACACTAATAAATTCATGGCGTGAAAACCGTCACGTGCCTAATAAGGTTAGGTGCTTACTAATTGTTTTCTGTTACGTCCTGTAGAGTTGGCCACATGTTGGTGTCATTATAGAATACACGCGTCTACTTCGGGGCTGCCTGATGCAGTTTAACGTAATTATTGCTTTCATGTATGACGGGTGATTGTATCATCACTGAACAGCACACCTAGGGCGACGGATTTTCTGGTGTACTGAATTCTGAACTAACCTCATCCGCGTGCTGTTAGATGCAGCACGATAAAGACCGAGGTGTTCTTCGACAATATGCGAGTTTGCTTGCTCTTTCGTGCTGTTTATAGAGCAATATCTCAATTTCTGTCTTGGGGAAAACATCAAAGTTAATTTTTCCCTGCACCTTAATCCTTTAAAGACGAAGCCTGTCTGTTTTATATAAGGACTCAGTCCGTACCGCGCTGTAAACACTCTCCACTTCGGTTATAAAAACCAATCTCTTAATGTTTTATAAGGCAGAAGTTGCTGTTTGTTCTGAGATCCGTACAAAACACATAAACGCAATGTGGGCACCACGTAGAATTTTTTAATGTTAAACCTGGTGATACGTAAAGTTACCGCTAGGCTTTAAAGGGTTAATCTCAGCATGTTCCTAACCTCGGTACTAGATGCAGGTGGAGGTCAGCATCACGCTTCGGTCGCATTAAGCCAAGGTAAAGATCTCTTGGTGAGCATTCTGGGAGCTGCTCAAGAAGTGGTGATGTGGAGAGGAAAATCAGGATCCTTGCTGAGAAACGCACTCGGTTGTGTTGCTGGAAACAAAACACTTCTGTGAATTATCTCGCCTTACCTTTCCAAGGTGTCCAACTTACAACCAGTCACTTCACTGAGTTATCTCGGCTCACTTTTCGAAGCTGTCCCAACTTACAACCAGTCAGTTTACTGAATTATTTCGGTTCACTTTTCCAAGCTGTCCGACTTTGAACCAGTCACTTCACTGTGTTATCTCGGCTCACCTTTCCAAGCTCTCAAACTTACAGCCAGTCCCTTGTGTGAGTTGTCTCGGCTCACCTTTCCAAGCTCTAAACTTACAGCCAGTCCCTTGTGTGAGTTATCTCGGCTCACCTTTCCAAGCTCTCAAACTTACAGCCAGTCCCTTGTGTGAGTTATCTCGGCTCACGTTTCCAAGCTCTCAAACTTACAGCCAGTCCCTTGTGTGAGTTATCTCGGCTCACCTTTCCAAGCTCTCAAATTTACAGCCAGTCCCTTGTGTGAGTTATTTCGGCTCACCTTTCCAAGCTCTCAAACTTACAGCCAGTCCCTTGTGTGAGTTATCTCGGCTTACCTTTCCAAGCTGCCCAGCTTATGATGGTTACTTCACTGAGTTATCTCGGCTCAAGTTTCGAAGCTCTGCAGCTCATAATCCGTCATTTCACCCATGTATTTGGGCTAACCTTTCCACATGGAGAAAATCAGACCCATTTCTGTTTTATCAGTCATGATATGTGGTCATGTTATATGCACTGAGCCCCCCCAAATAGCGTAGCTTCCCCAGAGGCGATGACGAATCGTAACACTTTTATGTACGAGAGGTTCGAATTCCAGCAAGGACATGAGATTTTCTCTTCTCCGAAGCCTTCCTAACGGGTTCTGGGGCCCACCCAGACTCCTACTCACTGGGTACCGGCGTTTTTTTTCCAGGGGTAAAGTGGCCGGGGCGTGAAGTTCACCACTCGTCTCCATCTGGTGCCGAAATTGAGAATGAGTAGAGCTATACCTCTGCTGTCCTCTGTATGCCTTCATGACGTGGACAGTGACAACTTTACCTGTTACCTTTGTTGTTAGTTGAGATATATAAAAAAGACTAAAAATTCTTCTGGTGTCAAAAATTCCCAAGCTGTTACTTTTAATATTATGATCATATCGTCACTTGACACGACTGTACTAAATTTACATAGGTCGCTATGAGGCTTCCTGGATTGAGTAATGGAATTCATATTTTAATGCTAAAGTACAGTCCTTTTTATATTTGGAAGCTACATAAACGTCTTTCATTCATCACTAATAGACCTTCAAAAAACGAGGTATTTTTGTGTCCCCTTTTTCATAAGAAGAAATAGGCTGTTAAATCTCTTCCTTCTTCAGTGGGGTACCGTATTTCTTTACGGTAGCCGTATAATAAAGCATCTCGTATTCGGCATGGCCGTCAGTATAATAGTGTCTTATAAGTGGATTGGTTTTGAATGGAAATGGAGATATCCGATTTAAAGAAATATAGTCGGCCCTGCAAAGGGCTGCTGTAATAATTTTAACGATCTCAGCCACACCGATTTGTTTCTTTCTTTTATTCATATTTTTATTATAGACATGAACCATTTCGAGTTTCTTGCCTGGATGATTTTTTCCCCCCTTTTTATTCCTACGACATTTTAATGTTGCAGTGTTGGTGGTTTTTATTTTACATTCGTTCCATGTCCACCGCAACTCAATCACGGAAGCCATGTGTGTTCTGGTTTGGATGGTTGCGCTGTATTCCATCTGTGTAATGGTATTTTCAACCTCTCGTTCTGTCTGTGCGTGTGTGTTAGTGGCGTGAGAATCCATATATTGCATAAGTCCGCACCACATCAATGGAACACAGTGTTGGTATTGTTACGGAACTGCACGAAATAATACTGGTAATTGTTGTAAGATATTTTAACAGATTTGACGTCAAATGTAAAATACAAGTAGTTAAAGGAAGTTACTTCCGTAACAGAATGGGAATGACTAGGAGTATTCTGTGACTCCCGAAACCTAACAAAGACTTATAGTTCAGGAATGGAAGAATGAAACCAGTTTTTAAGTGGCTATAAAAGACAGTGGGACGTAACCAAAATGAGATGGTAATAGTGATGGTGGTTGTGAAATGCTGAGCAAAGATTTGTGTATTCAAATATATGTTTTTAAGTTTCAGTTTGGCACAAATACCACGCTTGAAGTTGGTACTGGAAAAATGTAAACCCGTTTGTTGCCTGTACGTAAGTTTGTGATTAGTAACGCAGGACATATGTACGTATGTATCTAACTCCAGAAAGCAGGGTTCCTCTTGAAAGTTAACAGTCATTAGTGGGTCAGGAAATTTCTGGCACTATATAGTCCACTGACGTAGGCCGTGCCATGGCTCAGGCGGTTAGCCGCCGGCCTCCCACCGCGGAGGCCCCGGTTCAATCCCGGGTCAGTCCATGTGAGATTTGTGGTGGACAAAGTGGTACTGGGGAAGGTTTTCCCCGAGTTCTTCGGTTTTCCCCTGTCAATTTCATTCCATCGGTGCTCCATTACCAGGAAAACGACAAAAAATAATCATCATCTTCATCTTCATCATAGGGGTGCACAGTAAGCCTCATGGCTTCAGTGTCTCCGTAGCGTCTGCTGCGGGGCCCTTCACCACTAGTCCACTGACATTACCATTTTAACAGAAGCTGGACGCTGGGGCCTTGTCGTGAGCCAGTTTCTTCAGTCCACATCCTCACATCTCCTTAAGATCCATTTGAATATTATCTTCCTCTATACGTCTATTTATCTCTTGCCTCCACGTTTCCTGTCAGCGTGTCTCATGTCCCTGTCCTTGCTACATGTTCTATCATCCAAACATGTGGTTTCGTAAAGGATTGTCGGCATGTAATGTAATCGATATTTGTTTATTTCCGTAATGTTTTTGCGAGGTAACTGCAAATTTGTGGTGTCCGTTTCTTAATTTCTGACCATTATTATGCGAAAAGGAGGGCTTGATTTAAGTTTTTAGCAGGCTATCGAAAATTCTGAAGCTGTTAATTATACAGTATTTCCCTTTACCTCTGATTTCCATTCTGTTGGTCTCAATATTTTTCTCAGCATTTTATTCTCGTGCACTGTCAGCCTGTTTTCTTCCCCTTAATACGAAGAACCAAAGTTTTTTGTTGTAATTAATTACAGATAAAATTAAATGGCTCAGAGCTAGTTGTTTTGATCGTAAGATATTCAGAGAGAGGGCTGTACGTTAGAACGATGCAGTCCATTTCCACCGCTGACGTTATTGTGAATAACTGCAATAGTACGTGGATATGATAAACTGACCCACGGTCCTTCGGTTACTCGCACAGTTCGTGTAACGTAACTTTGGTAATATGGAGGTAAGTTTTGTGTCTGTCAGATCCATATCAACATTAAATTATAAGTGATTCTCAGACGTTTAGAGATCTTACTTTCTACGAACATACACACTTATCGTTCGATTACTGTACGAAATTAGGCGAGGTGTCACATAAACCGGTATCGTTTTAACCGGCTTCGACTGTATTTAAAAAGGCATTAAAGAAGCGGCTGTGACCTCTTCTGAGATACACGTATTATCCAGTATTTATTTGCTTGGAATAAAGTGGGCAAGCAGCAAGGAGCAGCTTAGTCAATCTTCAGGTTACGATTCGAATGTGTTTATGTTCAGGCCACAGCAATATCGGTACGGCTACCACCGCAACACAGGATATGTTAAAGCTGGTCCCAGTTTGTGAATGTACAAATCATCGGACGGTTTTAGTGAAACAATTTCCGGTTCACCTCGGTCGGAAAAACTTTTTTCTGATCCATCTGTCGTGTCGGGGGTGGAGACATGCTGGTTGCATATCCATCCTCACGTTGTCGCGCGTCGCATTGTTAGACAAAAGTAAAGCCTTTTTCTCTAAATAGATCAGTGCTTTCCACGCGCTCTCAGATAATCCTCTAATAATAATAATAATAATAATAATAATAATAATAATAATTATTATTATTATTATTATTATTATTATTATTATTATATTATTATTAAGGGGCCGCGGTGGCGCAGTTGGTTGAGACACTGTGCTACAAACCGGCAGGTCGCGGGTTCGATTCCCGATGGTGTCAGTGGAATTTTTCATTGGCATAATCCTGTCGGTCGCACTATGGCCCTGGGGTCGACGCAGCCTCTAACGGAAATGAGTACCAGGAATATTTCCTGGGGGGTAAACGCGGCCGGTGCGTAGGGCTGACAACCTTACCACCTTCATGTGCCGATTGTCTAGAAATCTGGGAGCCTCTACCTCCTGGAACCCTGTGGGCCTGTCCAGGCCTGTAATGGGACTGCTTTACCTGCTTTACATTATTATTATTATTATTATTATTATTGTTGTTGTTGTTGTTGTTGTTGTTAAATGCTTGTGCTATATTTAGCGAAGAAGATGGCCCCGAATTTTCTGAATCCTGTCTCGTTATAATGCACCTCACGGCCTGAAGCATATCTGGAACAATTCTTGAAAGGGTCGGTGGGAAGGTTTTAATACACGGCATGAGCATCATTTTCGTCATCATAATCATCGTCACGTCATTGTAATAATCCTGTGGAATGTATGCCTGCAGGCATACATAGCAGCGTCCTTATGGCTCCTGCTGAGTGTGTGCAGTGTAGAGGTTAGAACGTAGGTTGTGTCATAGTTCAGCACTTCGTACCTAGCAAGAAGTTAACTCCAGTTTGCGTCTCGTTGACGGTTCTGACGAATGCCGAGCCACAGTGAAAGAAGGACATATGTTTCATTGCAGATGTTTGCGTGGCTTCGAATCCTGACATTAGTGGTTGCCTGATTACTTGAGAATTGTGCATCGCTGGTATAAAGCGTCGGTATTTTGTGTCCAGTTCGTGTTCGTCTTGAGTATTGTGTGCTATTGATTGTTAAATAGGCTACGTTTTCCCCCCAGAAGTATGTTAAGTCCAGGAATTAGTTGAACGACCGAATGAGATATGTGTATGGTCTGAGGTCTTAACACGTAAGGAAGATGGCAGTCTTCTACAGTATAATGCCATGTTGTTTGGTAATTTGTTTCCGGCAGTTAGTAGGAGCTTTCTGTCTCCCGAAAACTGTGTTGTTTGTTGCAGGTGTCCCTGCTACTGTTGAAGGTACTCTTCCCTGTTTCATTTCGGAATATGTTTATTATTTTGGCCATTTCATTAACGTTACTCTGTGTATGCCATGAAGATATGTGGGAGAGTATATGGAAATGACAGATTCACGCTACGGCCGCTTTATCACTTGGTAAGCCCTCGCTGGTACCAATAGAATAAGAGGCTGACTTGGCCTCAGAGCCGATTCCAGCGCTTTAGACAGGAAAAAACCTACTCCTGCAGGGAATCGAACCACGTGCTTTTCGGTCGTCCAGCCCGTAGCCTCCTCTGTACATCGGCTATGCTTTTCCTGCTCCTTTTTGTTTCCGAAGTACGTATTCGGTAATGAATAAAAGAATTACTGCGTCATGAGGCGATAACACTGTCGAGGCGCAAACAGAGAGAGAGAGAGAGAGAGAGAGAGAGACAGAAGCAAATTGTAAACTTTCGCGTATCTAATACTTAAAAGAAGCTATAGGGAAAACTGTGTTTCAGAATCATGGACCACGCGGGTCTGTGATAACAAATGACAATACGAAATAATGACGTGAACTGTCGAGGTGTAGTGCGGTTATAGCCTGTGTTAACGATACCTCTCTGCAGATGCTGAAGATACGCAAACGTCAGAACAGCCTGTTTGCAGGCCGGAATTCGACGCCCTCTTCCGAACAGGAGCCATATTTGTTGACCGCCCGATATTGGGAAGTTCCCAAAGGGTTTAGGGGGAGGAGGGGCTGCCTGGATGGGTGAGATAGGTCGGCTTGTCATCTTCGGACGTTCTGTTGTAGCGAGTGCCTTAAGGTTAAGAAATGCCCCTTCTGAACCAGGCTACTGGGCACAAACGAGATTCCATTTTGTGAGGTGACAAAACAGTACGTCTTTAATTTTTATAACTTTTACATCCTTTTCTTGTTCTGCTCTTGCTTCATCACATGTCTTTCTCCATTTGCTGGAGGCTCCGTCCTCATTTCCTTCTCCTTCCATTTCACCAAGGCCTGTATTGTGTGCTGTGATGGAGACATTGCATACAGTTTGACTAAAATTTATACAAATGTTAATCATAATGAATCGTCTGCTACATATACATAGATCCTTTTTGCATTACTACATGCACTTGGGACGTCTGTAAAACACTTCTACCTCCCCCTTTCTGGCTGCATTAAGGAGTATGTTCACTTTTAATGGGTATTGTCACCGTGGCAAACCTTCATGTCGTTGTCATCATCTCTAACTTGTCCCTTCTAAAAAGCCGCGGTTGTCTCCAACTTCGTTATTAGACCGCGTCTATTGCTGTTGGCTATGCTAATTATAACTGCAACTCTTTCCTTCCACCTCATTACAGAAATACGCGTTAAACTGAAGTTCTATTGGTGATTTCTATATTTATTCTTCCAGTAACAAGAGTGTTCATATTATTACTTAAATGGTTCAAGCAGTGTTCTGGAGCTAGAAATTTAGTTTTTTTTTCTTCTTGAACGCTGTATCCAGAGTGATTTACTATGGAGCAGAAATATTCGTTAACGAGTCGATACGTAGTGAGAGGGCATTATTGAAGTGACATAAATAATGGATATTTCACGTAGTACGTCATGGTTTAAAATCACATTTCGGAAGCTGCCTCTCCTTTTATCATCAGGTAAAAGACCTTTTGCATGGGTGGAGATATGCCATGTTTTAAGCCAAGACGAAACTATGGAACATGTAAGACGTGTTACTTTAATTAAGTTCTTAGTACGTAACATGAAATGATCCTTATGACTAGGAATAAACGGACTTCGGCCGGCGAAAAATTCAGTCCGGCCCGCAAAATGTAGATCTTGGAAGAGGAATGCTGAAGACACTACTGTCCGTTCCATACACCTGAAGATGCCCTAATTAGTCTCAATTGTTAGAAGCAGGTCACTGAGCGTATCTCATGATTGCACGGAATCTGGTTTTCAGAGATCATTAACCTCTTTTTAAGTATGGCCACAAACTTTTGCACATAAGTTGAACGTCATTACGCTATAGATATTCGTTGTTGTTTTAGCCCCCGTCGGGAAAATTTGCTGCAGCATCCTGGCACATTGTTTGCAATTCGTCGTTCACAGCCATCCTTCCTTTCGACGCTCTACGATCTCGTAATTCATAGTAGTTAGTTAAGTAGGTTAAGAATCAATTATATTGCTTGAGCCATACAAATCCGCCGCGGCGCAGAGGCTTCAATCGGTCAGTCCCCACTACTCGGCCTTTGTCACTCTTCCATCACCATAGCTGCTACGTCAGTAATTTTGCTTGTAGCCACGGTAATGTTAGCCTTATTTAGTAGTGTCAGTGTCTCTAAGTATTTCTCATATCATGCCAACGTGGCAGCATAGCGTTGAAGGGCTTATCTATGCGTTGACCGGCTACGATACCCTGTTGCCAACTCGAAACAAACTGCGAAGAAGCTGCGTTCCGCATGTAATGCGTTTAAACGAAGTTGCCGTTGTTCAAACTTCAGGGAAACTGGCCATGTGTCAAGCATGGGGCGAAAGTCCTCTCCCGTTTGTAATCAGCGAAGCCCCCGCCGAATGCAAACTTGTCTACAAGCGTTGTGATCCTAGCTTTCAGTGACTTCTAGCTGTATGCAATGACAAGTTTTTGCGATTGTTATTGGCGTCGGCTCTATACCGCCCCCTACCTTTCTGTTACACTTCCTCTCGCGCATGTCGCGGCGAACTTATATATAGCAACCCTTCAAAAGCTAAAATTTGGGAAACATTGTGGTGTCCATTTTATTTCTTTGCATTGCCAAAAAATTTGGACTTCTTTATTTGCAGGCCTTTTCTACTTCTATATCATAGTGACAAGTGTTGCCGGCGGACAACACTGGCAACACTGCCATGATTGCTGGAAGTTAGAATCTTACCTTTCTTTACGTTTGCTGTGCGTCTCACATTTCACACGTCGCGCTTATGTTGTGTTCTCTGAATGCGGACGGCGGGTTGCGCTTCTCGCTGCGGTGCCATTGCATCCCTGCTGCCTCACCTTGCCTGTTCATGTATTTTCAGGCAGGCGAAAGTACGTAATGATTCCCAGCCATATTCACATTACATCACTGCAAATGCGTTTCATTCTGCTTATGAGCATAGTTATGCGAGTTAACACGTTTCGAACCGGCTGGTGGACCTACTTCGCAAATAACGATGCATTGTGACGTCTCTCAGCAGTCACATTTGGACATTCAAATTAAAATTCTAACAACATACTGTTGAAGACGTAGCATCATATCGACTGGTAAGTAATTACAGCAGTTCTGAAGAATCGTACTTTCTTCATTTTTAGGGTCAGCAGTATAACACTGAAGACGGCTTGACCATGAAGACGAAGGCACTTCGGTCCTTCGAGATATCGCGAACTACTTACTAATCGACAACCCAGGAGACTGAATCTTTAGTGACACGCTGTGGGAACCTCAGATATTGCAACGAAATATTAAATTTTATAGTATTTTAGCTGGTACAAAAGTTAATATCTAATTCCTGCTGACTCACTGACCTGACCGGTCTTTAGGCTTAATGAATTTTGGTGTAAATGTAAATACATGGACAACGTTGTACTGTGTGTTTTCAAATAGTCAATAATCTGCTAGTTGTGTACGTGTATTTCGTTTTCTGTGTTTCTTAAAGAGGCGGGACTTAATGGTGGCATTATACGAGCGTGTTTGTGTGTCAGTACTATCCAATTTCTTTAGAAGTTACTGTCGAGGACAGTGGTAAGTCTCAAACTGGAGACATCGTATTTCTTACACTTGCCTCGACAGCTGTGTTTAGGTCGTCCACTATCTCTTGTACCTCACAGGGAACACAACCTGCCTCAGGTATGACGACCAATCACGGCGAGATATTTTTATAAATATGCAGAGGTCTTATATGAATTATCTGTTATTGATGTCCGCTTTTAACTAAATTCTGAATGTGTCCAGAGACTTTAGTAGGAACCCCAAATATGAAATTACACGAAAACCCATCCGATGGGGTCGCGATGGTTCTTGTGGACAGACAGACAGACAGAAATAACGAAGCCTATTGTCGTTTTTCGTAGCTGATTTACAAACGTTCTTAATTAATTGGTTCTCGTGGTATGTCATTCACAGGGCCTATAAAATTATGAATATTAGAGGAATTCTGTCAAGGAATTATCATTTTGGAAAGTCTCATTACATATAGGATGACAGCCCTTCTGAGTACTACCCTACATGTAAGTGACTGTACCTTAGTATCGCGGTGTAATCTTTCTTCATGCCAGTCAGTCGGTGGCCGGGAAGCACCAACCGTTTTTACTCACCGATGCATTGGGTCGTAAGGCTGAGGAATCAATCAGACTTCCGTCGTCATTCCCTTTTGAGGTCTGGGGTGGGGATCAGACAGAACCTGACCTCGCTGCAACATCTGATAGGTGTACCTTGACGTGTGTAATTGTGGAGTTGACGGAGACAAAGTGGTGGAAGTCGGCGTTAAGTTTACAGTAGTTTGACATTTAAGGCCTTGAGGTTATGACGGAAGTTTAGTGAGGTAGAAATGACAAAGGTAGCTTATAGATGTGTTATGTCAAGGTTAGTCGTTGGAATTGCCTTACACTTCGTTGATGGAAGTGTCGTGTGTCACCACGTAATGAACGTCCGGAAATATGTAAGAAAGCTTCCAAAAATGGAGCTTTTATCGATATATTGTACTAGTAGACTGTTAAAGAATAACATGGTAGATGCTCGAAATCTAAGCCTGTATTTAGCTTTCAGTTTCATGTGGGTAGCTAATGAGTGATATGAAGTAAACGTGTGCCACTCGGTGTGTTCATGTGTCTGAAGGCTATCTGCACACATCGCATGTGTTAACAGTTCCAAACATGGCAACCGCGCGAATCTGTGAGGATCTGCGCAGGTAAGTCGGATGAAGTGTTAATATGTCGTGACAGAGAAGTTATGTACAGAGTGGCACAAAAATAGCACTACATTTTAATAGTATATGGTGTTTCAAAGTTCGGCTAATTTAAAACTTGTGACAAGTATGATAGAATTAACCCTTTAAAGACGAAGCGTAAACCGTTTTATTTAAAGACCCCGTTCGTACCGCGCAGTAAACACTTTTCATCTCGGTTACAAAGGCCAGTCAGTTTATGTTATATCGGACAAAAGTCGCTGTATGTTCTGCAATAACTACAGAGCACGTAACTAAGTGTGTGTGGGCATAATATACAATTTTTTAATATTAACCTTTTAAAGCCTAGCGGTAACTTTACGTACCACCAAGTTTAACATTAAAAAATTCTACGTGGTGCCCACATTGCATTTATGTGTTTTGTACGGATCTCAGAACAAACAGTAACTTTTGCCTTATAACACATTAACAGATTGGTTTTTATAACCGAAGTGGAGAGTGTTTACAGCGCGGTACGCACTGAGTCATATAAAACAGATACGCTCCGTCTTTAAAGGGTTAAACGTGTCGATGCATCAAGTAACCAGCAGGCTATGAAAGGTTAATGTCACAACTCCACTTAACTATTGCGCTAATGGACTCGCAAGCTACTCCCCCCCCCCCTCCCTTTCCCTCAGATAGCGCTTACCATGCAATTCAACCCTGCGTTCAAAACTGTAGTGATGATTTTTCGCAACCGTGTAGGCCTTTATGAGTGGTGCATTAGTGATTTGGGTATAACAGTTACATTTCGATTCTCGCTAGGTGCACGTGAAGATTGAAGCTTTCGAAGGGATGTAGGCGTCGTAAGTCCGTCCCAGGACGTACTGTTTATAGGATGGATGTACTGTGCCATTTTGACTCGAGTAAGTCTTGATACTTTGGGTCGAACTGTAGACAGGACACGATTGCTGTTGCAGCCTTGCCCCCTCTCCTACTGGTTTAGCGAGGGTAGCTCAACCTGTGTGATGGATTACAGCATCGATTAAGGTTGATTGCCGGAACTTCTGCCTGCCTTTGCAGCTCTTTTCTCCCTTGCTGTCACTTCGCTCGCCTTTCCCACGTCTACCTTGTAGACCTGCTGAACTTCGATTAAGTCGGTGTTTGCTTTGCCTACGTCAAAGTGAACTAGTAACTAGGTTATAGGCTGGATGACCGAAGGGTCGTGGTTCGACTTCTGGCAGGGGCAAAAAATTGTTTCTGTTCTCCAGACCGGCTTCTCAGGCTACCCAGCTTTCTGAGTGGTTACCGGGTGTAAGATGGCAAGAGCCTGAAGCTGACCAGTCACGCCTTTAGTGCCGAGGTTAAAAATTGAAGGAAGCTCTGTGTCCATTCTGCCTTATGGCTTCATGGCATGATCAGGGACAGCATGAGTTTTACTTTGTTATGAATTGTTCACTTTTTGGCGTCTTCTGAAGTTGATAAGCCGTGTTCGTGGCGGGGAGGGTGTGCATGATTTAGGCTATTTGGATTTGTATTTGTTACTGTGTTGTCTCGTTACCTGTCTTGAATTAGGATTCGAGAATTTCCGCATGCAATACGATGGAGTATAACAATTTTGAGCGTGTGAAACTGCAACTTTCAGAGCTGCAGGGACTATAACCAATTCTTTGAAAACACGGGGCATCAAGCTGCCACCGCGCCCAGAAGTACAGTGGGGGCCCACTGAACCAAGTAGCCAAAGTGTTCTGGGGCCAGAATAAGGCGGCCGTAGTAGCATGGGGCTGATCACTGAGCTTCATCTAATGCTCAGGTTCAGAACGCTTGGAACTGTACCACGAATCACTTCGTCGTGACGCCGTACTTAACGTACTTGCGTAGAGGAGGAGCTTTGCCTTTTACGTCGGATTCACAGGCATATAAAATGTCAGGGATTTTTAAAGAATGTCATCGTGTTATGTTGTTAATAGTACAAAAAACTAAATCAGTACCTGTCCGAACACAACTAAATTCTGTTTATTACATAGACCTACATGTTTCGGCCTATCTCAAGTCATCCTCAGTTCCACAGTTGGTCCTTAAAACGTATGGAGGAAGAAATGTGCATCAGGTAACTTACGTAATGTATGTGATACGAGAATACATTATGCTGCTTGCATAATGTATGATATTTCTTTTTTCAGTATGTTTTAAAGACCAATTGTAAACCAAAGGATGATATGAGATGGGTCGAAACGTGTAGTTCTATGTAATAAATAGAATTTAGACGGATACTGATCTAATTTTTGTCAGAGATTGGTTTCTCGGTTTGCTGTAACGCGAAACATTTTCAGAGACGCACACATGTGAGGCAGCTATGCTATTTAAATGACGTTATTTAAGCCGTGTTGTTATTATGGATTTAAATTCCACTTTCACTTTTTCTAGCGTGCTTACGTTTAATGTTTGGATGGAAGTATTTTGAAAAATTAACTGAGAAAAGGTGCGTGTCACGTATAGATTCATAATCTATGCTGTAGACGTGTATGTGTTTATTTTTGTCACTAAACCATGCTTTTTAAGCTAATATTTTGATACTGCTCTATCCCCCACCCCCCAGAGACAGACAGACAGACAGACACACACACATACACACACACACACACACACACACACACATTTTAGTTTGTTTAAATTGCAGCCGCGGTATTTTAGAGTCCAGAAGTAAACGAACTGTTGCCAGATATTTCTGAAGATGAACATTTGTAACAAGTGTCAACTGAATTCAGATATCGGTGCTGTTGCAGCTGATGGAATCCGTTTTATAAATTTAGTTGGCGCTTGTGAACACGGATACTGTCATGATGCGTATCCACCACTCAAAATAAAAAGTGCGTGTTTGGTGTGGTTGGGCCTTGGTTTGTTAACCCCAGCAGTATCGTCCTGCCATTCATCCAGTTGTTCAAGTTTCAGGAGCAATCAGGGAGATGAGCGTCTCTGTACTCGCAGGGAGGGATGTTAAATGCCACTGACGTCTTGTCCCTACGGAATAATCATATCCAGAACTACAATCACATTTAGTGTCACTATAATCACCGCAAATTCAGTCTTCTTGACAATAAACATTACCATTTCGTTGTCTTCAGTTCAGAATTATTGTGTGTGAAAGTACTGATCATCTTGATCACACTCATTTCATAACCATCGCATAAGTTAAAGAAAAATTGTAGAGCTGCAGTTTGCAAACCATCCCTTACCTCCTTGTTACAACCCTTCTGCACCCCGTTATGAGTTTAAATACGCCTTGAAGCCTTCCGGCTGTTATTCGTAGAATGTTATTACTACCAACCTCTTATTTCACTTTCTTTTTTTATTTTCCTTAAAGAAAAATTCAGCTTCACATCTAATATGAAGGAATAAAGGCGTAGAAGATTTTTTATATTCTTCCTTTTTCTCCTCGTTCATCTCCCAGATCGTTTATTAAGACCGCCGGCCATTGCGTTTTGTTATTCTAGACAGAAGTTGAGGGTAGAAGGGAGGGGGGATTGACTCTACCTTTCAGTCAGACTGATTGGACTTCCGCCAAGGTTTTGTTGGTTTATTAATGGAAAGAATGGTTTGGTTAATTGTGAGACACATTGTAGCTGCGTAAAGTGGCACATTTCTAATTAGACTGAAGATTTTCTCTGCGCCATGTTGGTAATACTTGGCTAACTGACGTGAAGAAAGATTTCCGAGTTCCCTTTGTGGCTGCTCCAGAGGGCTGTGACACGGAGAGTACTTTGAACTAAGCGTTTTCCAACAACGTTGAAGTCAGCTTAATACTATACACTCATTACTTCACCCCGACCAGCCGCTCCTGTGTTTTCCGTCAACGAAGTTAACACTCTGTACATACCGGTAGTGCAGTATCAGTCAGAAGATACTTGTTTTTGACCGCTCGTTTCAGTAACAGCTAGGAATTAGCTGTAACTTACGTCTATATTAAGTCGTAAAGAGGGTTTTTATTTTATTGGGTGTAGTATTTCCGTAGCATAGTAACAAATGATGCAAGATGTACACGTGAAATTAAATACAGGATTGCCATGGCAAAAGCAGCATTCAAGAAGAAGAAGAAGAAGAAGAAGAAGAAGGAGAAGAAGAGTTTAATGAAGAAACTAGTAAGTGGTATGCTTGAATTGTATTTTTGTATGGTGCTGAAACTTAGACATTTCGGGAAGTAGATTAGAAATACCTGGAAGGTTTGGAAATGTGGTGCTGGAAAAGGATGGAGATCAGTTGCCCCCATCGTGTGAGAAATGAAGAACTATTAGAAAGAGTCAAGGAGGAGAGGAATATCCTACGTACTATAGAAAGAAAGAAGGCTAACTGGATTGGTCACATATTGCTTAGGAACTGCTTTCTAAAACACGTTAAGGAAGGAAAGATAGGAAAAATGATAGAAGTGACTGGAAGACGAGGAAGAAAACATAAGCAGTTACTGCATGGCCTTAAAGAAAACGGAGGATACTGTAAATTGAGAGAGGAAGCACTAGATCGCACTCTGTGGAGAACTCGCTTTGCAAGAGACTACGGACCTGTCGTAAGACAGACTACAGAATAACGAAATGGGTCTTGACAGTGCTCTGCACCGAGATCATGTCTCTTTCATTTAAAAAAATCAAAACTTATGTTCTTATACAGCCCATGTAAATTAACAATATCACTTTCTGAAGTTATTTCTTAACTTTTTTCTTTTTCTTGTTTTTTCATTTAAGGTGTTGCGCAAATAAACCGGAAAGAAAATTGTCGGAATTGCATTTCACCTTTGATGGAGGGATACGTACACTTTTGGCGTGCAACAGGTTTACGGTCGTCCGTTCAGAATTGTACATGTAAAAGTAATAAAAAAAATAGTTGCCCGAAGTTGCTTCTGCTTTACGTCCACGCGTCGGAGACAGATGTGACCAAGCAGCAACACCACGCACTGAAAACGGAGGAGGCTTGGCTTGAGAGGCTTCTTTCTGTGTGTAGATTAAAGAGGACTGGATCCGACACCCATCAGGTGAGGCGCCCTGCATTTCGTCTTACAGTGGAAAATTATCTGAGGCACCGTTGTAACCTACGAAGTAAGGTTTCAGGAATTAACTGGACACGACGTTTTTGAGAATTCATTTCAATCTGTAATTTTTATGACTTTTAAATCCTATCTATTCTTTGAGAGTTAGAATGCGAAATTCTAAATGTAATTTACGTTCCAGAGACTGGCTGTATGTTCCTCTCAGGAAATAATAGCAACTTTATTGTCATCAAGTTTTAGAACCATAATCCAGTCTGTTTCTGCGAAACCCCGAGAACCTTTCAAGAGCCAGACGCGGAGGTGGGACTGAAGAAGTAGACCACTAGTTCAATAATATGGATGGTGTGCAGTATTATTGCACCCTCCTCCCCCAGCCGACACACCTAAAGTGCGTCGCGAATGTCGACGCTTTTGGATTTCCGTTAGCAGACCTGCGAAATGTGGTGCAATGAACAAGTGTTGCTGTTGTTGTTTACTGCAGTTCCTCGGGCTTGTATATCTCACACTAACAACCTCACATAGCAGCGGTCGGTCGAAGCTTGCTTCATGCCAGCGTCTGTTGGAGAGCCACATTTGGGCTGTCTTGAAAACAAAGATATTGCTGAGATAGTGGGTTCGGTTAATAAACCCGAATTATCCCTAGTGGTGGGCACTTCTGTTTGTTATTTATGGGATGCCAAACTCGATGTCTGGACCAGGTCCGTGTCGCCCGGACCAAGACCTTTCGCTATTTTGATCAGGCCATCCACGCAGATGCCATTATAATACATCAAAGAAGATCGTGAATTGCACATCCTTCTGGGCCACGGGTGGCCCAGAGAGTTAGTTGCCGGCCTGTAGCCTCGGAATTCTGGGTTCGAACGCAGGCCAGTAAACGTGAGATCTGTGGTGGTGGACAATGTCGCACTGCTACAGATCTTTCTCCGAGTACTTCGGTTTTCGTACAGTCATTCCTCCAATGTGTCTTATTCCTCCAATGTGCCTTATTCATTCATTTACCCACAGCCGAGATGTATATAATCTTAGCTGTTATGAATGTCATTAAATAAGACATTGAAGGAAGCCCACACGTCCTTCAAATTCACCGTTTATTGTCATCGTCCTGTTCACGGTATGTTATCTGTGCAGCTGAGGAAGTGTCGTTATATAAGCGAAGACACCGTAAGCATACCGTCTTCGGCTCAACTCAACAAAACGTGGGATGGGTTTTGGCTTCTCCTTTACTGAAACCTAACCTAACCCCACCCCCCCCCCCCCAAACCAAAGGTCGTAAGTACGTTTAATTTACGCCATTAACCCGCTTTGGCTTCGAATCCCAGACAAGTGTTCAACCAGTGTTCTACCTCGCAGAAGAACATATTGCCATATGTAGCAGGAGTCCCTGCGAAGACCATATCAAGGTCGTCAGCCAAGACGGGAAACCAATCATCGTAGTATAATCCCCGTTGTAGTTTAATTCCCGATCCTACGCCACCGACGGTCTTCGTTGTTTAAATTTTGTTTGGACCGAAGTGGAAAGACGTAGCCTAAAGCTAGCTGAACGGTCCTGAAATACTGAGCGAGGAACATGTCTGACATGGGCGGTTTTTGTCCCACTCCGAAGAGAAAGCCATATTGTATAATAGTGAATATGGAAAGCATTTAATTGGCGAACTACCTTGATTTTGATCGGCCCCCGTTCGTCCATACTGTAATGTAATTACTTGTTTTATGGTTGCCTAGTAACCATCAAGTCGTTGAGTTGATTGTCCTCTCACATTTGGAGGGTGCCATTGTTAGCTGTCGGGGAGGGGAAATTGACTGAAGGGCAATAAAATCATTATTCCGGCACTCAAAGTACCGAATTTGTTTTTAAATGTTCTACTATTTTATTGCTATCACGTGAGAGTAATATCTTTAATGCGACAATTTTGAAAAACAAAAGACTAGTGTGTGATTGCTATAGAAGAAAATTTAATGGCCTGTTTACGATATGTATGGGACACATAAACCTGTTCCCGGGTGTCAGAGTGACCAGCAACAATGTTCCGCAACGTGTGGCGTGTGAATTCTGTTCCCATACCGTTTATGCGTTCGTTCGTTTGAACTTTTCCGGGTTGAGTTCCTGGCGGTATAGGCCTGTGTTGAGTTCTCTTGTGTGTGTTTCGGGCCTACAGAACAACACAGAATATAAAAGTGGGCAACTGGAAGAAGAGGTCGTGGATACCTGAAGAAAGAGATATATGAGTCAACTGCACTAGAAGCCTCATAGTTCATGATAGTGACGGTCCAGTCTTCATTAGTAGGCCTGGGTTTATCACGTACCAATGTAGCCTCAGGCTTCCGCCGCGATATTGATGAGATGTGCGCTGTTCTGCGATGTTACGCAGCATCGTGTGGTAATTGTTTATCGACGTTTCGGACCAACGTATCGGTCCCTTCTTTAAGGGCCATGAGTCCAAGGTGGAAAGAAAGCCAACCTGTTCTCTTCTCATACATTACGCGGCGTCGTGTGCTTTTGTTTCCGCGTTAGGCTCTTGACCCTTGAAGATGGGACCGATACGTTGTCCCGAAACGTCGGTAAACAATTACCACACGACGCCGCATAATATCGCAGAACAGCGCAGATTTCACGTACCACTGTATCCAATTAAAAGGTCAAATAAGACGGTTCAGCGTCTGTCATCATGACGTTATAATTTTTGACTCCGTTGCCGTATGGATATTGTCGGTGTTAATGCGTTAGTGATACTCATAGTTCGTAAAGTTATTTTTGAGACATCTGTACAAACAATTTGTATCGTTTATGTTTCACCACCAATATTCGCCTGGTGAATGCCATATTAATATTGGTTATGGATGTTGAAACATCACGTTGATGGACTGTTCGTAACTCTTGTGTGCACGCAATCGAAACATGGGTCAGGCATACACAGCTCACTGGGAAAGTTCTGGCTCACCGGAAAAGTTAGATAGGTGACAGTGATCCGGAGGAATCTGTGCCGTCGTATTCAGAGTGGAAGCGATGTTGTCGACAGGTACTTTCGAAACGTCAGTACCTATCTGCTAAACTACACGGTAGTAAAAGGCCAAAATCTTAACACTCAGTGCCATGAGAGCTTTGGATCTCACTAAGTTGAAGTCTGACTGCGCAGTGTCAAGATCAGTCAATAAGCTATTGCTGGAGACACCCTTCAGAACATAAAGCCTTTGGAACTTACTTTGATTCCTGTGATATCCGTCGTATTCATTCGCTCTTTTTTTCCCGTACTTGTCCGTACCACAGAAGGCGTTTGGAATGTGTATTTACAGGTAAATTTTTGTGTGTATTTTGTGCCCCCCTCCCCCCCCCCCCCCGCTCCCCCGTTTTCCACGCATCCATCTTAACTTTATCGCCATCAAAAGGGAAATATACAAAATTGTGTGTCTTGTTTATTTAATTATTTCTGTCTCTTTCTTAATCTGAAGCGTGTCAGATTTCTTTTCAATCCTTTTTCTCACATCTTCGATATCTATTCTGTCTCAAATTTCACGCTCTAAAGTAACACAAGTAAAGTATTTTTCAGTTTCTTAATTGTATTAATTTTTAATTGTAACACTTTTCTTGTACACATCATGAAGACATATGAGGAGTAGCGGTGTAGCTCAACTTATTCTTAACTTCGGCTCAACGTTCCGTCTAATTTTTCCTACGGCTGCGCGGACCTGTTACTGCTCAGAGCAGGAAATTTTTACACGACCTGACGACTGCGCGCCACTTCAAAAAAAAAAAAAAATTAATACGCGTAATACGAATTTTACAATGCAATTTTAAAAATTCCGGCTGCGCTGCAACAATTCAGTGTGCGCGGGGCATTTCAGTTACTGCGCGGCCTCGCACCCGCGCAGCTTAGAGGGAGCATTGCCTGAGCTTGAGACGGAGGTGACTGGGGAGCTTCACGCTTTAGTCCGGGCAAAGAACTTCTGGTAGCCACTGAATATGAAGCAGAGTGGGGCCCAGGGCCGCTGTGATCACTTTGAGAAACAGAGGTCTTGCTCCCGGCACAAATGGGACCCGTAGCCTAATCTCTCATTTTTAATTGCATTATTGAATAAGTCATTATAAGTTATGTCTGTGTTTTAATCGCCATACTTTTGGAAATCGTGTAACGATGAGCTTTATGAGCTCTCCATCTCACCAAATATTATTCAGGTGATCAAATCAAGAAGAATGATATGGGCGGGACATGTAGCACGTGTGGAGGAGACGAGACGTGTATGCAGGGTTTTGATGGGGAGACCTGAGAGAAAGAGACCACATGGAAGACTTAGGTGTAGATTGGAGGATATTTAAAAATTGGATTTTAAGAAGTGGGAGGGTGGAGGATGGACTGCATTGGTCTGGCTGAGGATAGGGACAGGTGGCGGGCTGTCTTGAATGCTGTGATGAACCTCTCGGTTTCATAAAATGCGAGGAATTTCTTGACTAGCTGAGGACCTGTTGGTTTCTGAAGAAGGATTCTGCTCCATATAGTTAGACTTTCAGATATGAAAAGAGGCAAAAATTCTGAAATCTAGCAGTGAATTCTTAGGTCCTTGTACTGTACTGTTCATTTTATTAGGAATATAGATTTTCTAAAACCCGAACAGAAAACTGATATAGGGTAAAGTGTGGAGAATACTACGTTTGTCTGTACAGTCGACTTCGTAGGTAATTTCTGGACGGAGTACATATAATACAATTTTTAAAGTATAAGGCGTGGGTCTGCCGCCGTTCGTTTGCGGGGATTGCGAGTTGGAATCCAAGCGGAGTCATAATGTCTGTCTCTTGTGAGTGTTATGTATTGTGTGAGGCAGAGGTCTCTGCGACGGGCTGATCACTCGTCCAGAGGAGTCCTACCGAGTGTGGTGTGTCTGAGTGTGACCGCAATGCCTATAAAATGTGAATTCGGAGGCCCACTAGGGCTGTCGAGCCTTTGGAAGAAGAACTATGTTGGAAATACGTAATTAAAGTATTCTGTGTGTGTGTGTGTGTGTGTGTGTGTGTGTGTGTGTGTGTGTGTCGCGGACAGATGGAGTTAGTAGTAACATGTAAGTATCGTTGCTGTTTTGTTCATTGAATTTATGTAGTACTCGCTTACACATTTCAGTATGCGACCACTGAAATACACATCTAGCGATTTGGGTGATATATCAAATTATTCTATGAATAGGAGCGAGATGGACGAAATAATGCAGTGAACACGTATAGCAGTTGTAATGAAGGATGTGCTGCTGTTATTGCAGTTGGACGTGTTTCAATGTATGTGTTGTATGCACAGCTATAATGTGAAGTCGCAATGATACAGCATCCCCGTAATGTTGATTATAAAACCTCCTCTTCATCGCTCTGGATATTGCTACAATAATTGTATACAAGGAAAAGGGTAGTACAGACGGCTGGTACTTATAGACAGCCCCTCCCAACAACATATATGGACGCGTTTCGCCGTATAACTCTCCGTGTTCTTACCAACATTAATTTTTCTTTTACGATGTGAGAATGAAGTGTTCTCCATTATTGCGTCAATATGTTAGTTACTATTGGATCATTAACACAAGCGATAAAGTAACCCATAACGGTCGTTACAGCTTTTACACTGTCTCATTTTTTTTATCCCTCTGCAGACCTAAAAATTGTTGTTCCAGCGAAAGGAGTGAATGGTTTAGAAAACGCTAGATTTGTAAGGGATGGGATTTTTTTCTTCAGGGCGTGTTTATCTGTGAAATTTATTGCTAGTTTTCTCCTTCACAGTTTGGTTTAGCATTAAAGCGTATTTTTTTAAAATCACTTCAGAGTTTTTGTTTTTCCAAAGTATCTATACCAGCTCAGGGGCCTACCTAACCTCCTATTCAATTTGTAACCCGAGACGTCTCTCCGGAGGTGAGGAGGCTGGGGTATGAAAACGTACCCTCTAATTTTTTTTAGAGCTGCACGGACCTGCTACTGCCCTGAGCAGAAAAATTTTACGCGACCTGACGATTGCGCGGCATTTTAAAAGTTTTTTGTAATATGTGCAATAAGAGTATTTACAATGAAAATGGAAAAATCCCAGCTGCGCGTCAACCATACACTGTACGCGGGAGCCTTTCAGTTGCTGCGCGGCCGCGCACCCGCGCAGCTTAGAGGGAACATTGCATATGAAGCTGACCACTCATCCGTTCCCAGTTTAAACATGGAGCTGTACCTCCACCCACCCTCGCGGCATGGCGTTTATTTTAGGTCCCTTATGTAAGAGGTGCGGTGTGGAGGAAGAATCCTCAAGTTTTTTTGTAAGTGTGAAGCTCTGGCAGCACTACCTGCCTGCGCTCCTCTTTCTTGGACTCTGATGATGTTAGAAATCAAAGTCTGGGAGCAATCTGGAACTTTATTAACCTTTTAAAGCCTGGCGGTAACTTTACATACGAGCAGGTTTAAGATTAAAGAAATTCTACGTGGTGCCCACATTGCGTTTATGTGTTTTGTACGGATCTCAGAACAAACAGCAACTTTTGCCTTATGAAACATTAAGAAACTGGTTTTTATAACCGAAGTGGAGAGTGTTTACAGCGCGGTACGCGCTGAGTCCTTATATATAAAACAGATACGCTTTGTCTTTAAAGGGTTAAGGTACGACACTCCCATAACTTGGATTTCAGCTTAAGGGGCACATAGGGCCTGTAAAAAAAGCCTATGTGCATCGGGACCGTAAGGGTCGAACCCATTATCTATTCAATTTACACCTACTCACTTCCGCTCAGTTGCTATCAAATATCTGAATGATTCATTGTTTCAGAAGCCGTTCCACATCGGTACAGACCTTACCACACAGTCCATGATAACTGAAGAACAACTGTCCTTACTCTAACTGAAACCAAAAGCTGAAGACGTGACCCATAGCGCTGTTTGTAATGCAGTTCAATTAGTCTAACTGATCACTCAGTCTCTCGTTATCATTTGTTGTGGTACAATATAGTTATCGCAGCTAAATAACACAGTCACATGACCTGTTGTAACATCGCCTCCACTGCACACAGATAAACCGATCAGTTTTTAGTGTGTGCAAAAGGCATTATTGAGTTGAGTGAGGAGGGGAAGGGGAAGGAATTTATTTTCAAAAGCAATGTATGGACAGTAATCACAATTTTCATATTTTACCCGCAGGCTAAATTAATTTCAACAATTACCTAGGTGTACATGTTCGTTTGAGACACGCAGCAGTTTGAATACCAATCACTACATGTGTTACGCCAGCCGTACTGTGCAGCAGCTAGCTTGTTTCGGTACAGTGGCCTGCAAGTAGGATTAACTGCGAAGATTCAAATATGATGTTTCACCGTGTCGAGTGGTAGTGAGTTGCCGATGTTTCGGAGAGGCGAAGTGTCTCCATCTTCAGGTTCTAGCCGTCCAAGATCTTCATATTTTTCCAGTGCTCGACTGTAAAGATGGAGGCATTACTTTCCTCCCAAACGTTGGTAAGGAGCAGTTAAGATTAGATGGCTTACGCGCAGAAACCAGATTTCATCTTTCGGTGAAACGGACGAGTCCCTGTCACTCGGCGGGGGCGACAGTTCACTCGACTACTGGTAGCCGAGGTGTGCGGGTCAGCTGGTAGCATTTGCACTGTGCTGGAGAAGCTGTGCTCAGCAGTCTTGCGAGGCATGCTGGATACCCACTCCATTCTCCTGTTGCCCCTTCAATCCCCTTCCCACGCGTCGTCGTGTGCCATGTCATATTAATCATGCTGTAAATCTTTATACCCGTCTACACGGCGTAACATCGGAGAAGACATGAATTTGAATCCTCATCAACACCACCGTGAGAACCTCAAATATCGCAAAGTCATAGACTGCCGGTATGAATGGTGCTCTTCCTAGATATTTAAGTGGTTCCTTGCATTTCTCACAAAAAATCAGTCACAGCCAACTCTGTTTGTGTCTCTTTATTTGGAAATTTTGAGCTACTAGTTTTGGCCTGTTACGGCCATCATCCTTTGCGTATAATTTGGGGATTCTTCCCCGTTCTTGCAGCATTTCAGTTCACCCTCTAATTACGACGTTATCGTCTGCGTTACGTTACTCAAGGCTTTGTCTGTGCGTAGAAGAAATTACTGGAAGTCACTGGTGTGGATTTTGACGTAAGAGGTCAACTACTGAGCGTTATCGGATACCGGAGATCAGAGAATACAGTGGACCAGAGAAAAATAATTCGCGTCTTGGTACGGAGCCAGGATTTACGTCTACCAAAGTATTATACAGTAATCTGATTTAATCTGCTGTGTCCGTGATATTGTTTGGCTGATGAAAAAATGTTTGAACTAAACCTGTAATTAGTAGGGTGTAGACATACATTTGTCTGAAGAAATTTTCTATTCCTAGTGGTCTAAAGCAGCGTTTCTCGATCTCTGGAGTTGCACGTCTTGTGGCTAGCGGTTACGTGAAAAATTACGTGTAGCAAAATTTTCCTCCGCTCACGTTCAAAACACAATTTGCTCATTTACTCAGATGCATTTCCTTCCCTATCCAAGTGTGTGTTGTAACAGCCAGTCAGAGACTTTCAAAGAGGATGTTTAGACAGTGTGCCGGTAGGAAATAGGGTTGAAGGAATGCTTTTGACAGACAGGAAGTATGTAAATGAGATAAGCCTTATAGGTATGGTGGCAATTCTTCGTATGAAAATAGGTTTCATTTGCTTCGATTCGCGGTATTATTTCTCCAGAATCATTTTGGGGTCCATCTGTATGTTTCAAGCCCCAAAGGGTTCCTGACCAAGCATGTGGTCTAAACAAAGGGTCCCTTTACTGCCATTGCTGCAGGGGCCGCCACTGGGAAGGTACAAGAAAATCAGAAGGAACTGGAATTGAATGGAATACATCCGTTTGTGTTTTGTGCTGATGGTGTTTGTATGCCTGTAGCAACATAAAGACGATAAATAAAATACAGGAATTCTAACACACGCTAATAAAGAGGCTGTTTAGAAACAAGAGCACATTAAACTAATTATATTATGTACCTGACTTCAGAATCAGTTAATGTTAGATTAATTCATTCAAGGTTTGACCTGTTAGCGCCCAGTTATTTTCGGTCAGGTCATGTTTCTCAGTTGTACCAGTGTAGTATATTCAATACAAAATGACACACAAAAGTGTAGTTGAATATAGCATAGTTTCTATTTTTTAAAATCTTATTCTTACTCTCCTACATGTTAGATGCTTTTAAGTAGTCTTTGTTTCTATTACGTACCCATAGGCCTAATTAATTTTATGTTCTGCTTTTTCAGGTAAGCTCTAGATCTGCAGGAAACTGTCCTGACTGGAAAGTAAATTGGTGAGTTTATTCACTGAGTTTTTTTTTTTGCTTTGAGTTAGTTTCATATCGGGATCCACACAAACTATTATGTAATTTAATGTGTTCCATGTCCGTGCACTATATTATACGAAAACATTAATCACCAACAAATGCACAAAGAGTGTTTATCATCAATCGTAACACAATCCTACGTGTTTCGACCCTGCTGGGTCATCTTCAGGGAGAAACTTTTTTGTTATCGTTACACTAAGGTTGCACTTTATAGTTGAGTGAGAATGTGCTGTTGACTGTGTACTGCGTTTTATTTTGCAGGCCGATACAACAGAGAGTTCACGCCTCCAGTACACAGTACACAGTCAACAGCACATTCTCACTCAACTATAAAGTGCAACCTTAGTGTAACGATAACAAAAAAGTTTCTCCCTGAAGATCACCCAGCAGGGTCGAAACATGTAGGAGTGTGTTACGATTGATGATAAAACTCTGTGTGCATTGTTGGTGATTAGTGTTTTTGTAAACTATTATGTATTTATGACATGTGTTCTGTTATTGGAAGTATTTTTTGTCCTGCACCGGCTCAGGTGTAATGTTCAGACTTTACTGCAGTTATACCTTTGCGCCGTGCGGTCTCAGTTTTATAGCAAAGCTTGCAGGACTTTAAACGATTTACGGCGACTGAAAGTTTATTGGAATCAAACGCCCTATGTTTCGGAAATCGTCCCAATCTCCATCGTCAGGGAATGATGTGATGTGTTACGGTATTTGTGCACAGTGCCCAAGTCCTGTTAGTGTACTGGCGAGACACGGACAGATGTTTAACCGGATACCGAGTGTGAAAATTTGATGTTAGCTAGTTCGAGTATCGGTACTACAGTTGGAAGTTTTCAACTTCGTGGTAATGGAGACCACCACTGCATTAATGTTTCATGTATTGTTTAATAATTATGACAGACATTCAGACAAAGCATTCTAGGAACATTATTTTATATTTCGTGGTACATTTCTATAAACGTTTGGTAATCAGAGATTACAGTGTTCGTGAATTATAGCTTTAAAGATTAAGATTGATGTTGATTGTAAGAGCTACGCTTTTCTGAGCTATTACGCAGCGTCGAGTGGTAATACTTTACCGACTTTTCGGTACACCCCTTGAAGATGAGACCGATACGTTTTTCCGAAACGTCGGTAAGCTATAACCACTCGACGCTGCGTAATTTCCCAGAAAAGCGAAGATCTAATCAACATCGCGGCGGAAGCATGAAATCATAATGTTGATTGTGGTTGAAGATTCAGATCGTACCGCGCAGTAAACACTCTCCTTTTCGGTTATGAAAAACAAATCAGTTAATGCTGTTCAGATCCGTACGCATCAGTTAACTGCTGTCTGTGGGAGGAACGTAGAATTTGTTAGTGTTAGATTTGGTGGTATGTGAAGTAAGCACTGGGCCTTCGAGGTTCTGCAGAGTTTCGCGTTTAATAATTGATTAAATGAGGCAAACTTGTCAGACAAGCGATTCACTTACCTTAAATTAAGCTTGTTTTTAATTAAGCCAGCTTAAGTTAAATCTTCCGTTTTGGTTCACATCCTTCTACTAAAGAGAAAAACAAGTCACTTGTTACCTGCCCACCGATGCCATTAATTTGGATTATTGAGTAAGTGGTAGCAGTAGCTGCGAATTTTCCTCACTGTACAGAACAAAGATGCGACAGTATTCATAGTGTACTAAAATGAATAGGTGATGCAATACGTTTCCATGTGTATATCTCTCAGGGGCTGGGGTGAAAAGGAGGCTGATGTTAGGCATAAAAGGGTTAGATACAAACGTAGAAATGAGAATGAGATTGTAGTAGCAGCGGCAGTGGTGAGAGTTTGAATATAACTCAAAGTCTAAAGCTGTTGAGCAAACATGGACGACTGACGCACCTCTAAAACCTTCTTCTGCTTTCCTCCTTCCCCCATCTCCCACCCTTGATGCTTGCCCGGTCCTGGTTTCGTCCCAGTAAACCACCAGCAACTGCTTTCAATGTGGATTATCGGCAACCAGATCAAATCCAACTGCACGGCGCAAGAGATGGGGATATGATAGGACAGATGCGGCTATAACACTGCTCTACATGGTGCTGAGTAACTCCTGTACACATCCCACTCATCTCTTTACCTATATCCACGACTTCTCGCAACGGTTGCGTCCTAATGTCTTGACGTGCTGAAATACGTTTTTTGGGATATGGAAGTATCCATGCGGGACTATAACAGTTATGTGGATGATACAGGGTGCTTTTGTCGTAGGACTGCGCGTCGTAGCGCGTAGAATGTAGGAAAGACAGCGATTATTTCCCTGTGCAGCATAGACTGATCGTTTTACGTGTTCCTTATGAAATAAGAAAAAAAGAGCCATGTGTGGAGACCATGTCGGTCCGTCTGTCTGTCCATCTATTTGTGGCCTGTTTAAAGACTTGTTGTATTTTAGTGAAATTCGGTGTTGTTGAATCAAGCGTCAATGTCGTGAAAATCGGCGCAGTGGCATACGTCACTTGAGGACGTAATGAAATTGTGCCCGCAGTTTCCATTTTTCTTGACCGCTTTGTGTGAAACTGGCTACAGAATATATCCACTTGATATCGCTTTGCATTTGTCAGTTTCGCGAAAATCTGAGCAGTGAAAACCATAGTTTTTTTTTGGTGACTGTAAATGCGATTTTGCTTATATTTTCTACATTGCACGTCTGATTTGGATAAAATTTGGTAGAGGACATGTTCAGAAAAAAGTTGCGTGATATTGGGTTTCGTGAACATCGGCGCAGTGAAAGCCTTATTTTACTAAGGGGTGTGAATTAATTTATATCCGTAATTTCCGTATTTATTGTACGATTTTGGCGAAATTCTGTGTAGCAAATACGAGCATAATGCTCTTGAGCATATACGAGTTTCGCGAAAATCGGCAAAGGAAGGGACATTCATTTCTGAGAGTTAATGAAACAACATATTGGCAACGTCTGTACACTACATCACATAATACACCATTTGCAGTATTTTTATAATGTAGACAAAGTGTTTCCTTTGCGGTACGAAATCTTTTAACACGTCACATTTATTGTTGTTAATTAAGAAGAACTAGAACGTGTTGTTTAGATCGTATTTAGATTCGTCCACGTTTGAGGTCCTTATGGAAAGTCGTAACCTGCTAGTTTAGGTGCGTCTGCAAAATTGGGACAAGCGACTGTTAGCTTCTTCGTGCCTGTCTGTCCGTCCGTATGGAACAGCTCGACTCCCACTAGACGGATTTTCAAGAAATTTGATATTTGAGGATTTTTCGAGAATCTGTCGATAAAATTCAAGTTTGATTAAAATCTGACAAGAATAACGCGTACCTTGCGTGAAGACCTGTGTACGTATGTGATATGTTGTTGAATTTTTCTTATAAAAATAAATGTTTCATACAGTTTGATTGCTGGATAACTGAGGCTACAGACACACACTCAGAATATGTAATACTTATTGCTTTTCCACGGCAACAATGGTTACGCGAATGCGCCTGCATTTTACCTTGTGCATTTATTGCCTGTCGTTATTTCCCCCCCCCCCCTTCCTTGGTGGATCCACGTTCAACCCCCAGGCTGTAAGATAATTTATACGCTGCTGTTTATTCAGCATTATCCGCATTGCTAGTAACACATGTGTTTAAATTACTGATAGGATTCTTGATTATATGTTAGTTCCGTTGCGTGGGTGTATCTTTCTTGCAGCAATTTGACTTTTGAATGCGTCGTCGCAAGGTGTGGCAGGCAGTTCTCTCTGCTGATGAATCGTGAACCTTGCGGCGTTACGGCAGTCTTTTGTCAACGTCTCAGTAATGAGGACGCAAATGACACGGTGGAAATTGGATGTCACTTGTGAGGTGTCACCACTGTTTTTCCACCCCTAACCTCAGGGTGTCTGCTAGAGGATTAGACGGTAAGACAGACGAAGTAGTTATAGACGAGGGGATTTTTATTAGGGGTTGAAAATTGGTGGGGAATGACGGATAACAGGAAGCTGAAAATCAGGTTTGAGTGAAGAGGAATCAAACAGTGGCAGAAGACTGTATTTTTGAACGCGGGTTTGAATGGAAAAGTTGGCGAAGAAGCTGACTAGGATGCCCTTGGACAGGTGCGATGTATTCTGCAGCACTGGGTTCTGCGTCTGAAGACGATGATGTTGATGACACTAATAGCGATTATGATGACGCTTGTCACTGCCGTTAATTATTGTTAATGAAATTTATGGAATTACGTAACGAAGACTTCATAATTTTTGTCAGTTTTGAGTGTTGTGAATTCCAGGAGGTTTCGATGAGTTGAGAATGTAGCAAGGATGTGGGATAGAGAATCCATGTGGAGCGCTCTTGAGAAAGAGATTTGCGCTCTTCTGAGATGATATGCAGCGTTGATCGGTAATTAGTTACAGACGTTTCGGAACAACTTGTCGGTCCCATCTTCACAGTTGAATCTGGAACTTTACGATAATACCGACTTTTCGATACGACTTATCAGTTCCATCTTCAAAGTTCAACCTCGAACTTCACGATGGTGAAAAATGTCTATTAATATAAATCCTGAGTCACTTCAATAGGATTCACACTTTTTACCAATTTCCTTGAGGTCGACCTCTATATTATCCCGTACCTCCCAATTAATCTTGAGATTTTTACAATCTATGTTTTACAGTTTTTTAACATTGCCTTCATGTATGCTACGTTTCCCACCAATTTTGTCCGTCTTCATTTAAATACTCCAAAAAACTAGGTTAAAGAATACTTTATGGAGCCATTCCTATAGATGATTTACGCGCAATTTCTGGTCGAATGTTACCACATATTATATCTCCTAGGTCGAGAGTCTTTCTTTGGTATATCTTAGGAAGCCAGGTTTAACGTCCATATTATGGTATAGGTACAACTTTCCTATCAGTTTGGTACGTTTCGGTTTTTTGATACCTACAGGGTGATTCAGGAGGAGAGGTTAGTATTTTGGGAGTATGGTTCATTGTGAGAAAGAAAGTTCGTATGAACGTGTGTCTAATTCTGAATGGTTACTGAGATAGAACTATTTGAATCAGGCGCATATTGTTCTTTAGATATTTGTTTGTGGGGTTGGGTGAAGAGTGAAATTTACAAAAGAAAGATAATACACGAGACGAAGTGCTCGCTCGCATTTTGGATGCTGCTGCCCCCATGAATAAACGTGAAGATCAACTCAGACAAACAATACGCGATTTTCGCACACGAGTTGCAAAGTTCATTAAGGTTGACGATGGGATTCTCGAACATTCGTTGTGAACTGCAACAAACTTGTCATTTAAACATTGAATTAAAATTAAAATACAATTAACAGTAAGTAATCTTTTCCTTTATTACCATGCGCAGTGCTTTTATGTTGTATAGTCAAACAGCTCTCTGTCGGCAACAATTCAGAATTAGGCACAAGTTCATACGAACTTTTTTCCTCACAGTGACCGATGCTATCACCACCCAAAATATTGACCTTTCCTCCTGAATAATCTTGTATAAGGATAACTTTCATTATGATGTCTTTATATAGACTTGTATTACAGTCAGGGTTGGCGGTAGTTATGAATAAGAGCCGAAGGTGGAAACATTAGACAGTATGGTGGATTTGGCGTTGCAGTATCCACCTTTGCCGATCGTAGTTTTACTAGATAGCAGCAGCACATAGTGAAATGGATAATGTGTCAGGTTTACTGTCCGGTATTTTTGGCGAATTTATTTTCAATCATTTATCTTTTAAAATTCAACGGAATTTATGCTACTGTATTAGTGTGCTACTTCAGTGATATTATTTGGATAATGTAATCGCAGTATACCTGTGAGAGAAACAGCAGCAGTGTCAATACCAAGGAGGGACCATGGCGAGCTTTAGTGACAGCCCAAGTGGTTGCGCGGAAGGCATAGAAGGCAGGGCGAGCGAGAGAGACAGAAGGACGCGGATTAATTTAGTGCGGGATCTCAGTTCTCCGAAATTGAATTCAATGAGACATTTACACTCTCATAAAGTAAACCCTTAGTGCTGACCACTCGAGTATCGATGTGTGGACCGACGCTGCTATAGGGTGTTCTGCTTAGTAGGTCAAGGCCCGTTTAATTCCAGCCCACTAGTGTTCCAAAAATTTTCAACATTTGCTCTTCTGGTTGTTCGGGACGGACTGGCAGCGTATGTGGAATATTTTTAACCCTGTATGTGCTAGTTGTTATTTAAGGGATCTTCATATATTCCCATACGACGTATAACTTTTCCTGTTTGTTAGTCACCAACAGCTTTTGAGTGACGGCATTACAATTTTTGATCGTCTCAAAGCTTAGATACGTAGCTTGAAAGTCCTGTTTTAAGCGAGATGTCTCATTAGAGGAAATGCAATGGATAACCTTAACACATTTTAATTTTTACATTCGCCATTGGACCCAGTTAATTTAACGCCGTTTTCGGACTTGTCTGTATTGATTTTCTTCGTGGCTATTTAAGTATATGCGGAGCAGTTACGAATTAAATTAAACTTTATGTGACAGCAACTATAAGAACACTAAACAACACTATAAGAATAAAACGTAATTTACTGTACAAATGTATGGTGGAAACGAAACAGCGACGTTTCGTAACGTTATGTTCCTGAGGTTTTTCACACTTGCTGAATTTTAAATGCAGTTAAGCAGCTAATCTTTTAGCTGCGTAACACAAAATTCACATTAAGCGTTATCCATTTAAAACTCGGGCGGTTGTTACATGTACCACCAAGTGTAACCGGGGGGGGGGGGGGGGGGGCGAGATTTTTCGCACTCGTTCACCCCGGCTCTGGGGCCAACCCGGCCTCCTGTACAATGGGCACCGGGTCTTTTTTCACGGGGGTAAAGCGACGGAGGCGTGACCCACCCCCCCATCTAGCGCCGAGGTTAACGAAAGAGAAGCGCAATACCTATACTCCCCTTCTGGGCCTTCATGGCGTGTTATACGGTGACCTTTACCTTTACCTTACAACCAAGTGTAACATTAAAGTGGCACTTCGACAGGGTTTTCTCCAAATTGTTTGGTTTTGTTCTGTCATTATTATTCCTCCAGTGCTCCGTACTCATCTGCATCTTTCTGTGGAATGTTAAGCTGGCGAACCCTAAGACCCCTGCAACAAAGCAGTGCTATTTCTGAGATCGGAGAGAAACCGTAAGAAAGGTATTTACACGGTGTTAGGATAATATAGGCTGACAGAGGCCTTCTATGTATTGTGTATATGGAGCACTGTGCATAGTATTTCATTTACTCGCTTTTTCAAAGTGTACACATTTAAGTAACTTGTACTTGGCAAAAACCAAGACATAGGAGCGGGGGCGCCCCGAGACGACTATTTTCAGAAATTTCTTTGTAACATATTGTGCGCTGGGTAAACCCAAAGAGGACCGACAGCCTGCCCGTTAGGTGCTGAGTGAGTTTGATATGGACTCAATTACGAACAAGAAATGGTGCCAGCCGTCCTCATTAGCCCCATATTCTCGTGTAAGTCAATGGTGTGTTATTGCTGAACGTTTTAACACAAGCTTTGACTGTGTGGTAATGGTTTTGTGGACTTCATCCATCGTCCGAAGAGTAAAATATTAAAAATATTAAAGAATTAAAATCACAACGTTTCGGAAGCAGAGCCAGCTTAAAAAAAGTTGTGATTTTAATTTTTTAATATCTTTAATATTTTACTCTTCGGACAATGGATAAAGTCCATAAACCCATCACCACACAGTACTGTACACCATCGTCAAAACCTTTCAGAATTTAACAACCTTTAATTGTTGTCTTCTTTATAAGAGCGACAGAAGCCGTACTTATTCTTTCCGTTGAACGTCTTAAATATAATTTTGTTTCGCTAATGGAAGTAATCCTTAGTCACTCACAGCGGACAGAAAATACAGTGTTCTTCCTTTGGGTAACCATACGTTAATTTATCTGGGCATGGCAATAGAGGGACAGCAAACGTTGATCTTGTGCAGTTATGGCGTGGTGAGTTATAGAATTTTCGGGTGGCGCCGGATGAAGAAGCAGAGTCTATAATGAGCAGTGGCAAATGAAATCTCACTTGCTGCCCAACTTGGCACTCCTTCCTATAATCGAACTTCTTGGAAATGGGGCAGACCTTTAATACAGCGCATACAGACGCTGGACGACGTAAATGTACAGTAAATGAGAAAAATAATCCTCGTTCTTAAAACAAATGTCTCTTGTTAATACATTTCGCTTTTAACGTCAGGTTAGGAAACATTCAAATGGCTGGTACAATTACGGGGCAGGGTGAAGAAATCATGATTTGTCTTAATAAGAAACACCAAAACAATAATTTCGCGAAGTGTAAATATCACGAAGTAAACACATAACTAATTAACGATGCATAAAGTAAATTTATCGCTTCTTCTGTTGTCTTAAACTTAAACTACAGGAAGTATTTGAGGACATTAAATTCAGAGAATGATGGCTGTACGAGAATTTCGTTCACAAAGCTTTAACTTCTTATTATTGGGTCTGAAATCCTCAAGGGGTGTAAATATTACGTCCGATGGACAGGAAATCGATTGTGAGTGTGTGGATTACATTTTTCTGAGGCAGGATATGGTGCCGTGATGGACTGTTGTGAAGCCGATAATAAAACCTCCTCACATAGCAAAACAAGGGATTTCGTGACTGGCTGTGTGCATATATTAGGAACGTAAACCAATAGGGTGTACTCTTTGCGATTCATTTACTATTGATCCAAGAAGTTTCGGCCTAAGTAACTATCATAAAGGAGCGCAACGTAACAGCTAGAAGATTTCAATATCATTACATGTTCAAATTTTAAATGTAAACAGTGTGTGAAAGGTAGTATTATCATGTAGAGTGTATGAAACAAAGATTGATTGTGAAACTGCTACTGAGTTATATAACTTTAAGCATGGTCTTGAACACTTTACTATGTCATTGTGTTGCCGGTGATGGTCATTTAGGCCGAAACATGGTGGATCGATTGTAAATAAATGGAATATAGTTTACCGTGTTGTTATATATTCCTGATATGCTGGAGTACACGGTAAGAACGTGTGGTAAATGCGTACCTATGTATTTTTCAAGAAGGGGTTGTTTTGTGAGGTTCATTTGTGTAAGACGTTCTTCCTGAGATTGTGATTGCTTGAATGATACGTGACTTATTTAACATCGTTGTTTCAAGTACAGAATATGAAATGCGACAAGAATATTAACAACGCTGAGTAGGCAAGGGCTTGAGAAGAATGTGGCAGGCGTCTGTTTGGAGGCCAAGGATAAGCAGAACAAACCTACTTCAGGGCAGCTAGTAGCAGCCAGTATTTGAACAGAGCATTCCCGAATGCAAGTAGAAAATTATGTGACAGTGCTTTCAGTTGCCTTTTACCATGAATGAAATTTGATTATGCAACACTGGTGGAACGATCCTGGCACGAGAAGAGTACAGTATCTGCCCCATTGCCACTTCATCCAGCACAAAGTCGTCATGGAATGATCTGAGATCGAACCCGATCCTCCGCGTTGAAAGAACTCATTATCACCAGCCTGGGCCATGGCGCGATGCTCCGAATGCAAGTAATGTGTGTTAGGACTTCGTAAAATTTTGATGACCTCTGCTGGGCTTACTAAAGTTGAATAGTTGAATAGTCTGTGGTATTTGTGATTTTGACAGTGGAGGCGTGGAGGCTGTAAGAAAGAAGGTGGAGCACTTCGACACAATGTTCTTAAGCAGTAGCAAGGGCAATTTTACACTGGAACACTCTCCGGCACCTGTTGTCTGTGTTAAAATACTCGTAACTTGCAATGGTTTGTACCGTGCCGACTGTCATGTCTTTCAGAATCTGTGGCAGCTGAAACCGTGGTCTGAATAGTCGGCGACAAGTGTATTACACCTGTTTGTGGCACATTCACAGACACTGCTAAAGGATTGCTTGTTATTTTATAGAGGGACCTTTTGAACTTTGCGAGCATTGTGTGTAAGGAAGGACAAAATAGTGGCAGTGGGGAGGGAACACAGATGGAACTTCACGCCGTCAAGAATACGATGTTAACCAGAGAGATACGGTGATTCCAAGCATCGGGACGGCAGTGGGAAAAGCAGAAGAAACGTGTAGTAGGGGACACGTCGAGGGATTATGCACGGAAAATGAACTGGGGCACTGAGGACACGAGCAGTGGTGCTGGCAAGGTGTGTACCGTGCTTAACACACGTCCGATTTCTTTCATTCATTCGGCTGAAGCCGATGTTGAGTGACAATTTTGATTTTTTAACTCCAGGACATCTCAAATTAGCGCAAGCTGTAGTGCTTTGCCTTGCATTTGAGAGCTCTCGATTTGAATCCTGCTCGGGTCACTGAATAATCGGGTACGGTTTTTATAGTTTTCTTCAGTGCCTCCAATCATATCCTGGGATCTTAACCTTGATTAGGCCACGACTACTTGTCTGCACAACCTTTGAAATTCATTAGCGCTGCTGTTATATAATTCACGCCGATCCCAGTGGCCGCGCGGTCTAAGGCGTAGGTCTGTAGCCGAGCTGTTGCTGGGATCGTGGGTTCGAATCTCACCGGCGGTATGGATGTTTGTCTTGTAGAGTGTTTGTGTTGTCAGGTAGAGGGCTCTGCGACGGGCCGATCCCCCCTCCAGAGGAGTCCTACCGACTATCGCGTGTGCTTGAGTGTAATCAAATGATAAATCACAAAAACTCTCGTCGCCTACTGTGGACAAATAGGTAGAAGAGGGAAGGACTAAGAAAGAAAGAAAGAAAGAAAGAAAGAAAGAAAGAAAGAAAGAAAGAAAGAAAGAAAGAATTGTATGACTCACCACTCTTATTAAATGATTCGACCCTTTAGTTATACCGTAAGTGCAGTCTGCGTTACTGACAGCGTCGTTAAATAATCGCAAGATAAGTAAAAGTATATTTAAGGGTGAATGTAACGGATTCTCGCTGTTTATGGGCAGCGCTGGTTATTATGTACCCAGTCGAATTCCTTGTTACGTTGCCTGCGTCTTGTGCTAACACACACATATTTATGAAGTTCAGTGCACCGCTGGGACTGTACTAAGCAAACGTTCTTCTGTAATGGTGAACACTTCTGTTTTGTGCTCTGGAAGTCCTGCTTTCGAACTTCGGTCAAGCAAACGACTCTCGTGAGATGTTAGTAACTTCCCGAAACGTCGCCATACAGATGTCTGTACATTACTTTAAATGGGCTCAGACTGACACATTTAAAAGTCCTCCTGTGATTTGTAATCCTGTAATTTTGTGTGTGTACCGATATATAAGTTGAGCCCCAGGTCGTAACTCAAGTTAATTTAAAAACAGTTTTTGTCGATCAGTTTCATGTGATCCATCTCCCTTTGTGTGCAGACTCAAAACAAACAACACCGTGCGTTCCATCCGACACAACCTGTATTTGATGCTTATCTATGTTATGTGTATACACTACATGTTTCAATCCTTCGATCATCATTAGGTGCACAATTCAAAAACTTGAAATCCAAGGTAAAAGTCTGTAAAAATTTTGTAAGGTTTCCCAAACAACGTTATTTGTGAGATCTCACAAAGTTAATTTTAATTTTGCCGGCCGTTTACTGCTAGGATGTCCAGAACGGCAGGAGTACAATGACCTTACATGTTACATAGTCGGTTATAAATGAAACTCTCGATTTATGGATTGGGGTAATTAAACGTGCCCGTATTCTAGTCTCTTCGAGCTAACGATTTGAATGAAAATCGTGTACAGATATTACAGTGACTTTTCATTTAAATTCAATAACTCGGTTACTTTTTCTTCTAACAGGTGGGAATGAAGGGAAGTTGGGAAGTATAAAGCAGTCCCATTACAGGCCTGGACAGGCCTACAGGGTTCCAGGAGGTTGAGGCTCCCAGATTTCTAGCCAATTGGCACGTGAAGGTAGTTGGGTTGTCAGCCATACGCACCGGCCGCGTTTATCCCCCAGGAAATATTCCTGGTACTCATTTCTGTTAGAGGCTGAGTCGACCCCAGGGCCATAGTGCGAGAGACAGGATCATGCCAATGAAAAAATCCACTGACACAATCGGGAATCGAGGATGGGAGAACACAAACCTAGTGGAGTGTCATTTTAGGGTTGTCTTTTTCTCTTGCTGGAACTTTTTTTTTTGTTTATAAAATCTGAGAAATGATCCTAAATGCTGCATAAAGTTTTCCTGACTTTTGCTTTCCTAGTAATAAAAAAGTAGCTTTTCACCTCATCTACTGGAACGCCCCAGTCGAGGAGTGTTTTGATACTTTAAGGAACACTGCTGTCATAGTTTGACTATTGACGTGCTATCTGTGCTTTAAACAGACATGGAAACATTTTCTTCTTTTATTTCTGTCAAAGTCCTGTTCCCCTTACATACGTATTTCCCAGTGCTCTTCTACTCCCCTTAGCCTTTCAATAAAGGATGTAACATCCCTCCTTTTACTTGTCTTAAGTTCTCCCTTGTGACGGATTCTAATGGCAATCGATTTAGTTAAAGTTTCTTGCTTAGAAGTCTTGCACAGATAAAGGTGTGACAATAGATCCAGAAGCCACCAATGAAAGTTTCATAGACGTACCCATTGATTTATCGGGTTTTAAAGACTTTGGAGAAGCGAGACTGTCTCCAGCGAGTTTCAACAGATGGTACCGAGCAGGACACGGAAAGTGCATGGTGCTGTTCACACGTTGTTTCGAACTATTTCTTATCCACGAGGTACTTGATTTTTGTGTTTCACTGAGTTCGTATGCGGAGCGTTCTTATGTATTAATTGTACTTAAAACGACATAGTCTGTGATTAGAATCTGTGAGATCCATTTTGCCTGTGCTAGGATCCTAGCTAGACGACGAGGACCTGTTAGATCTGGAATTGTTAGTACTGACACTTGATACACGTTAATCAGCTAGAGTTGGTGCGTTCGTTTAATATAAGTAACGAACCTGGACGCGGCCTTTTCAAGTTGGAAGACTGCATTTGCTGTGACTTCATACTTAATGGCGTTCAAGTACAGGCGGTTAGTCTCGCAGCACGGCTGTCGGTGCCTTCCGACGTGTTTGAATATCAGCCGAGTTCTTGCGTACTTACTCAGTCCTTGCAGTCGTCTGATGGGAGAGGACATCACACTGGCCACGACTGCCACCTCCTGAATTTTTCCATTAATGTTTCATAACATCCACCAACCGGCTGAATGCGCTGTTGTTACCCCTTTCAAGTGCAGTGTACCTACCTCTGCCTTTTGCCAGTAGATTACTTTTATGTGTTTCTTATTTTCCTAAGAATAAGCAGCGGTTCTTTCCCTAAAATATCCTTAACCGGTTGCCCTAGTCTGTGTAATGGACACGTGTAGTGTTGGCATACGATCCTGGTCTGGCCTGAAGAATGTAGGTAACGTTTGTCGGGACCGTGACAAGTGTATGGACCTTGACAAGTGTATGGACCTTGACAAGTGTATGGACCCTGACAAGTGTATGGACCTTGACAAGTGTATGGACCCTGACAAGTGTATGGACCTTGACAAGTGTATGGGCCCTGACAAGTGTATGGACCTTGACAAGTGTATGGACCTTGACAAGTGTATGGGCCCTGACAAGTGTATGGACCGTGACAAGTGTATGGACCTTGACAAATGTATGGGCCCTGACAAGTGTATGGACCCTGACAAGTGTACGGACCCTGACAAGTGTATGGACCTTGACATGTGTACGGACCTAGTCTGTCAACAGACGTAGCGTTCAATGGGCAGTGCCTGCCACATGGTATCATCGGCGGACAAGTTACCTTCGACTTCTGGGTAGGCTGCACCGAACCATACCTGTTGTGCATTATTTATGATTTATGGTGTGTTCGTCCGCCATGCAACGTACCTCCTTAATAAAACCGTATTTTTCTGCTTCTAATCTGACCGTTTAGTGAACATAATTAATATGTTGTAGTTAATTAATCTGTTCAGACCCACAGGTTTGCTGTTACGCTGCTTTTATCCCAGAATAATACATTTAGCTTCGTATACACAGATACTTGTATGGCCGCTTGCCATCTTTTGTGCGGTGGTCACTGTTCTGTTAGCTGAAACAAACTCAGCTGATAGTCTGTTTGTAAGTTACAAGTTTCTTATTAATTTAATCTACTGTCCTGGGAAGTACCGTCGCGTTGATTTGTAACTTGAGTTGGGTTTATACTACTGCATCCACCTGAACGGAATTTGTTTACTATGAAAGTGGAGGCAGCACCTTGCCTCCGTAACATATTAACCCACACACACGGCGTCATATTTGAGAAGGCTGTGGCAGCAACGTTGTGAGAAGCTTAAATCACGTAAATTCATGGATATTTCTGCCAATAACTGGTCTTTCCGTACAGTTATTACCGACAAACTGTTACTGGACTAAATGTGTGAGCATGCTGACTGCTCTAGCCAAGGGGTACGTAGGTTCAATATCATACTTCTGCCTGTTAATACATTGAGGAAAAGAACAATCGGCTATAAATGGATTCCGCTGCTGCTATTAAGTGTAGGAACTGTCAGGTTCGTGCAACCCTGTAGAAAATCTTCAGGTTTCGTCCACTCTTGTTCCCCTGTTGTTTCCATCTCTTTTATATAATTTTTTTTTTTAGTTTCCCTCCTCCCCCTCATGGCCACGTCTCATCCCTTCTTTCTCCAGCACCATGTACGCTGTCTAAGTTTTGAACGGCAAGCAGTATGTGAGAGTACAAAATCCAATTTTGTTTGTCTGTTTGGTGGACGGGTCGCGCTGTATGTGGAGCAAAACCAACCCCTGTGGCCCCTTCAAGTCTCCCTCTAGCCGGTTTCAATTTGGTGTAATGTGGTGGACAGGTGAACCAAAACCAAACCGAATCTGCTGACAAAGCAGCCGTTTTTTACTCTCTCTATATGTCCCCCTCCCCCAACCCCTTTCCTTTTCGTCTTTCTCTCTTTTGCTGTGTCTCATCCTCCATTCCACCCTCCTCACTCCTTTCTCCAACATTCACATGAGCGCTCTTCAGAGCAAGAGTGGCATTACTCTACAGTTGTTCTTCCGGTTAGACGTTTCTAACAATCCGCCAGTGACAGGCATTTTGCTTCAGTGACATATTGGCTGATATTTAGCAGGTTTTCTGATACCTGCACACCACGAAACGTCTGTAGCATTTACGCCATATCTAATGTTAAGAAGTATTTGACGGTAGTGAATTTTATGACTGTAGTCTTTTGCCTTATGACACCTGTAACATGGTAGATGAACTCACCGCCCACGGAACTACACGGTGCCGTAATCCTGAAGACCACAGTCCTGAGGAAGCATAGACGGCACCTGCTGAGAGTGACGATGTGTGTTTGCTGTAAAAATTTTGTAAACATTGAACAAATATAGGCTAATTTCATTATATATTTTTCACTGTCGTCCTGGCGTAAACTATATTTAAATTTTCTGTTTTCCTTCATTATTTTCCCTGATCCATATATAACCGTCACTTTCATGATTATATGGTACATAACCTCAACAGTTAATACAGCGTCGTCAAATAATTTAAGAAACAAAGAACAGTTCATAGTCACTGAACCCAACCGACTGAACACGCAGAGTAATTCCGTGTTTACTTTTGTTGATTCCGATGAACGGAAACCAACGTAAACGAAGATGAAATGAATTTAAGAACATGAAAGGGTTTGTGATTTTGAATTGTGGTGGGAGTAGTTAAGAATGGGAGAACCTGCAGGAATTGCAAGCACAAAGAAGGCCGGAATGAGTTTAACCACTGGAATCTTTAAAAAGTAACTCTCATTTCAATTGTATTTAAAGATTCAGTTCGTACCGCACAGTAAACACTCAGTCTCGTTTATAACAATCCATATATTCACACTCCGTAAAGAAGTAATTCTGCTCTGAGGTCCATATCACACACGTAAATACACTGTGTGGTCAGAACGTAGAAGTTTCTAACGTTAAACCTTGTGGTATATAAACTAAAAACTGGGCTCTAAAGAATTAAAAATCTTCCACGTATTCTCATTAAATGCGAAATGGGGAGATATTTCAGTAAGTGAGGTAATTCTAAAAATAAGAATTATCTCGAATACTTGACAAGTTCCTTTACTTTCAAAGCACTAACATCCAGAAATCTCCACCGTGCCTCAATACACTGCTGGAAACTGTAGAGTATACAGAAGCTCACTGCGTAGGTTTCAGTCGTCTGTAGGTCTTCGAAATTCATTTTAGTAATGAATTTTCGGGACACAACAGAGGTCACAGAAGGTCATTTTTGCCGCCCAGGACTTTCTTTTTACCACGAATAATTTACCGTTTGGTAATACAGCCTTTTGTGTACGGTGTCCCTTGTTAGGCAGTGCTCGTTCTGTGATATACAGGTGCGAATTCTGATATTTGTGTATGCTGTGTATACGTGTGTGTTTAGTAACATAAATCATGCATGTATACATAAACATACAAACTATCGCTCAACTATTAAACATTACGCTGTTGAAGACTGTTGCCAATCGGACATTTTGCGCAAGCTTTGTTCCATCTTTATAAAAAAAATGACTATTCAAATTGTACACAGTTTTTATTTTGTAACTGTCTAACTGACTGACTGACTGACTGACTGACTGACTGACTGACTGGCTGACTGACTAACTAAGTAACTAACTCCATGGAACAGAGATCTTCTTGAGAAGCTAACAGTTTCTCAGCTAGTCAAGAAATTCCCCGCATTTTATGGAACCCGGAGGTTCATTACCGCATTCACAAGAGCTCGCCACCTATCCCTATCCTGAGCCCGCTCAATCCAGTCCATGCCCCCATCCCACCCTTTAAGATCCATCTTAATATTATCCTCACATATACGCATGAGTCTCCCAAGTGGTCGCCTTCACTCAGGTCTCCCCACCAAAACCCTGTATGCACCTCTCTTTTCTCCCATGCGTGCTACATGCCCCGCCCATCTCATTCTCCTCGATTTGATTACGTTTTTATTTTGTAAGGGCGTAAAACTTGGTCTCTTACCCTAAGAAATGAATCTACATTGAGAATGTCTAAAAAAAACTATCAGGAGAATATGTGAACATAAGGGAGAGACATGGAAACGGGGAGAAAATTAGGTGTAGGTAAGGCACAGTATCCTTCGCCAAATGCACAGGATGACTCATATAAAAAAAACATGTATTTAGGTATAGATCACGTGGACTTAACTGGCGCCTGGTGTCCACCAATTTTTTTCCTGTATTCCGTGTGTGTCACGTGGTGTGAGGTGTTAAACAAACAGGTTCGCACAATAAATGCTCCTGCAGGTTATATGGCATGATGCAGCTACTGTTATGACAATGATGGACGCGCGGGAATTTACGGTTACCGCACCTTGCCACCTAGCGTGAATTCACAGTTGGACTTGGCGTGAAATTCCAGGGAATTTACAGGTAGTTGGAAGGTAATTAGTGCCACCGTTCCTTGTCTATAGCTAAATATTTGGTTTTTGTTCTGTATGTATCACCATGTATTGTTAGGGCGCCTGTGTTAATGGGGATGGGCTGAGCGGCGCTTGCAGCTGTCATAGCGGAGAATTGTAGTCGGATAGAAAGGGAACACACCCCTCTAATTTTTTTTACAGCTGCGCGGACCTGCCCGTGCTCTGAACAGAACTTTTTTACACGACTTGAAGACTGCGCGACACTTTAACAATTTCTTGTAATACGCATAATAAGAATACTTACAACGAAAAATGAAAAATACGGCGTGCGCTGTAACAGTTTGTTATGCGCGGTAGCATTTCAGTTACTGCGCGGCCGCGCACCCGCGCAGTTTAGAGAGGACGTTGCTTGTGAAACTTAAGCGCAGGTGGGAGGATATTATTAAAATAGACTAACAAAGCCTGATGCTGTGGGCCGAATGGAACTGGCTGCATTGGAGTCCAGTGTCGGGCTTTTAGTGGCACAGTAATGAACATTCGGGTTGGAATAAATAGCTCAGAAGTTTGTCATCAACTGAGCAAGGTCTTAACACCGACAGGTCAAGGAAATACCTGCTCCGTGACATCAGCGAGAGGTTGGGGTGTGTCGAGACTGCGGACTGCTGCTCCTGAATCTGGCCCCATTTCAACCTCAGGATATGCAATAGAACTTAGCGCCCCAGTTCTGCAGAGAACACGGCGTTTGTGTTGATCGCTTAATTGCAGTTGCTTCTCTGTGTAATAATCATACCATACTTGTACACTTAAAAATATAATCCTCTACATTTACAGTGTAACATCCTACATGTTTTGATCATGTATGTTATCAGTTGTTTGAGGCACTGCGCTACAAGCCGGAAGGTCGCGGGTTCGGTACCCTGTGGGGTCTTTGGGATTTCGAATGGCTTATTCCTTCCGGCCGCGCTATGGCCCTGCGGTCGACTCAGCCTCTAACAGCAGTGAGTACCAGGAATATTTCCTGGGGGGGGGGGGGGGGGTGTAAAGACGGCCGGTGCGTAGGGCAGGCAACTTTACCACCTTCGTGTGCCGACTGTCTAGAAATTCTGGGATCCTCAACCTCCTGGAGCCCCGAGGGCCTGTCCAGGCCTGTACAGGGATTGCTTCACGTTACGTTGTCACCACGGAAGCCAGCTGTTCATAAGCAAGGGCAGAAATGCGAAGAAGGTTGTTACAAAATGAACAGTACGATTGGCCTGAGTGTAGTTACATATCTCCTCGTCATATTGACGGCGTTATACTAGAATTACATTGTGGGATTAAAAGATAGAAAGTGTGTGAGAAGGATCGAGTATTGAAGCGTCGCACATTATAAATATATTTATAATGTTTACTTGGTTCCCAGTTTGTAATATTTTTATCAGAAAAGCAACATGTGTTCTTCCACACGTCGGTTAGTCTTTCCATATCTTTGCAGATGTCACTCATAACTACACAGATGTTCCTCGAAGCAGAACCCAAGTTCTAGACACTGCCATTCCTCGACGCTATACAACGTACCTCATTTCTTGCGTTTCTTAGTGTTTTCTCAGCTACATAGGTAACATAGCGTCGAGTGATATGATAGTGCAGGGGTGCACAAATCCTGGGTGCCAGGTCGGTGAGGCGACCAGATTTTGTAACGTCATGCCTAATATGTGTGTGTCCTCAGTATGTAACTTGCTTTGTGTCAACCTTCAGGAGCTTAGAATTTTGAGGTTGCTTCTACATTATTGGAGAATATGTGCACCCCTGTGGAAGGAAAGTTCTTTGGCCTGTTTCAAGCAGTACCTTGACCTTTGTCTGTAATGACTGTTGAAAGCAGCGGACAAGTTAATTTACGACAGACGATTTGCAGGCGTGTGTTTGAATGCGGGACTCCTGTATACAAAACAGGAGTGACACCCGTTCGACGTTAAAGTGCGGTGAAGGTGTGTAGGGTCACGTTTAGTTAGGATTGTTGGGCCTTCTTTTTTACGTCACTCACACGTTCACCCGCACATGAGCTTTAACAAGGCGTCCTAAAATAACGTGACAATTAAGCTCGCTGTCTGTGAGTAACACAGTGAAGAAGAGGGGCCTCTATTTGGGAATTGCTGCTGTTGACGGCTGTTATTCCTCAACAGATGTTGCTAGTGCTTTAGCGAGTGGAACATTTTGTGTGTTAACTCTGCTTTGCACGGAAGGAGAAGGATTGGCGCGCTGTGGCGAGCCTGCAATTTTATGTAAACCCGAGACGAGTGTTGGGCTAGAAAATTCGATTTTGGATGTCGTCGTTGCTGTCGTTTCCTCTTCTACAGCTCCAGTCGATGTACGCGGAAGGGGGGAGGG
>BLKM01008356.1:2176801-2423455 GCA_013340265.1 Coptotermes formosanus | reverse complement strand
TGCCCCCCCCCCCCCCCCCCCGCCCCCCCCCCCGGCGCCCGGCCCCCCCCCCCCCGATCACGCTGACATGGATATCGTTAGGGTTTGCAACAGTGTAATATATCCAGTCGAATTACGTTGCGGAAATTTGTAAGATTATGTCATCCAAGAAATATATGTATATATCGCTTAAAATTTGGTACATTTCATACTGTCGTATTTATCTTTATTGAACATAACTATACGGTGAGTAAGAAACTTGGAAGGATGGGGACGGAAACGGTAAAGGTAAAGGTAAACCAGTCCCATTACAGACCCGGACAGGCCCCGAGGGTTCCAGGAGGTCGACGCTCCCAGATTTCTAGACAATCGGCACATGAAGGTGGTAGGTTGTCAGCCATACGCACTGGCCGCGTTTAGATAGAGGTCCCGCGCCGCTCCGAAACGTCGGTGAATGTTTACTAGTCGACACAATGCCACATCAAAGGGCATCATTTTATTCTCCATCGTTACCGCTGGCAGAAGCTTCGTCTCGCATTCTGTTTCTTTTGTGTGGTGCGTATCGGCCTCTCTTCATATGACTGTTACACACGGTAGTATGACTTCCTTTTTCCTCGGCTGTGGCATCACATACAAGCTGACGGCTGCTGCGTTTTGTGGCTTTGCTATGGCTGTACTTTGTTAGATTGCAGGATGTCACTTTACACCTCTTTGCTCGCAATGCCTATGAATGCAAATTTGTTTTCTCCCGAACTGTTTCAAAAGGACAAAAGAGTAAGACAAATTCAATAAATTGTAGACGTAACTTTACCAGTGAGCGTATATATATTTTGTAATTGCAGTTTTACGCTCCTGCAGAAAAGTGTGCTGCATGCTGTACATGGTGCGGTTTGCATTGGTGACTGAGTAAAATTAAGATCATGTAGCCATTCTTAACCACTAACTAACTAACTAACTAACTAACTAACTAACTAACTAACTCCATGGAGCAGAGGCATTCTTGAGAAACTAACACTTTCTGAGCTAGTCAAAAAATTCCCCGCATTTTAAGCAACCCGGAGGTTCATTACCGCATTCACAAGAGCCCGTCACCTGTCCCTATCCTTAGCCAGCTCAATCCGGTCCATGCCCCCATCCCACGTCTTGAAGATCCATTTTAATATTATCCTCCATCTACGCCTGGGTCTCCGAAGTGGTCGGACGGGGCACCTCTCTTTTCCACCCATACGTGCTACATGTCCCGCCCATCTCATTCTTCTCGATTTGATTGCCGATTGGTGATGAGTACAGGTCATTAAGTTCCTCGTTATGTAATCTTCTCCACTCCCCTGTCGCCTCGTCACACTCTTTCCTAAAGAACTGGGAACCCCACGGAGTGATTTAGGGTAAGAACTGTACATAATACAGATATGAAGTTCACTTCGTGCGCCAAAGCACAGTGTAAGTGTATTTGTCTCTTAGTTTATTTAACTATGATTTATCTCTTGTGCAGCGCCCTTTAAATTAGGCCGTTGTTATTAGGATTATCTCACGAACAAGCATAGCATGGGTGTGTGTTAGGCATGCAGAACAGGAAAAAAATAGGATGTGATAGTGTTTAGTGGATCCTTCATTCTCTGGGTGGGACCCGGTATCCTGCTTTGTGGAACACGGTAATGAAAGCAGTACATTGATTTACCACCAGTTGACTTTTAATAAACACATTGGACGAATGCATTTGGGTTATTTGGCTTAGTCGATTAACAAATTGATGGAGGAATATAATGTTGTAAATCAGAACATCTACTGCTAAAGCAGGAACTCGCATTCCTGGCACTTTTCCGGGTCCCTGGGCAGCTGCAACCCAGATGCTAGGGATTCTATGTTGCTGCCGTAGGTAACGAACGTGCTGCGAACCTTGTCCTGCTGTTCTGTTATAAATCAATTGAGAGTCATTTGAAAGGTGTGTTGATACACCGTATCGTAACGGCTTTTGTGTGCCTCCGAGCCTGTTGATGTACGAGCGAGGGTCAAGCGTGACGTGTGCCCTCGCCCGAACTGTCTGTAGTGGCACCACACTAACGCACGTCACTAGATCGAATATGAGGGAGGCGGATGCGCCATCCTTTAACCCTTTGAGGTCCGTATTATTTGTATGGATACATGTGGCATCCCATCAGGTGGAATTTAATTTTTGTTTAAAAACATTGGCAGAAACGTCTAATTAGCGCAAAATGTTGTGAATGTTAGGCTGAATCGGAAAGCTTACGCTTCTCCAGTTTCACGTCTAACGTATAGAACCACTGGGATAAGGTGCGTTTATACGTTCGATCTTCTTGCCCTTCTAGTCTTCTTTCCAACATTTCTGTGGTTTTTTACTCCCTTCTTTTTCCTTTTTCGTCATCGCTGCTTTCTATTTCTTTTTCCAAATCGTTTGATTTTCTCCATTCTTCCTTTATTGGCCATTTCGTTTCATTAGGAAGTACAGCGACTCCTGTGAAATCTGTGTCTCCTTTTCAATTTTCTGACCAATTGGCTGTGATGTCTTTACGTTTCATACTCCGAACAGGTACGTTAACCTTTTAAAGCCTAGCGGTAACTTTACATACCACCAGGTTTAACATTAAAAAATTCTACGTGGTGCCCACATTGCGTTTATGTGTTTTGTACGGATCTCAGAACAAACAGCAACTTTTGCCTTATAAAACATTAAGAGACTGGTTTTTATAACTGAAGTGGAGAGTGTTTACAGCGCGGTACGCACTGAGTCCTTATATAAAACAGATACGCTTCGTCTTTAAAGGGTTAATTGAGGAGGTACGCTTTTCGAGACATGACTTGTGTCGCTGAAAAGTTTCATTATCCTCAGTCACTCTGGGTGGCTGCTGCTACAATAAGCCTAACTTTAAATGACCACAGCTGCCTCTGCAGTCCTGTCTAAACCGTCGTCGTCGTAGTCCTTACCGCTTCTGCCTACTCACAGCAGGTGTCGAGGTTATTTATTTTCACTTGATCACACTCAGACACATACCATGACTCCTCTGGGCGAGGGATCGGTCCGTCGTAGGGACCTGTACCTGACAACACAGATACTGTAGAAGACTAACAACCATGCCCCCAGTGGGATTCGAACCCACGATCCCAGCAAGCGCTCGGTCGCAAACCTACGCCTTAGACCGCGCGGCCACTGTGGCCGGCCCTGTCTAAACCACCATTAATTTTTATCGACTTTGTATAAAATTTGCAGTTGCCTCAGTGTCGTTAAATGACCTACGAACTGTGGGTTAATATCCAACATTAACACAGTTTCTAATGAGCTGCATATCTGCGTTGTCTTGTGTGTACTGTTTGTTCTCGTGGTACCCGACTTTAATCTCTGCCAGTGCCCGGTCGTCCCGATTGAATTCGCCCTCAGCCTCTCGAAGAAAGTACAGAATGACCCTAGAATTAGTTAACTGGTTACTTAACCTTTTAAAACCTAGCGGTAACTTTACATACCACTAGGTTTAACATTCAAAAATTCTACGTGGGGCCCACATTGCATTTATGTGTTTTGTGTGGATCTCAAAACAATCAGAACATTTTTCCTTATACGACGTCAACAGACGAGTTTTTATAACCGAAGTGGAGAGTGTTTACTACGCGATACGACCTGAGTCCTTGTATAAAACAGACATGCGTCGTCTTTAAAGGGTTAAACCTACACTAAAATACGCTGTAAATTTCTATATAGCGTACTGAAAATGATAAAAGAATAAAAGAAAATGTTCCAAATGAGGTTCCCCGTGCTCAGTGCACAAGTCACAGCCCAGTGATGCCGTTTTACATTTTGTCTAGCTAAATCTTTATTACCATGTCCATTAACACGAGAGACTGTTTTAAGCTATTCTGTAGGTAGGGCCGTTTTCTTCTGAGTACGAAGAGAGTCCTGAAGGACCTCATCTCATTAACTGATTTTGTTAGTGTGGAACGAATATTATCCTCTAAGCTACTGGACGTGTTAACGTTTTACAACCACCCTGTTGAGTTATTTACTTACCAGTAACATCCGTCCTTATCTCCACAAATCGCAGCACAGTTGCCACGCATACTGTCTTAGGTTCTATTCCTGTCTGGGGCATGGATGTGTGTTCATGTTTCGGAGTGTTGAGTTATTGTCTGATACAGAGGGGTCTTCCCGTGACCCGGTCCGTTGTCCAAGGAGGTACATACAAAAAAGTTTCTAAAATAATTTACTGTTTTGTAATTAAGTTTCATTTGAGATAGGCCATAAGACCTAAAATCGGATAAGTAAACGTCTACATAATATAAAGTATTTCATATTTAACTAAAGTTACGAACGCGTGTGTGCTGTTAGACGTAACAGGCATGCAGTTGTAATGGCGGTTGAGAGGAAAGGGAATTAAAACGTCGCTTCATACGGCTTGATACGATTTAAAAATTGCCGTTTTGCGGAAGTGTCAGCTGGTGTGGGCTGCGTACAGGCGAACTGGCTGTTACGTGGTTCCTGCAGTCCCCTATCAGCTACTAACATGTAACTGAAGGTGTGTGAATGTGCTGTGTGTGTGTTTTCCTTTTGGTGTGCGCGTTTCTACAAAAATTGCTGAGTGGTTTCCAATACATTAATTCAGACATAGTAGAAAGAGAGAGAGAGAGAGAGAGAGAGAAAAGCAGACATCTGATTCAGGATGGTGTATGCAGGGTTGAGGAGATTAAGGGATTCAAAAGAGGTGGTGTAGAGGTAAAATGACGTTGGTGCGAAGGGTGAGGAGCTGCTGAAAGCTGAATTGCTGTGAAGCTGGAAAAGAGGGAAAGGGCCAATGATTCAATAATTTATTTTTTCAGCATTATAAGCCAGGAAATTGAAACAAAAAGAGACCTTTCAAAAGGGTGGTTAAAATATGTCAAGATTAATACACGTTAGCGTTGCTAATATGAGGAAAGCAGGAAAGGTAGTTTTTATATGCACGGAGTAAAGCATGATTAAAAGGAAGAAATTAATTTTATAACTTGACGAAAGAGTGCCGTATCACAAGGACCGTGATAGAACTAATATAACACGTGTCAACAGAGGTCTCAACTCAAAGACGACGTTTCCACCCCAGTTGATTGTTTTCTTAATTAAGCCGGAAATTTACTTCTCACATCTCACAGAGGTAACTGCCGAAAAATTGACTTGTTTATTCAACAACATTATATCAGCCTATTAGGTATTTGCCTTAAGAATGCCATAGTGAATCTAAAGAAGAAGAAAGCCTACTTAAAGACCGTTTAAATAGTAACACAAATCAAAATGATCTGCACAGATTTAACTCGTAAAGTCTGTGGCCTTTAGAAACGGCCAAACGGTTAATACTGTGTAAGGAGGAAATATTTCTTTCACTGTTAGAGTCATCTCAAACGCGTCAATAAACCGTGAAGATAATGTAGAGTTTTGTCCTGTTAAACGTCGTGTTGCATATACTGTCCTAACCACTGGGATTTGAAGCTTAATGCTCTTTTATCAGATCGTATTTTAAGGGACAAAAGAAGTCGTCTGAAGAACAGGATTTGAATTAGCTGCTTTCTGATATTAGTTGTTCAAAATGGTAATGTAATAACTGTGACAGAACTTGTTGGACAAGCGGTAACGCGTATAGTTTGCAAATGGTTCGAATTATCGTGTGATCACCGATGTACTGGAGGTAATTTTTTGGTTTTCAGCATCCTTTCAGGAAAATTCTGTGGTACTTCTGATCGTTTCTCGATCCTGTCTCGCTCCTTTCAACGCTACATGACTTGTTCAGGCGACAGAGGGACATTAAATGACAGTTCTAATGGAGTTAATGCGTGTGAATGGAAAATTCACTGGGCAAATTATGCCGTATTTCTGTCATGCAATTAAACTTTAAGACGACTGTTTTCTTTCAAAGTCATGTATTAAGTACAGAAGAAATTTTACCTGCTATTTTAAATTGGTGTAAAATTGGGTCTCTCACCCTAAGGAAGAACACAGACGAGGGTGTCTGAAAGTGGAATCCTGAGCATATTATTTGGGTCTAAGAGTGAGAGAGGCAGCAGCTTGTGGATCAACAGGATTAAATAATGGGCAGCGCCATACGTTTTACTCTGTATTAAGTATTTCTTTCTGTGGCGCCATAGCCCAAGTCATACTTATGCCGCCTCGTTGTTGAGGTTTCTAGATCACACACAATTAGACGTACACACCCAGTAGGACTCCTCTGAACGTGTGATCAGCTCGTCACAGAGGCCACTACCTACACAACACACAACCAACACAAAAGACAAACGTCCATGCCCTCGCCGGAATTCGAAACCGCGGTCCCAGCAATCAAGCGGCTGCAGACCTACGTCTTAGACAGCACGGCCGCGAGGATCAGCGTTAGATATTACAAACGTGACCAAATAAAGGAGTATGTTATGGTCCTGTAACACGCACGGGGAAAAGAACAGAGGCTTATGAAGCCATGAGAATATGCGCAACGGAACCGTATTAACCCTTTAAAGACGAAGCATATCTGTTTTATATAAGGACTCAGAGCGTACCGCGCTGTAAACACTCTCCACTTCGGTTATAAAAACCAGTCTCTTAATGTTCTATAAGGCAAAAGTTGCTGTTTGTTCTGAGATCCGTACAAAATGCAGAAACACAATGTGGGCACCACGTAGAATTTTTTAATGTTAAACCTGGTGGTACGTAAAGTTACCGCTAGGCTTTAAAAGGTTAAAATGTGAAGGAAACGGGTTATGAGGTTTTTAACTGAATGCAGCTGGTACAGTATAGTGTATAATTGTGATTTCTGCTGCAGACTGCAGTTGTTACAGAGGCTGAGAATTTCTCTACCGTCTCAGCCACAAACAGTTTCACAAGAATTCTACTGAACACAGTTGTTAAATCTGTTGATTATCAGAATCTAACTAATGTAATGCCCTTCGTGTAAGTGAATGATTGAGTCACACCCTGATTACCGGACAACCTGTTTTCATTGTGAGGTACGGGCTGAGTCCAGAGACAGAGTTGGGCGTCGACCATATGATAAAACAATGTTATTTCTGAGGTACGAGCTGTGGCTGAGTGTCTGACGTGTAATGCAACATACCACAACCTGATGTCAACACCCCTTAGACGGGATTAAATTAAAGATACTAGCAATAAGCGAGGCTGTATAGTAGCGCGGGAATAGTATATAGTCGTCTATTACTATCCCTCATCATCGGCGACCAAACATATGACGGGCAATGGCTAGTTTTTCCCGGATTTGGCCAGTTATAAGGTAGTAATACTAACGCTTTCTCAGAACTGTTTTCAGAAGTACTCTGTCGTATTGTAGCCTGCACAGTTTCATACCGTTTTACTGCCATAAATGCAATTCAAACAACCATCACTACCTCACAAATTTATTTATGGCCTATACAATATACGAGTAGTACATACATCAGACAGTGGAGAATGGACGTTCCATTGACTGTCGATGTTTTGTTCCGAACAGCAGTGCGTTCACGTGTGAGAGGTGGTGTGTTTTATCACAGCATGAACGCGAAGAGGCTGGAGTCTGAGGACCTGAATTACCCTATAATATTTGAGTTACAATTAATGTTCTTTCAAAACTGGAAGACAGCGAGGTTTTTACAGCCAAAATTGTGTGTAGTGTCAAAGCCACTCTTCGCCTGTCGGATCATGTGAATCAACATAACGCTAGCGTCCGGAGGAGCAATAGTTCGCACGAAGTGATTGAAGCTACCCACACAGGACCTTCCCAAGTTTAGCGCCTCTTGTGCTGTTTCAAAGCAAGGAAAAGCGTTCGGGAGTTTCTTGCTTGCCGATAGTACTGTGACCGGCGTTGTGAGGCTAGACATGTTGAAGGAATTGCTGATATCGGTTTTGGAAGAAGATTTTATTGCGACTTTATGTTCCACCAAGACGGAAGGAGCAGGGACCTCTTGGATGGAATGTTTCCACGGAATAGGTTAGAAGTATGGTCCTAACCCTTGGCCATCTCGTTCACCTGACCTCACACCACTTGGTTTCGTCGCCTGGCAGCACATAAAGGATGCTGTTCTCTTTCCACCATTGCTCACTACTTTCCGGAAGTTGGTGGGAGAATACTCGTAGCTGCTAAAGGATGCGTTGCTTGCTTACAAGCATGTGGACTGAACATGTGTACAGATATGATGTGCGCCAAGCTGTGTATGGTTCCCTCGCTGAGTAACTACAAACTGTAATGTGCCAGTCACAAAAACTCGACCGTTTAATTTACCAAACTACGTTTCGTTTTCATTCTTGTGCTCTTACACCTTGAGGGACATTACATGCGTTTCTTGCATTCAGCCTGTATGTGGCGAGTCGGGGTAGTGCAGTCGCTATAGAGACCAGACTACGGGATGGATGACTCAGGAATGTTGTTCGATTCCCTGTAGGGGCAACAGACTTTTCTACAAAACCGTCCGAACCGGCTCCGTGGCGACCCAACGTCCTTTTCAATGGATACCATAGTACCTGTCCTCGGGGATAAAGCGGACGGCGCGTGAAGCTGAGCACTCCCCTCTGGCTAGTGCCGAGGTTGAACAGTGCTGGCATCTATATGTCCGCTGTCATATTGCTTTATGGCGTGCACACGGACAGCTTTACTTTGTTGTAATATATTTCGGCGTTTAATTGCTTTGCATTCAGATGAAGCTAGTGTGTGTCATACAACAGGTTGCGTATATGTTGTATGTTAACCTTTTAAAGCCTAGCGGTAACTTTACGTACCACCAGGTTTACCATTCACAAATTCTACGTGGTGCCCACATTGCGTTTATGTGTTTTATACGGATCTCAGAACATACAGCAACGTTTGCCTTATAAAACATTAAGAGACTGGTTTTTATAACCGAAGTGGAGAGTGTTTACTGCGCGGTACGCACTGAGTCCTTATATAAAACAGATACGCTTCGTCTTTAAAGGGTTAATAATGCTCTGATTTGATATCTGAGGTTTGTTATTTTGAGCACGGTATAATCTTTTGTGTGTCCTATATTAATATATGTTAAACACGACAAGCACATCTACGTCTGGAGACTAGTTTTCCTGAAGTTGATTGCAACTGTACTTCGTTCTCTAATTTGCCAAAATCTACATTCGTAGTTAATGTACTACGAGACCTTTCCTCTGTCTGAATTAAAATGTATTAACCATAAATTGTAATATTATTTATATGTAACATAATTAATCCTTTGAAGTGTGAAGTTAATGGAAATGATAATAATTAAACTTTTTCCTTTTTTGAGACAGATTCGAGCAAACAATTGGGACATGTGTTTCTGGAATTGTCTCTGTTTTTGCAGCAGAATATTGCTATAATATCACTAAACAGTAGTAATTTGGACAGAACTTACCACGTCTGTCTCGGTCTTCCAGGGGAATATTACCCTGATAATACTGAATTCCGGCGGTGCAAACATTGAATTCCGGCGGTGCAGACATTGAATTCCGTCGGTGCAGACATTGAATTCCGTCGGTGCAGACATTGAATTCCGGGGGTGCAGACATTGAATTTCCATGACAATTTGACGCATGAAGAATGTTGCGGTTATACCACATTTCAACAATCCGAAAGGCTGTGTCCAGTCTGTTCTGAGGTTCTCCTAAACAGTATGTCCATTATACGACTAAACGTCAACAATTCGGAGAAGATTTTTCAGAATTTTCTCACTCCATAAGAGTAATGCCATTGTACCAATACAGCACGATAACTCAGACCAGCAACTCTGAAAGTTTCTTACTTCCTCCGGAAGACATTATGCTCAAAATCTCCATTATTCCGCAGTGCATCATTACCTTTATGTTGCCCACCATTTCTGTAAGCCTGATTAATTTACAATACGTGAATGCCAACAGCTCAAACTCATAATTTCATGTTATGTTTCTCTTTGTAAGATTTATCACTGACACCATTATCCCGAATTCAAAATGGTGCTCTATTAAACCCGACCACAATCAATACTGGAGGCTTGATTAGCATTTTACAGCTATTTTTTACCTTACAGCTTCATTTTCTGGCCGATGAATCAGAACCCCAAACAAGAAAGGCTGAATTAACAAACAAAACCAAATGCATGCAGTGTGAGACACACTGACCGACAGCTTAATGTATATTTCATATGACGAACCATTTTTGTCTCATTGATGCCCTCCCTCACACCAGGATTCCTGGCTAAAGAGTCACAGACAGACACACATCACACATACGTATTGCATTTATATCCGTATTTTCGTTCGCTGGATCCTCCTTGTGTCTGCTTGTTATTGGTTGAATATGGGTGGCAATGGGGGGCGGGGATCCGATATTCCGATATTAAATCAATACGACTAACACATAACGCATCGTGTCTGTCTGTCTGTCTGTGTCGGTGCTCGTTATAAATCATGCTGTTAGGTTTGCACCCCTTCCTCTTCTGACCACCCCACCCCTGTATTTCCGTGTTCGTTCAAATTCCGTGTGCAGTTTCGTAGCATTCGGTTTGGTATCATTAGGTCATTAGGACCCCCTAGGTATACAGAATACATGGTTCCGATTCGAAGTATAACACGCACTTGATGAAACTGAGCCTGTTTTGCTTTCGTGTCACCACACACTCTTTCATCCAGGGATATTTTGTTCGAATGCAGGGTTTCGACATGGTGGCTGTTGCCTTTCGTTGAGGTAGACCGGTAGTTAGTGCTGTCAGTCCATGTTTCATCGAAATAATATTACTGCTACAAGAAATACGTGGCCTCAGAATGAAATTCGACTCGAAAAATAATTTATCATACTCTCCATTTAGTCCGTAAACGGCTGAGCAGTGAAGGGCTGTGTACCAATGTCACTGTTAGGTATGTATATATAGTCCATGGTTAGGCTACGCTAGGAACGTGTTCTCTATCCTGAGTGGGTGTGGGTGTCTCTGAAACATTTTTGAAAGGTTTGTTTATGTAGAATTATGATAATGGTAATAATAATAATAATAATTATTATTATTACTATTTACTTTTTGTTTACGCGTAGCTTAAGTAATTTGCCAAGATATTCGAGAGGGAAAATTTCACAGAAAGAGACCTTTTAAGAGACTTATGCTGACACTGTGGGATAATATTAAAGTTGATGCCATGTGCAGGTGTGTAGCCAGTGTGTCATCTGAGGATTGCTGCAGACTTAGTTCCCTGTTATTCAGCTGTTTTTTTTCAGTGATTATTGTTATTCGTGCCTCTGTACATTTATTCTACTTTTCTTTGAACATTTCTATATAAACGAACTTTGATGGGTGGATAACCCAGAAAAAGTTGAGTCTCTTTTAATTAGCGTACCCTATCTGCTTCTCCACTGCATTAATACTGCAGTGTGGGGGTATCCATGCTACTTTTGTGAGTAGGGGCCATACGACTGGAGATTGCGGGTTCGATTGCCAGAAGGGCGGACATTTCCTCTTTGCCACAGTCTCCAGAACGGTTCTAGATGGGTGCCATAGGGTCTTCCCCTGAGCTAAGGGAGTCGGAACGTGAAGGTAAGAAAGACTGGAACTATACGTGCACTCACCTCCGCGTCATTCCTGTCGTGCAGCTTAATGTATTCAGCACAGGTCTTTTTACTTCACCTTATGCTTGATTTCTTGCCGAAAACTATGGTACAGACACAAATCTTTGCATGCGAGTAGCGTATTTTAATAATATTTTATCGGCAGCGAGTGTACAAATATATATATGCAGAACCAGAGAGAAAGAGGATATGGCTGCGATGGTGTCGAAACCAGATTTTCGGAATCCATTGCAATTTATTAATGACGTAGTCGTGTGGATATGTCCAGTATGCTTTGAATATGTGTTGTGTAAAAATTACCTCTAATTGTACGTACACAGAATACAGAACAAATCCGTACATTGCCTACACGTGTATATTATTCCCTCCCCTCTGTTGCTATCGCGTTCACAATACACGGCTATTAAAACTCCAGATTTCTCCCACTCAAATACAACCCCCCCCCGGGGGGGCCCCCCCCCCCCCTGCCTGCCTCCAGCGTTTACACGCGTGGAAAGTCTTTTCACACTATATTCCTTTCAGAAAGTGAATTTTTGCACAGAAAATCGGGAATTCAGAATTAAATAGCAGCACCTGTATGAAAGATCGTAGTTTAAAATTTAGATTTTTCCAAGATATAGCTCGAGGTGAGAATAAATTTCAAATTGTTAAAGTGATTGTATTTATATCGCCATACACTATTGGAAACTGCGGTTGCAGTAACTTCAAACAACACCGTTTTTCCAAGCAGTAGTTGAGAAAACGCTGTTTACATATCGTAAACATTCAACTGGTTACATGCTTTTAAGGCAGAGTGCGTTCTCTTTGGCTAGTACTTGGAATATGCTCTTTTTATGGCATTAGAATGCATGTACAATGAAAAGATTTAATACTTCTTTGGCCTGTTGTAAGATATTGTCCCATATTTTCTGCAAAGGCCACTGAAGGACGAAAAATTCCGCGCTCGCTTAAGTCACAGCATGTGATTGCTTCACTGTCCCATTTGTGCATCCCTGTCTTGCACCTGCTATGCACCTTAAGCTCCACTAACTGCCGTCCATCAGCTGGACCACATCTCTAAATCATTGACGACCTAACGCGGCTGGCTGGCTTTTTTCGCTCTTCAACGCGTGACGACATAAATTACTACAGTGGGGTTTCCATACTTTACGGATAGGAGTATCCCTGTTAATGACTAGTGGATTGGTGTACTCTTCGTTTTGTGGTGGTGGGTGAATTTTGAAAATCAATTTATCACTCTACACCTCCCTCCCTCTCTGTCGCTACTCTTCACTACCCCACCAAAGCCCTCCAAACCTCATCCCTTCATTTGGAAATCAGCCCTAGTACACAGTGTATAGCTAACGAGTTTAGAGTGTAGGGTTTTATAGCCCGTATATTGCTCAGATCATTACTATATACGGGAAATATAGGTGGTGCTGCTCGGCGCTGTATACAACGATAAACAGGACACATGCACGCGTGTACCCTCACATCCCGAATGGACGTTTTTCACTCTCCCAATGGATACAGACGAGATAAAAACTATGTAAGCCTGTCACAGCTTTGATGATTACAGTATAGAGGTTAGAGACTTTTTATTTGATTTGAATGAATCGCTGATCAAAAATTTTATGATTAACACATTTGCTGCGAGGCTTATGGAGAGGTGATTCCTGTGAATTATAATTTGACTGGAAATAAAATTGCCCTCAAATTTATTTTTTCCTCCCTTTCTTCCGTATTTACTTACGTACTTGCTTACTTCATTTAAGAGGGACAAAGAAATACACAAACGTTCTGTTTTATTAAGCGTTTCTCGAATTTCGAAGCTTGGAGCCTCCCGAGTGCGAGCGATACGTGTTCAGTTGTGTGCTAATATTTTGCTCTGATTAAAATGGCTTCAGTATTGACAATTTGTGACAGGGCTGCTGGTTGTTTTACAGCCCGTGCACAGAGTACATTTGTAATTGTGCTAACTCATGAAAATGCTGAATCCCACAAAAGAACCGTGTCTGTCAGATTACCATTACTGTTGGGTGTACAAGAAATTGGGTTTGTGTTTGTGTGAATTCATGTAATAATGCTTAAACTTGTCAACTGGTACGGTTCTGGTACTGGTACTGTTGTGGGGTACGCGGTGGTGCAGTTGGTTGAGGCACTGCGCTATAAGCCCGTAGGTCGCAGGTTCGATTCCCCGTGGTGTCGTTGAGATTATTCATTGATGTGTTCCTTCTGGTCACACTCGTGCTGGGTAAAGGCAGCTGGTGCGTAGGGCTGACAACCTGACTGCCCTCGTGTGTCGATTGTCTATAGAAATTCTGGGAGCCTCAACATGCTGGAGTCCTAGGGCCTCTCCAGATCTGTGACGGGATAGCTTTAGGTGATCAGGTTAACGTTACAGTTATGCGTACACATGAATGCAGCTGTAATCTTATTTGTTGGAAGAAATTCAGAACGCATGTCATGTCGGTATGAAGGCATCTTTCGAAACGTCGAGAACCGATTATCCAGTGACGTGGCGTTCTGTGTCAGAAAAACGTAGTTGTCAACTAGGCCGCCGTGAAAAGCTCAGGGTGTTGTTAGTAACGTCACAACTAACCGGGCTGCTTCTTAGTGGACAGAAATTTGAAAGCGGTTAACCATGTATGTTAAAAGGGGTGCGAATTTTTGTACGGGGTATGATGTGGCTCTCTGAAGTTACCATTCGACGCGTCTTATTTTCTTTTCTAACCATTTCTGAGAAGAGTTCATGAAAGCTGCTCAGTAAGTTTAACTTCACCGGTTTCTGCATTCGGTTATCTGTCCGATAATCTGCTTTTGCATACATGCATGCATTCATACACACACGCACGCACGCACGCACGCACATTCATGCATACGCAGATACCTCATACATACATACATACATACATACATAAGTACGTACATACATACTGCCTTGTTTACGCCTATATAGTATGGAATGGTAATGATGGCTTAGGAGAATGTGAAAGAGTCGGTCGGTGCTCGTCTTACTGCACTATCGCAGTGTTTTCATGGAGATCCTGAAGAAAGTCACGCAAAACTCAATCAAGATAGCCGGCGCCCTGGTCGAAAATCGATCTCGGGGCCTCCACCGTACAAGACACGAATACTGCCGCGACACTAAATTCAGGCTGACACAGAAACACTGACAAATAGGTCACAGATAGTTAGATCTGCAGAGACAAGGGTTGGAGGTAAAAGAGCACTTGACGTTTGCGTCTTGACGCGGTGTATTCTGGTACGAACTTAGCAATGTTTCGGCGGTACATACTGTCGCTGTCTTCAGGGTAAAAGAATAGTCATGCGTGGAAGACGGAGATGGATGTTCTTCCTAAACGTTAGCAAATTACTACCAGGCTACACGGCGTCACATCTCAGAAGACAGTAATCTTAGCAGTTGCCACCATGAGAACCTGAAACCTCACGAAACAACGGGGCGTTTGTTTTGTTGTTTGAGCCCATGAAACAAACTGCAATGTAATTTTTGGCACGGACTGCTAATATGAATATTGCCCCACCACACCTCATCACTCAGCGGCTACCGATCGTCACGTTTCATTCGAACGAATTCGAATGCATGTCATCCACGCCCTGGTCGTTAAAATGATTGCCATTGATAGCGATGAAATTGGTGCGGTTTCATGCCATGTGGTTTTTCTGTCATCCCGGGAGTTCAACCCCCCACCATCCATATAAACAACCAACACTCGTCCCTAGATATAAAAATAATTTACAGTGGTTTTATGCATTTTTCTGTGTATTGTTAACTTCGTCTCTTTTTTACATGTTTTTTATAAATAGGACGGAAATAATATAAGACGCTTTTTGCCATGGTTTTATGTATTGAATCTATTCGGTTCCCAAACTCAAATTTCGGCATGTTCATTTTAGTAACTTTACAGCGTATCCCAGCATCAGCGTGTTCAAAATTATTAAGCTCTGTAAGTTTTTCTGCTTGTCTTCCGCGTAGTGGGCCGAGCGTTGACGTTAATTCAGTGACTCTCGTGGCAGTACTATGCGACCTGAATCTAACAAAATGCTGGATAACAGAGCCCTCAAGTTAATCACTGCTGAGGCGCTGAACACATCTCATACACCATACGTCGCTACAGTTCCTTTGTTTCTTAAAAATCCTCACACAATTGTCCACCAATTTCCTTATTAGTGTTCGTAAACACTAGTTAGTTTTGTTTTCGTAAACAATAGTTTAACTTGCTTAAAAAAAAAGGTACAGCAATCCCATTACAGGCCTGGACAGGCCCTGAGGTCTCCAGGAGATTTCAACAGAACTGGCGCATGAAGGTGGTAAGGTTGTCAGCCCTACGCCTTTTCCCCCCCAGGAAGTATTCCTGTTACTCATTTCTGGTAGAGGCTGAGTCGACCCCAGGGCCACAGTTAACTTGCTTAAAGCCAATTATAATTTTTGGATGTAAAACATAATCACTCATTGGGAAGGATAAAGTCAAGTGAAGTGCGTGCGTGAGAGAGGAGAATTTTGCAGAAGGTGTGAATCAGTAACCAAGTATGAGTTTTGTGAGTCAGAGCTGTGGAAGAACTGAGGAAATTTTATAAAGCCCTCATTTGGTTGTGTGTTAACGAAAGTGTCGTGTTGGTTGGAACGTGTGGTTAGAATTCGTAAAACAAAGGACTTGATGCATGAAAATTGAAGAACTTATTGTTGGAGGCAATTTATATGCTTACCACAAAGTAACGAACTTGGCTTATTTTGGTTTCTCTAATGGTCTTTTCGCACTTGCCGTCGTTATGCTTTCGGAATATGCCCCCCCCCCATTCCACCTCACGTGATTAATGAGGATATCTCCGCATCACTATCAGTAACATTACCTGTTTACTGATAACCAAGGAGAGTTTCGAACAAATTCAGCTCTACATTCGTATTAGTACAAGGAGTATGTGGCGTCTTCATAGCCTGGCACCAGCCCTGCCCTTCTTGTTCTCAGAGAAGTACTTACCTACACACTTCTTTTATCCTGTTGAAGAATTTGTACTGTTTGGAAGTGACTCACCATCATATTACCTGCTGTGTGTAAGTGATGTAGTTAACATTTGAATATTTTATTTGAAGCACACTTACAATTTTTATTGTATAATTTTTAAGGTATATATTTCAATTCCTCAGAGAAGAAATCGGTCACGACCAAAATGTTGGTCGTGACCGATTTCCTCTCTGAGGAATTGAAATATAGGGCTATAACTTGTTTACACACGCCAACTTGGATGTCCAACATCAAAAAATGGTACAATTTTTGTATATCTTGCATTTTAATGAACTATTTCCACATCTTCTCAATCTTATATTTGTGTGCATGGTTGTATGTATGTATGTATGTATGTATGTACGTACGTACGTATGTATGTATGTATGTATGTATGTATGTATGTGTATGTATGTATGTATGTACGTATGTATGTATGTATTATGTATGTACGTATGTATGTATGTATGTATGTATGTATGTATGTGTGTGTGTGTGTGTGTGTGTGTGTGTGTGAAGTTGTCTCTTGGTGAAGTTTCTGTAGCTGTAGCCCTTACACTGCACGGTCAGAAATTGCCCACCCTAGTCATTCTGTTGAAGCTGTGACCTGGACACCTCGGAATGCGAGTAAACCACTGCACATGTTGCTTCTCGGACAAGGTCGGTGTGATTGCCAGCACAGTGGCAGTGGTACAGAAGCGGAGCATCACTAAGAAAGTGTTTCACCTCGAATATTTTCGAGAGGTTTCGAAGATATTCGAACCTTAACAGCCTTCCCACGAAAACTGAGTAAGTGTATTTTCCGAGAGCGGAAGTTTGCAGTTTGTCCTAAGAATTCGTGAAAGCGGGAAACTTACCGACACAGCAAAGACACTCAAGTTTGCTATTTTGCTGTCCCGTTTAAAAAATTTTTTAAGGTCATATTAATTTGAAGTCTGATGTATTACTAGTGGGAAAATGCAAGTTATTCGTCCTTGTAAACATTTATATTCACGTTTGGGCCAAAAGTCATGCTAAGAATTTTTGATACAGGTCCACGTAAGTTAAAAGTAACTGGAAACCTCTTAGTATATATCTTATGTCATTGCCATTGTAATGTTAAATACTGAAGTATTTCAGCTTAATTACTTCTATCCTATTGGCAGGAAGTTAGGTACTTTAAACGAAACCAGACTGACATGTTCGTTCATATTGAAGACATAAATTGGGAGTGATAAATAACACCGAATATTCCTACTGTGCAAGCGTAATACACTTTGGTTCTGAGCTACGCGTGTGTCCCGCCCGGGTTTCTACGATTAGTGTAGAGCTTGGTGTGTGAGTGACGTCACATACTGGAGAAAAGTGAAAGGAAACCCGGCCGACTCGCACATGCGCCCAGTCGTTCATCTTCTGTGATGCCGCCTTAAACGTAGTGTTCACAATTTTGTTTTATTTTCTAATGTGCAAACTTAGTAATTGTTCTTCAGGTAATGAATTATTATGAATAATTAATGTGTGATTACCGCCGTCGTTTGTGATAACATTTCGGAAAAATTGTACCTTTTTTGATGGCATGTCATCGCAGAAACTATTAATATATTAAAAATATCTGAATTTTTAAACGTACCGTCGTTGTAATTTAAATTCTGCGCAACTTGCGTGCAACCTGTAACACCATTACGAAGCAAATATTGCAGATTTATCAGCAGTCATAAGGTTGATTATTAGATCTGTTGGTTGTCTATACGAATAGCCAGATCAGCCCCAAATGTAGTAGACACGGAAATAGAATATGTATTTTCCTTCCGGTACATTTACCCGGGTTGTGATTATTAATTAAACTGTTATCGATTATTATTATTATTATCGATATATAAGGTGGCGATATATATTGCCCCACCTAATTTCTTCTAATAAAGTACTGAGAATAGTTTACCACTTTACTCCACAGAATGCTAATTAATACAGTTTCATTCGATTGTTTCCGTTTTTGCCTATTTATAGTACACAACACTTGTTTGTTACGTGTGGCAATTTATTTAGGGCTACTTGTAGAGGTTGTAGACGGTTAGGTTCGTTATTCTGTTGAGTTTTGACATCTGTGTCATAATAAGCTTCGGAATTTCATTTTGTTGGTATTTATCTGAGATAAACCATGCGCCATCCTTGATGTCAGTGCTTCCCTTTGTTTTTAAACAAGTGTTTAATTTACAAAAACTATAATCATTTTCCTTTCCATGATAAAGAAGACAGACCCGCAGTTCAAGGTCAAACAGTATGCACATCGCAGATGACCAAAATCTGAAGCTGACGAAACTTACGAATTCATAACATTAAAGGCAGGTGCGAGGAGCTGGTGTTGTGGTTCTTTTATTCATTTATGGTCTGTGTAAGGACAATCTTAGGATATCAGACTATAGGCTAAAGCTTTATACTGTAGATGAGTGGTTAACATGGGACTTACAAGGCATGTGGAAAGAACCGGTCGTAGAGTGTTTTAGGTATTTATAATACATGATACCTACAGTTGTTTAGATTTTGACAGTTACAAGAATGGTAGCAATGGTCGGTTTTTGCATTGGCCAAAGTTTGTTTGCAAGACCAGAATGAATATCATGTATAAAGTAAAATGGTCAGACAAAGAGGGATCTGGATTCAAACTCTGGACATAATCGGTAGGAAGTGGCGCTTCTGACTTGCATTGAGGAGGTACCCTGCTTCGACTCTTGGCCAGGACACCAACTATCGTGGCTTAGAGTTTTGTGGTTTTCTGTTCTGCATCCAGGTAAATATCGGGACAGTGTATCAGATGAGGAACGAATCTCTTTCTTTCACATGCTTTCCAGGTCATTGTTTGCTAATCACGCAGCCATTCGACGTCATGTACTGCGGGCTGGTGACAGTGTTCTTAAATAAGTAGGCTAAATAAAGAATAAACATAGGAAGGAAAGGCGCAGTGTTCATTTGTTTTCAGATGCATGTTCGTTATAAGTTCTCAGAAATTTTCGGACGTGTTCTGTATCTGCACCGAACCCCACGATTTACCGCAGTTTGTTGAATATTGACTGATACTGTAATTTCCATAATCATTTGGGTTATTATTCATTAGACTGCACACCCCTTCAGAATAAAATGGACTGTTTTAAATATGCTAATGTGTTGTGAAAATGATTTGCAAAGCTTATGTATTTGTGGTATTGTACAGGGAAAAATTTTCTCCAGTTTTACGAATCCAAGTTCGCTTCCTGGATGATCAGTTTTGAATAAAAAATTAAGGCCTATCTTTCGTAATGCCTTCCGTTCTATTTCGCTGTGTATTTAGTAACAAAAACCTTCAGTTTTTTGTGCCGTATGTACTTGGCGCGGCTCATTTGGCAGAGCGTTTTCAGAATTATCCCTGTTAATTTGCTTGAGACGTGTAGGCCAATAATAATGCAGTGTATACAGCACATGATGCACAGACCTGCAGATTCCGAGCACTCACAATCTTAACCTTTTAAAGCCTAGCGGTAATTTTACGTACCACCAGGTTTAACATTATAAAATTCTACGTGGTGCCCACATTGCGTTTATGTGTTTTGTGCGGATCTCAGAACAAACAGCAACTTTTGCCTAATAAAACATTAAGAGACTGGTTTTTATAACCGAAGTGGAGAGTGTTTACAGCGCGGTACGCACTGAGTCCTTATATAAAACAGATACGCTTCGTGTTTAAAGGGTTAACGTACGTAGGTGTATGTGCCGGGCTTCAGTCTTCAACTTTGGAATTGTGCCCTGTTTTGATATTATTTTTCGTCCCGTGTTTGAATATGTTTTTTAATGCTGGACGGTGGACAGTCTGTAAATTGTGATCGAAAATGTGATATACCGTCTTCAAAAGTCCTATACAGTTGCAATCCTGAAGTTGTTTGTCGACGCTGTTTCAAGTGGAGCCATGTTACTTCGAAATTCCAGCCTGACGCTGTTTCGTCTATGTTAAACTGGCCGGAAGGTGATCGCGGTGAGAGAGGATGATGCTGTTAAACGGTAAACTTATTAACTATGCCCGAGTTTGGTTTCAGTCTCATATCACATGCCAAGGTACTATACAAGATAACGTAGCTTTGGCGTTCCAGTTGATTGTACGAGCGTGCAATAGATATGGGGGCACGCGGTGGCGCAGTTATTTGAGACACTGCGCTACAAACCAGAAGGTCGCGGGTTCGATTCCCGATGATGTCATTGGAATTTTTCATTAACATAATCCTTTCGGTTGCACTATGGCCTTGAGGTCGACTCTGCCTCTAACAGACTGAGTACCAGGAATATTTCCTGGGGCGTAAAGGCGGTCGGTGCGTAGGGCTGACAACCTTACCACTTTCATGTGCCGGTTGTCTAGAAATCTGGGATCCTCAACCTCCTGGAACCCTAAGGGCCTGTCCAGGCCTGTAATGGGACTGCTTTACCTTTGCTTTACAATAGATATACTTCTTACGCAGTTCTTGACCAAACATTCATCTTCTCAGATTTATGGCCGTCCAGCATAAATGGCATACTTAACCTTTTAAATCCTAGCGGTAACTTTACATAGACCAGGTTTAACATTAAAAAATTCTACGTGGTGGTGCCCACATTGCGTTTATGTGTTTTATACGGGTCTCAGAACAAACAGCAACTTTTGCCTTATAAAACATTAAGAGATTGGTTTTTATAACCGAAGTGGAGAGTGTTTACTACGCGGTACGCACTGAGTCCTTATATAAAACAGATACGCTTCGTCTTTAACGGGTTAATGTAGACACAGTGCTGACACGGATACTTAAGCCTTGCGTCTAAATTGTAAGAGAAACAGTGCACGAGGGATCTTTGCGCATGATAGCACATTTTAAATTAACGTCCCTTAAACCGTTCTTCTTTGAATCGGTTATGAACACGTTCGAATGCCGCCATACCAGAGGTTTGATACTTGGTAATAGAAACCCATATGGTTATGCGCCATACCGCCATGATGCTACATTCGTTTGTGGGTGTTTTTAAAGTAGAAGCTGGTGTGAGTTCGCATGGAGAGTGACTCAGTGAGTTGGTTCGGTGTTTGTTTATTTTGAATTATTATTCTGTATGCAGTATGCCCCTGTTACGTGCAATGAAAACACCCCTTTTCTGTCTCTGCCTCCCATTCCCCAATCAACTGTATGTATACGTCTCTCCCCAATACGTGAATAGTTTAAATCATAAATAATCATTGATACTATCATCACCGCTAAAACATTCCCCCCCCCCCTCCAACCTTTCACTCATCCCTTCCAGCAACTGTTCTGAAGCCCGTTAAAATAATTTGAAATTAAAAAATATACATATGTACGTTTGGTAATTGGGAAGTAATTAAATGGTGGGATAATCTCCCAATGCTGGAAACGTAGAAATGCAGCCATAATAATTTACTAATCACTTTCATCATCATCTGCTGACGCTGCGAATGAATTTAGCATGATTATGGAAGCCATTTTGCTTCAATTGACAGCTGCACATTTGTATGGACCGCACAGAAGGTAACGAACAAATCCGGATACGAACTCCACCCCTGTTCCCCAGTGGAAACCTCGTTCTCATTGATTGAAATAATTGTATATTTTCCTTAAATGTGACGTAATTGGACTGTACGTGTTTTGGATTCGTACAATCAGGCATTGTCATTCTAATCTGGAATGTACTACTACCAACATTAGGTAATTACGTTTAAAATATTAATTTAAATTAGCTGTGTTTATTATATTCGGACTCTTCTGTGTTGTCAGCCCTAATCTGTTCTGTGAAACATGAATTTAGTAGGATAAAGTTGAATTTCATTTCGAGTTGATTGTAATTGTTTAGGTCCATCACTTTCTGTTTCGCCGATCCCAGTGGCCGCGCGGTCTAAGGCGTAGGTCTGGGGCCGAGTGCTTGCTGGGATCGTGGGTTCGAATCCCAACGGGGGCATGGATGTTTGTCTCTTGTGAGTGTTTGTGTTGTCTTTGCGACAGGCCGATCCCTCGTCCAGAGGAGTCCTACGGACTGTGGTGTGTGTCTGAGTGTGATCAAATGAAAATAAACAACCTCGACACCTACTGTGGGTAGGTAGAAGAGGTAAGGACTACGAAACGAAACTTTCTGTTTCAAAACGTAGCGGGGGGAGAATATTTATACATAAGGAAAAGTAAGTGGGAGAAAACTGCGCAGTGAAGTCGATAATTCGTGTGTGAATTGCGGAGGAATGTTTATGTCGCATGCAGGTAATAGCAAGCCACAGGAAATTCTAATTAAAATAGCTACCTGAAGGGAAAAGACGAACTGGGAGATCATGGTATAGACGGGAGAATTCTAGAGAAAGGTGCTGTGCCATTGTGGGCTTGAGTGAACTGGATTAAGATACCCCACTATTGAAAACTTTATATGGACCTTAATGAACCTCCGAGTTATGCAACAGGGATTAGCTGAACAACTATCAGCTTTCTAAAAAAGATCCCAGACCATGTGACTAGAATTAGTGAGTCAAATTTTTTTTTTATATTTTTATGCTGTATGGGCGATCAGAATGTGCGTAGTTTTTAGTCAAGAAATTGGGATTTGTTGCCGATGTGTACCTAAACTGGCAGACTGTTTTGTTGCAATTGCTGGATAAACTTTGATTTCACAAATTCCATCTATGCCTTCACAGGTAACCCTTTCATTGTTCCTATTATTATACAGGTTCATTATTTTATCTGACAACGATCAGTTACAATTTGCTGTCGGCTTCTTTGTTGCATTTACGCAACCCACTCAACCGATCGTCCACACGTGTGACAGAGTAGCGACTGGAAACAATAAGCGATAGTTGGCAGATCAAACACGTGCATTACAACCCTTTCGTATCACGGTTTTGTTAATTCAAATGTAAACACAGCTCAATGGAATAAAGGTAATGATAATATTACCTACCTTTTTCTGTCAAAGAGACAGTGCTCTTATCTCATTATTATGTGGCCTGAGTTTATGTTCATTTTGTTCTCCAAAAGCACACTACAAGTTTAGAGGGCTGCATAGTGTAAACACAGATCTAAAGACTAACCAGTGTTGATATGTGATCTGGTGGTAATATGTTTATTTTCTTATCACGGTAAACACATACCTCTCCTGATGCGACGAACACCAGATGTACTTATCACAATACAACAGGCAGACACCTGCTTCCAGCCGCACTTGTTGCAGTGGAAGAATGCGACACCGTGCAGCGGCCGCAGTAGAGCGGAACCAAGCAAAATGAGGTGCTGTTGTGGTAGCAGTGATTAGTCTGACGCTGCTGTCGCTGCATGCAGGAGTCGCATGGTACCGTACCAGAAGTGCGACGTGGGCAGTCAAACACGAACAAAATTTGAGCTCTGAGTGTCCCGACATTTGAATTCGAGTGCCCCTGTACGTGTTTAACAGTAACTCACCACAGGCTCTGATTTAGCCTTCCATTTGTCCGTCGTCGTGTGGCTGTCTTCATATTGCCTGGTTGATTTATTTGATTTTTTTCTTATGCCTGATTATTCCCGCTATATTCCTTCATGGTCTGGACCGGGATAACTATACCTTTAACATTAACTTTACGTGATTATTGACGAGTATAAAGTAACTGACCCTGTACTTGATTCTGGCATACTGGTATGGTAGTTACGGTATTATCATAGCATTCAAAATATCCCAGGTTCCAGCTGGACCATTATAATTATTATTAAATTAAAAATTATGTGGCTGAATGAACGCCTGCAGCGACAGTACGGTCACCTGAGGGCTGCAGTAGAGCCTACCACTGTAGACCTAATTGTGTGTAAGCCTCACATTAAATAGAGCATATCCAGCATAGTGTCAGAATAAATTTTATACCCTTTTAAGAATAATCTTCATTATTTGTCCATATGTATTGTTATTTAATAATAATTCTTTAAATGTGCTTTGATAAATGAGTTGGTTGTAAGAACTGTAATTAAATTTACAAGATATTGTGTGTGTGTGTGTATGTATGTATGTATGTATGTATGTATGTATGTATGTATGTATATATATGTATATATATGTGTGTGTGTATATATATATACGTATATGGAAGCCGATCCCAGTGGCCGCGCGGTCTAAGGCGTTGGTCTGCAACTGCTCACTTGCTGGGAATGCGGGTTCGATTCCCAGCGGGGGCATTGATGTCTGTCTCTTGTCAGTGTTGTGTTTTTTCAGGTAGAGGTCTCTCCGTCGGGGTGATAACTCGTCCAGTGTGGTGTCCTACCGAGTGTGGTGTGTGTGTGTGATCTTAAAGCCTCGATAATGAGGAAGCCCTGGCCCAATACGGGCTGTCGCACCATGGAAAAAAAGACATATATGTATGACATTTTCGTGTGTGTGTATGTGTGTGTGTGTGTGTGTGTGTGTGTGTGTGTGTGTAAATATACGCATGTAGTAGGCCCTAAGAAAAATCAGGAAGTACGTAGAATAACATGAATATGGTTCATGCACATGCGAGACTGAACACTATAGCTAATTATCTAGCGGGAACAGCTGTCCTGGTGAAGACGCTCAGCTAGACAGAAAATTTTCTGGTTAACCTGGAACGTTCATTACCTTTCGCAGTAATTCATGTGATGAATTCATATGTCAAACGACATTACTTTAAATCGATTTTAATATTATCGTCCCATTTATGCCTAGCTCTCCCACACGACCAGGATATGTGGCACGCACGGACAGGCAAGAAGAATATACAGAGCTTTGGTCAGTACACCTCAGGAGAATAGACCACCAATTATATCTACGCATATATAGGGAAATAATATTAACCGTTTAAAGACGGAACGTATCTGTTTTATATAAGGACTCTGCGTACCGCGCAGTAAACACTCCACTTCGGTTATAAAAACCAATCTCTTAATATTTTATAAGGCAAAAGTTGCTGTTTGTTCTGAGATCCGTACAAAACACATTAACGCAATGTGGGCACCACGTAGAATTTTTTAATGTTAAACCTGATCATATGTAAAGTTACCGCTAGGCTTTAAAAGGTTAAAGAAGGTAGACATCTCAATTGGTCTCCGCTGGTTAACGATAGGCTACTGGCGGAGTCCGTAAATACAGTAATAAACCGCGTGCGTCCTAAAGGCAGAATATTTATTGATCCACTGAGCAAAACAGATGTATCTTCGCAATAAATATGCAGCAGTACCTACGCCTCGGTCGGCCGGTCGGTTAATGTAGTTACACTCATTTTGAAACCTCAATCGTGCTCCATAGCAACGTAATTAAAATTCAGACGGGCCCGGAGAATAGCATGCATTGTTATACCTGTCTCACAGCAGCTCAGTAATAGTACATTTGTGTGAAAGAGAGATGCAGCAGTAGGAGAAAGGCGCCTGGCGCCATCAACAATTGTCGTGTACCTCACTATCTCCCCCATCTACCCTCCTCATCCCTTTCAACTACTGTACCGCCATCAAATCCAAGGAAGCGGTTAGCAATTGAACAGCAAAACAGGGTGGGATATAGGCTCTGCTGTAGTCCAGGAGATTTCTTCTCCCTCGTCCACCGACCGACGTCTGATACCTCAGAGGCACATGGCACTCTGGAACTGAGCGTTACTTCTCATAGACACTGTCTGTATTAGAAATACGTGCTTTGACTTCCAACTGAGGAGTCACAAAAACTTAGAAACAATCTCGCACTTCGTTGATCTGATGCTTACTCGGAATACAGAAGAAAATAAAAACAGGAGGGGTTGAAGGAAGTGGGTGCTGTAACTGGCAACTCTGCCTCACGCTGCTTGAACCAGTAGGTTTGTTTGCGGATTTTCTAAGATGCATAGTAGAGATAATGTCTCCTAGAAGTGAGACAAACAGGAAGTTCCGTTACCATATCAGCACATCACAAATAGCACAGGTTGTTACACAGGATAGAGATCAGGTCATCTTGTGACTGGAGGGTTATAAAACGTGACTTTGACTTTGGCTCTTGCATGTCGACTGAAACGAAGAAATGTTCTGTAAAGGCAAAGCTTCCCCTATACATGTTGTTAAGGAATGTGAAGGAATGGGTGTATAGCTCCACTTATTCTTAACTGCAGCACGAGGTGGAGGTCTGTTGTTAGTTTCACGTTGCAGTCGCTATAATCTCGGGGAAAGGGCCGCCGGGTCCATTGAATTGGAGGCTGGGTGGGCTCCAGAGGGGATGTGGACGTTTCGGAGAGGAGATTTATCTGTTGTCTCTGAGGGGCGGCGGAGCAACATCCGTCGGACGTGCAGCCCGCAGTCTAGTCACTAAGCCGATTGCGCTCTCCCGCTACCGCAGAATTTCTCTTTAGTATTTTAGAGGAAATGCAGCTTGTGGTTCTGTAGTTAGTTTGTAATATAATGCAGTGCCGAATTTTAACCAGTTGAAGTCCAGGAGCCGCGTTAGTGTAGTCAGTAGTAACTAGGTTAGGGGCTGAACGACAGAAGAGTTGTGGTTCGTTCTTCGACAGAGGCTGTCGTTGGGACATCTGGAGGGTCATGAAGGGAGATCATGCTCAAACCTTGTTGCTAAGCTTCAAGTGTTTCTTTATTTTGTATAAGTGGTTTATGTCACTATGGATTTTTGTTTTTTGACATTTCATTAAAATTGCCAAGTAGGTTTTGAACCACTATTTATTACGGGTTGAAAGTAGAAGAACTACATTAACCTTTTAAAGCCTAGCGGTAACTTTACGTACCACCAGGTTTAACATTAAAAAATCCTAGGTGGTGCCCACATTGCGTTTATGTGTTTTGTACGGATCTCAGAACAAACAGCAGCTTTTGCCTTATAAAACGTTAAGAGACTGGTTTTTATAACCGAAGTGGAGAGTGTTTACAGCGCGGTACGCACTGAGTCCTTACATAAAACAGATACGCTTCGTCTTTAAAGGGTTCATTGTTATAATATAAATAGACTCCGTCTTAAGTGGGTCCCTCTCTCCACGGCATGGCGCGTCCTCAGGTTGCGGATGGAGGAATGGCCTCCAGTTATGCAGGGTAGCTGCGAGTACATTGAATAAGCAGTCGTGGACAGCCAACAAGGGGTGGTCCTCCAGCTTGGGGTTGGGGCGAGGTGCTAACAACTCCTCACCGTAAAAAAAGTACGGTGTTACGAAACAGCCTACAAAGCCTCGGACCTGTACCGATTCTTTGGTACGACCCCAGCTACGGACTGGATTGAGCTGGCTCAGGATAGGCACAGGTGGCGGGCTCTTGTGAACACGGTAATGAACCTCAGGGTTCCATAAAATGCTGGGAATTTCGTGACTAGCTGAGAAACTGTTAGCTTCTCAAGAATGCCTCTGCTCCATGGAGTTAGTTAATATAAATAGACTATAAACACACTCTCAGGTGGTAAGTTGATCGGGAAACTTGTCTGTACTGTACGTGCTACAGTTTGAGGCAGGATTCTGGTCCCTGGCTAACGCACTGCCGTTGTATAGTTCCATTAAGCACAAAGGATCACAACCACATTTTTCTAACGGTACGGACGCACTGCAAGCGCGTTGCTTTGAGGTTAGCGGGGTAACAGGTGCATGGAGGGAGTGCGATTTTAATGAACAACAAGAAACGTATCCATGTGGTTGGCATGACCACAACCTTACTTTAAGCTGTCTCTTAACTTAGAGGCGGGAGGAAGGAGTTCAGTGCGGCCGCCCTGATAAGTTTCTTGTTGGTTAAAATCACATTCCCTCCATGCACCTGCAACACCGCTAACCTCCAAGTAACGCTCTTGCAGTGCGTCTTTACCTTGAGTACGGCACTGACTCGGAATGTGGCGTAACCAGTTTCACTCCTGATCCCCCCCCCCCCCCCCAAAAAAAAACATTTTCGCTTGAACTAATAAAGATTGCCAAGAAGAAGAATAACAAGTACTTGGCAGTATTGCCGATTGATACAAGTAGAATGGAAATGTGCAATGCGAATGCACAGTTGCAGGGCTGGTTGGGGAAGGAAAAGAATGCGTAAAAGAGGAAGTACTGGAAGAGTAGATGGAAGTACGTAGAGGAACAACAGCATATGAATAAGAAGTACATTAGCCCTACAAATGTTTTTGATAGACATTTAGAAGTTGTATGAGGAAGAAGGAACGTGGGGACACGAACCACCGTGCAGAAATAAAAGTAAATGTTCTCTGTTGCTGTGCTTTTAGCTTCTTTATTTCTCTTTCCCTACATGAAGCGGAAGCACCCTTCTCCCCTCCGTCCGACATATAAGCTGTGGACAGCACCACGACACATACGTGCCTGGAATTCGTAACAACTTCCGTCTACTTCAATCTGATTGGCTCAATGAAAGTGAGTGCAAAGCCGATAACATCTAGTGCCCACTAAGAAGGAAGCCTTGGCAGAGCGTATCAGTGCTATTCTTTGTATATATGCCCTCTTAGCCGTTCTATCGCCGGTTGTGTGCATAAGCCGTGTATGGTTCATGACATCAGTTTCGTGTCGCTGTTGGGCACGCTAACTGCGAGTGTAACAAACCGTATTCTTGACCCAAACAACCAACTCCATAAGGGAGAGAGTTTTGGTAATCTTTTTCTCCATCAATTAGTCAGAAGTTGACCTGCATTATTAAACTGAAAGGTTTATTGCCACTACATAATAGTCCTCAACGATTCTGTAAAGTTTGTTACTTTGGTTGATTCATTATACGAATACTATTTTAAACATATGCTTTGATCTGGAGCAGGTGTATATTTGGGTACGGTGTTTCCGGAGTTAGATCAGCTGTCGTCTTTAGGTGATTGGTTGTCATTGTAGTGACAGACTTTTGATATTTTTGATATAAATAATGGAGGACTGGTGTGAACCCTCCTTGGCCTTGTGAATAGCGCACCACCACCATTATTTCTAATAGCTTTGAAAGTTATTAATACGTAATTATTATTTATATGACGTAGATTACACCCTAAGTAGTTAAATTTTATGATCTGTTCAGTCAGTTTCTTGTCAGTAATTATTTTTGCGTTAAATATTCTCATTCTTCGTCTGTCATAACTGTTGTCTCAACGGTCGAACTTTTAAAGTGTATCCTACTCACAAGTAATATTTAATATAATAATGCACGCAGGTCGTCTTCTGCGTACATTTTTCATCTCTGCCATGCGTGCTACCTTGGCAAGCGGTGGCGGAGTTGGTTGAGGTCGGAAGGTCGCAGATTTTATTCACGCTGGGGTCATTGGGATTTTTCATTGACTTAATGTTCCGCCCGCATTATGGCCCTGGGGTTGACGCAATCTCTAACAGAAATGAGTACCAGAAATAACTCCTTCGGGGGGACGGGGGTGTAAAGGCGGCCGTAGCGTGGGGTTGACAACCGTGCAACCGTCAGGTGCCGATTGTGTAAAACTTATGGGAGCGTCAACCACATGGAGCCCTAAGGGCCTGCCCAGGCCTGTAATAGGGTAGCTTTTTCTACCCATACGTGCTATTGACCTTCCCATTTAAAAATCCGTGATTCGATCATCCTAATAACGTATAGTGATAAGCATAAATCATGAAGTGCTTTATTATTTATAACCCCCTTTCTTCCTCACCCTGACAGTAAATATTCCACAAATGATGTGAGGGATATTTTGGGACGGAACTGCGAAGCTCTTTGCCCCCCTAATGTGGATGGTATTGTTGGCCGTATATCAAGCAGCGCCTCTTGTGTATTGGTTATCAGATCGCAGTAACAGAAATTCAAATGATGTCGTACAAGCAGACAAGTGCATAGCGACTGTGCAGAAGTTTTGTGGCTGTGAACATGAACTGCAGCACTCATTTGCTGGTGGAGATTCCCCGCGCCCCCCCCCCCCCCCCCCGGCATACTTTGATACTGAGGGGTGTTATTTACTGACGCTGTTTAACTTCAGAGGTAGAAGTGGCTGAAAAAATAGCAGCATATAAAGTAAAACTGTACCCGTAACATGCGAAGTAGGCATTGAGGGGAGGCAGAGGTAGGCCCGTAGCCCTACCAATGCTCAACCTTGGCAGTAGAAAGTGATGGTCGGTCAACGTCACGTCGCGGCCGATTTTTCTCCCGGAACGAGAGTCGGTGCGCATTGTGTAGGAGGCGGGGTGGGCCTTGGGGCTTGTCTAGATGGGTCCGGAAAATCTCTCCGCCACGGGTTCGAACCCCGGACCGTCGAGTCTGCAGCTAGCCGATACACCGGCTACGCCATCCTGGCCACGGCGAGCATGTGATTACGGTTTTTATTGAGGCAGCCAGTTCCGGTCTATTTAAGGCACTATCGGGGCATTTTCCTGGAGAGAGTGCGGACAACCAATAGGCTGCTAGAGATTGAACCATATGCCTCCGCAATAAGAAGTGTGGTAGCCATTTTGCCGCGCCGTTCCTTGGCAGATTCCTTCATTTATTGATTACCACCAATCAATCCTGTTACTTCTGTATTATCGTATCATCCACTCCGCACATTCTGACGTCCATTGTTCGTAAGAACGGTCCCTCAAAAGAGGAACTTGAAAGATGCAACATGTTTCGGCGAGTATAATTCGTAGTAAGAAACTGTCATTGAAATTTGCAAGTTTGATGGCAATTTAAAATACATTAATAATTTACTGTATGCCAGACAATTGACATTATTGCAAACAAATGCCTCTTTTGTGTATGTAACCTTCATGTAATTTTCTTTGTTTTACGACACCGTTGCTACTTTTAATACTGATTTTTATTTCTGTCCATCTCTCTTGATTGGACTAAGCATGCAAACTATGTAATCAGCCCGTCGAAACATGTTGGACCACGTAATGATTTTTAAATTTTACATCTCCAACTTTTAATGTGTGTTATTACACATAGTGTTGGAGTTGGTTATTATATCCCTTACTGAGTTACCAACACGGTATGGAAAACATTAAAATGACTAAAGTAACTTAAGAAATTATGTCTGCATGTTGTTTTACAGTTGCTATGGAATGTTTTAACATATAATAATTGGTTATTGGAAGGGAAGAGGGTGGAGTTGATTTACAGCTACCACCCTCATTCCTCCAGCGAGGAACGAATATTACTTCTTGTTTCTGAAACCGTCTTCGTATGGTTAATGTAATGAGAATCCCTTAAAGCATGGTCCAAAGTTTAAAATAATACAGAGAGAAGCTGTGTTGTTATTATTTAATCGCTTGTGTAAACCCTTTGCTAGATCTTACTGCACTTCATGTCAGTAGTTGCTGCTGTTGTAATCAAGTAGTGTGTCAAGAACTGGCAGTGCGCCCCTCCTCCTACCCCCTTCTACCCTCTCCAGTAATCACTCCATTTCCCCGAACCATAGGGGTGGTATCGCAGTAGCTAATAAGAGAAATGTACGTATGCTCCATTCATAGCATAACACCATGTTCGGCGCTTTCAGGCCAAGCCGTCTGTCCCATATACTGCGTCAGTCTCCATTAGGCGTAAAACTTTAATATCGTTCCATTTGTTTCGCAAGCAATCTCTTTTTATACGTCAGGTATATCAAATAAATTTACCTCATACCGTTGGATGGGTCACAGCATTATCTGAAACTAAAGATTTGTTGAAAAATCGGTGCAGTCAGTAATTTTGTGGGAAACAGTCCTTCTTGAGCAACTGCCTGATAAATACACTTGTGTCTCTGTGGATTCTGTAGCTGCATTATCGTCTTACTGACAATCAGCCACTGACATAAGGATTCACTGTAAACTATGCACAGTGGCTAACTCTGTCGTACAGAGTCCCTCTTGAGCAACCTGTAGTCGCTTAGGTGTTCAGCAGCTTTGCGTGTTTGTGAATCCCGCGGGTTCATTACTGTGTTTCTAAGAGACAGCCACTTGAATCCACTCCACATCCTCACACCCATCTCTCTTCTGTTCAGGTTGTGTGACTTAATTTTTTACTGTGTTTATTATCACTTCCGCGCGTGCTACATGCCGCACCCATTCTGTCGCACTTCATTTGTGTACCTTGAGTCATGGAGGAATAAAAACCAACTGCAGCAGCATAATAGTGAAGAATACTGAAGTTATTGCCGAAACACGTAATAAACATCCGCGCCCTCTCTGCATTATGAGGTGTCGTGTGGCTTAAGGATACAACCAGACTACACGGTGTCATATCCCAGGAAACGACACTATTTGACATTTTCTTCCGGAGAACTTAAGGTCTTAAACGTAAAAAGTAGCTTTAATAGATCAGGGAAATGAAAGACGAGGTAGCGTTTAAGAAACTTGTGAGGTACTCCAGAACAGCTGAGTTAAGACAGCTAGGTGCATTTCTGTACAAAATCAGGTGTAAGTGGCAGCACCACACAAAACAACAGAAGCTGAGGAGGAAGTATTATGAAATGTGTAAATTCTTGTAGACATGAGAGTAGCTACTAGCATCCTTTGTAACTAAGTTGGAACGGGCTGCGCACTGCGCAAAACCTGGTATTAGCAGGTGTTAACCTGTATTATAATGACTCAACCAGTAAACTTAAACTGTATCAGAGAAAGCTATCCCTGTACAGGCCTGGACGGGCCCAGAGGGCTCCAGGAGGTTGAGGTTCCCAAGATTTCTAGACAGTCGGTAAATGAAGGTGGCCAGGTTGTCAGCCCTACGCACCGGCCGCCTTTACCGCCAGGAAATATACCTGGTACTCATTTCTGTTAGACGCTGAGTCGACCCCAGGGCCATAGTGCGTCCGGAAAGATTAAGGCAATGAAAAATCCCGAAGACCCCACAGTGAATGGAACCTCTGACCTTGCAGCTTTTAGCGCAGTGCTTTAATATATCAGTAGTCAGATACAAACATTTAGACCCGGCCTTTGAGTACATTTTGTCTCTGTTTCTCGGGCTTAATAACCCGTGTCTGTTGCCAGCCATCGTATTGATTGGAGAGGTTTGTGTGCGTGAAGAAAGGCTGAACATAACAGATAGCCTGTAAGTTTATCCGTACCTCACACTCGCTGTCCTCATGTGTATGGAAGTTCCCATTCCAGCTGTTCTGTAAATAAAAAATACCATCTTTTGTTGGACAGTTAATGCTGCTACAGATTTTAATCTACACTGAACGAATTAACTGGATAGAAAAAAACAGATTTTATTTCAACTTTCTTTAATTTCATGGTAACCCTTTAAAGTTTATCAGTTACTGTATTTGTCATCAGGTTTAACGTTAAAGAAATTGTAATTTTGCCAGAACAGTGTATGTATCTGTTCCGTATGGTTTTTACAATAAACAACACTGTTTGCCTATTAACCATTAACGAATTTTCTAACGGAAACACACTGTGCTGACTGCGAGATAGGGACTGGATCTCTGTGTATAATTTATATTACAATATTTAAGTCCAGTGTGGGGTATGTTGCTGGAAAAGTGGCACTGGTTCACGTTTTCGTCCAAGAACTTCGGTTTTCCCCTGGGAGTATCATTCCACCATCGTTCCACCCAGAGTTTCATCTTATCATAAGGGAAAACGGGCAAAGCATGGGGACCTTCTAAAAAAACCATGCTCTTTGGTTGGGGGGGGGGGGACATTGTTAGTGTTAAGCGGGTCAGTCTAGGGTAACTTAATAGTATAATATGAACCTTTATTTTCAGTTTAGTATTCAGAGTGAATCAGCATTGTGTTGAGAGATGTAAAATAATGAGTGTCGCTGAACGTCACACTGATTATATCTCCAGTCAAGTGCGTTACTTCTAGTAATATTGTTTTAAGGCATTTCGTTATATGTTTCATAGTTTTTTTGTGTGCTGTGATGCTGTTGTATGTTGTGGCGTAGCTCGTTGCGTTGTGCAGTTTGTTGTACGTTATAGAGCGGTTTGTTGTACGTTATAGTGCAGTTTGTTGTACGTTATAGTGCGGTTTGTTGTACGTTATAGTGCAGTTTGTTGTACGTTATAGAGCGGTTTGTTGTACGTTATAGTGCGGTTTGTTGTACGGTGTGCTGCAGCTTGTTGTACGTTATGTTGCAGTTTGTTGTACGGTGTGCTGCAGCTTGTTGTACGTAGTGGTGCGCTTTGATGCATGCTGTGGTGCAGTTTTATGTTACAGTGCAGTTTGTTATATGCTCTGATGCAGTTTGAGGTATGTTGTGGTGCAGTTTGCTGTATGCTGTTCCGCAGTTGTGTACTTCACGAAGTAGCGGATGCAGATTTGTGCTTAATTCGAACAATCTTTTCTTGCTATAGGAGTTCTGGCTGCAGGCTTCTTACTATCAGTCAGGCATCATAGCAGGAGGAGACGGGAACAGTACTGAGGTCACTAGGAAAGGAAGTTGCAGAATACTGCATAGTAGTGCTTTCTGGATTATCTTACTTTCTAACTGTTCCATATTTAAATTCCTCTCGAACGTTATTCCATTAAAATTATTTAGGCTGAGGTCAGGAAATTACAAATTTTACTTCCAAGGACACACACTTAGCCACTTTATTCTCATTCTGCTAAACTATGTTACCTACTGAATTTTAAAGTCTGTGTATAGCGTATACATTACAAGATATTAATCGGTTCCTGTTGTGTTATATTGCTTCTAGAAGTTTAGTTTTAATTTTAGCTTAAACAAGAATATAAAAGCACACAAGTTACACTTAAGAGGCGCATCCACAGAAGGAGTTACGAGTGCAATGGAAACGTCCAAGTTATTCAGAATCTCACAAGAAAGGGGAGTGTAGTTACTCTGCGAAATATAAAGTGACATTCTGTAGCATAAAACTTTTTCAGTTTTCACGTGATCCCTAGACACAAAATTAATTAAAAATTAATACTACAATTAATACTTTACTTGTTGCAAACATACTTCAAATTCACACGCACCCATAGGCGCACCCTGAATTTTCTTTTGGGGGTTGGGGGGGAGGGACGAGCTGAACCCGAGGCTAGATATATTTTTTGTCTGATTTTAAAAACTATGGTACGAAAATCATGTCAAAATCTCCGAGCCGACATCTAGTCAGGTTACAGGGAAAATTAAAACTAATTGAAAACCAAATATATATATTCGTAAGTTTTATTTATATTCTTAAATATTCCAGTGTAGTAGTCATAGCCGACTTCATTGGCTGATTTAAGCTGAAGCCTAAATCACGTAAAACCTTTGATAAGATCGTGTCTACAAAATCTATGTTTTTTAAATTTCACTTTGGTGGGGGGGGGGCGAAGGCTGTAGCCCGGCAACTCCCACCCCCTCTTTGGTGCGCCAATGCACGCATCTCTTCACTGTTATTTGGTAATTGTCCCTATTCATATTCACAGAATTAAAAATTATAAATTACATAGGCTGTAGTTTTGAATTCTGTCAATGAATTAAGAATTGATATGAAGGATTGACTGTTTATTGCTATTACTTACGTTAAGAGAAAAGTAAATATTTGTGTAACTCTTTAATACATGCTTCAGATAGTAGGGCATTACATTAACCCTTTAAAGACGAAGCGTATCTGTTTTATATAAGGGCTCAGTGCGTACCGCGCTGTAAACACTCTCCACTTCGGTTATAAAAACCAGTCTCTTAATGTTTTATAAGGCAAAAGTTGCTGTTTGTTCTGAGATCCGTACAAAACACATAAACGCAATGTGGGCACCACGTAGAATTTTTTAATGTTAAACCTGGTCGTATGTAAATTTACCCCTAGGCTTTAAAAGGTTAATATAATAAGACAGATCTGATTTTAAAGCAGTTTAAACGCAATGCAAGATGCTGGGGAAAAAATGTTGGGACATAAAAGGCGTATTGCATTCTTCTACACGGTATTTCTTAGAAACTTTTGTTTTATAGATGCTTTAGTTACGAATGACAAGTACGCAGAAATTAGTGTAGGTCTTCATGTAAACGTGTAATTAAAATTGCCCGATATAAATTAAAATTGAAATGGCGCAACAATTTTGCGACCAACTGCCACTATCAAATGTTATGAAAATCCATTCATTGGGTCTGGAGTTGTTACATATTTATAGCTTACAAAGGTAGATGGACAGGGCGATTTTAGTAGTCACTCAGCAAGAAAGCGAATGCGAGGGATGTCACAGCCGTACAGGTTTGTTTCACTGTCGAGGTCTCGTATCGAATTGCACTGCATCGTTTTGCTTTCCCGACGCAACGTCGCACTTATTCTATTGTTAGGTCGTTCAGTGCTGTCATCAGGAGTGGATAATGAAGATGCGGTAAGGTTATCACTGTGCACGCCATGAAAGCACGTGAGAGCACTAGAGGTGTAGCTAGTCTTTCTTTCTTTCTTTCTTTCTTTCTTTCTTTCTTTCTTTCTTTCTTTCTTTCTTTCTTTCTTTCTTTCTTTCTTTCTTTCTTTCTTTCTTTCTTTCTTTTTATTATCCTTTACCACACTTGATGACCACAAATACTTGGTAAGACTCCTCTGGAAGAGGGATTGGCCCGTCGCAGATAACACAACAACATTCCATGTATCCAGCGGGTTTTGAACCCACAATCCCAGCAAGCGAGCGGCCGCAGAGCACGCCTTAGACTGTGACACCACTGGGATCCTCTTCGCTGCTAGTTGGGTTAAGTAGCCAGCTGGTTGCCCCGACCAATTTATCGTCGGGAAAAGAAACCGTTGGTACCTACTGAACTGGAGGTTAGTGGGCTGCAGAGTCGGTGTGGACGTTTCGGAGAAAAGAGCACTCTCTTCCCCTGCCAGGAATAGTGTCTTGAGTCAGCTTGTAGCCTAGCCACTACCGACAGTTGTCCCTCCGTCTAATGAAGATGGGACAAGGAAACCGGTGTCATTCCGATCTACCTTTCACAGTTGCAACTTTTTCTCGCACTCCCTCACATCAGAGGCCGCGTCATGTGTTTAGAAGCGTGCGAGCTGCACATAGTCGTGTTCAGTAGACCTCAGAACATGGCGATTTTAACTTCAGTTCTTTCACTGATTAGACTATACAGCAGGCCATCATTTCGGCCGTGTCTTTCATTTTGAGTGAAACCTGTATAAAATAGAGGGTAACGTAGGGGTTTGTTTCGACACCCCTGCAGAGTAGAGCAGAAGGCAAGCAGCGTCCCGACGCCAATGGTACGGCGCTGTCCCCATTATCATGCAAATTCCCGTACCGCTCGTCCAAGCGACAGACCGGCGTTGCTGCTGCCGTTGTTCGTCTCTTCCCGCACTCTTTGCAGCCTTCAGGAGTGAGTGCCGATTTGTGCGTACAGGGTGATTCCAAACATACATCCTTCCTGATTGATTACTAGTAAAAAAAGGTAAAGCAGTCCCATTACAGGCCTGGACAGGCCCACAGGGTTCCAGGAGGTCGAGGGTCCCAGATTTCTAGACAATCGGCACATGAAGGTGGTAGGTTGTCAGCCATACGCACCGGCCGCCTTTACCCCCAAGGAAATATTCCTGGTAATCATTTCTGTTAGAGGCTGAGTCGACCCCAGGGCCATAGTGCGACAGACAGGATTATGCCACTGAAAAATCCACTGACACCATCGGGAACCGAACCCACGGCCTGCCGGTTTGTAGCGCAGTGCCTCAACCAACTGCGCTGCCGCGGCCACCGATTAATTACTAGTATTTTAGATTAATTATTTCTTAATCGGAGGCTGACTGTTACAATTTGGTCGGTCGATATTATGAGTATGATTTTCATGCTCACGCCGAGTCTTTTCAAGTATGCGGCCCTTTTCATAAAAATGCTGCTTCATTTCTTTGACCGTCCTTTATCGCTTTCATAAGGCGTATGTCTTATACCGTACAAACAGTCCATCACTCTGTGTATGCGTATGTCTGTGGAAACAACGCGTGGCGTAAAATATGTTGTGCTCGAAGAATTTAATTCTGTTCTTAATGTCTGTAACAGTGTTTGTATGTTTGTACTATGCGTTGTCCTTTGAGAAAAGACGCGCCAAAAATAGTTGAAGGTCAATTATAAGGTCACCGTAGGTTGAGGTCTTTGCTTTTCTGGATGTTTCGCGGCATTGGTTGATAGTTACCGACGTTTCGAGACAGTCTATCCGCCCTATCTTCAAGGGTCAAGTAGTCCAAGAATATTATTCTTAGTCACTGACGTTTCGGCACAGTCTGTCAGTCGCATCTTCAAGGTTCAGGCAGTCTAAGAAAATTCTTCTTTGAGTGCTTGAAGATGGGACCGATAGACTGTGCCGAAACGTCATTAGCTGACTACCTACCAACGCTGCGTAACATCTCAGAATAGCGAAGACCTAAACTACACAGCGGCTGAAGCCTGGAATTTCTCACCACAGGTTCTGATGCACGTTATGATGGTTTGCCTTCGAATTAGTACACAAGGAAGTAGAGTGCTCGCAGTTTGTTTAACGACACTGTAACAGGTTTCATTAACTTTTTAAAACCTGCTGGTTACTTGATGCAGCACCAGGTTCAATATTCAGCAATAGTACATTCTGCCCACAAAGAACGTGTATTGTATTTAACTAAGAACAAACAGCGACTTTTGTCCTGTACAGCCTTAAATGATTGGCTTTTATAACCGAGATGAAAAGTGTTTACTGCGCGGTACGAACTGGTTTGTTATATAAAACAGTTTACGTTTCGTTTTTGTATGGTTAAAGAAGGTTCGTCGGTTAACAATAATTCTGACGCAGCTGGCTTCAGCGTCTCGAATGTGAATAAGAACAAAGAATTCATGGGAAAATAACTGAAGTGATCCGAACGTTCAGACATCGTAGTGACAACAAAGTATATTGGATGTATAATTTCGTCTGTGGTCTCAATAACTGACGTGCTTTTGTTATTTAGCTTACTGTATCACATCTGAAATTCTCACTGTCTTTTGGAATGTGGATGCCGTGATCGTAAATTTTTGCTTTTGTGGGTCAGAACCTGTTTGAGACGAACGTATTTTCGTGTTCTACAGTGTCAGTGTAGACAATCTCTTCCCACATATACCTCTGTCTCCCAAGTAGGTTTTGATCTCATACCAAGAGTCGCGCTCCTAGAAAGCATGCAAGAAATGACATTGCTAGGCGCAGATAGGACAGCATTAATGTATACTCTAAGAAATAGGATATGGATGTGGCGACTGTATTTGTGTGTCCCTTTATATAAAAATGTCATCTGGGACGTAACGCCATGTTGTCGGGTAGAGGTGTACCGGCATTGGGAATGACTGTGTCTGTCCCTCGTCAGTGGAGATAAATAAGTCTCTTATGTGCCTGTCTTAATGGTGGAGGCAAAAACATCCTGTGACACGCCGGTGCACATCTGCCAGACCACACGGTGTCACGTCCCGTTATAAGTTCATATTCATTGTCTTTGGAATCTCAAATCTCAACTTCTTCCTGAGTTCCCAATGGTGGGCGTTTGTCAGTACAGTACCAACTGCCCTGGTTTCCATTTAAGTTAGATGTTTCTTGAAAGAAAACCGTCCCATACTCTGACTTTACTGGGCCCTTAATTTAATTGTGATTATTAATTTGATTCCTGAGTGTCGTTTTCAAGTTCTTAAACTATGTAATCACGTAGTTGTCTTTTCTGCATCTCTCACTCAACCAATGCCTTTTCACACTTACAGGTATTTCCTTTTGTATTCGCATGGCTGACCTGGCGAATGTTATTCTTCATCTTTATGCATGCGATTCAGTTATACATTCAGATCACTTCTCTTGACTTTTCTATGGGAAAATAACCACCATCAATTTGGATAATTCGCCGCATTAGAGCTGAAAGTTCCCTGACATCAGTGTTGCCTACACGAGTTTTCGAATAGTTTTCTACCGCATACACTGTTATCAAACGACCAGCTTTCCTCTGCATTTGAACTTCAACTATAACATCCATCACCCTTCATATGGAATATATATATATATGAGGCGCGTTGATGTAGTCAGTGCAGTAAATAGATTACGGTATAGATAAGCAAGGAATCATGGGTTGATGCCGGGCAGGGGCAAGACAGTTTTTTTTTTGTGCTGCGATGTGTTCAGGCAGGCTGTGGGGCCGCAACCACCCTCTTCCTGAATGGGTTCCACAGAAGATGGTGGGTTTGGAAGCAAGACGTGGAAACGACAGTTCAGGTTAACTGCTGACCCGACGGACCGCGTAGTTATACAGGCTACAGCTACAATTTTCACTTTATCTTATTCACTCAACAAGAATATCAGATTTACTTAAATTAATAAATTGTAACATTATATAGCTGCCGAGTGCCTGTATATTATACACAAACATGTGACAATCTGTCACTTGAGCTGACGTTTTCAGATGAGTTAATATACGACGAATGGAATATCAATTGTGTCGAAGCAGTGCCCTCATATTCAGACAGCCTTCATCCCTGTCCCTGCTTGTAGATAGACCTAATTCGCCCTCGCTTTCCGTGTCCTTTCTTCGTACATAATTCGTGCTCGCTTTACTACCATTTCGTGTAACATGCATCATCGGAATTAATTACTATGTAAAATCTGGATACATATTTATTTTAGAAGGGAGTCAATTCCATCATCAGTGTGTTATGTTGTTGTGTGAATATAACATGATCTTACTTTATGAAAGGACAATAGTATAAGCCCTCTTAGGTAGAGATATGTGCCAAATGTTTTTACCTAACGCACGTGACATTTCTTTGTAGTTGACAGAGATTGGAATGTATTGTTTTACATCGTGGATTGCTCTTTTCTTAAAATGAGGATTTTTTTACTACCATTTCGTGTAACATGTATGGTCGGAATTAATTACTACGTCAAGTCTGGATACATATTTATTTTAGAAGGGAGTCAGTTCCATCGTCAGTGTGTTATGCTGTTGTGTGAATATAACATATATTCGTACATGATTTTATTTTATGAAAGACAGTAGTATAAGCCCTCTTAGTTAGAGATATGTGCCAAATATTTCTACCTAACGCACGTGACATTTCTTTGTGGTTAACAGAGATTGGAATTTATTGTGTTACATCATGGATTGTTCTTTTCTTAGAATGAGGATTGTTTTCTCTGGAGACAGAATAACGGGAAACTGCTTCAGAGGCGTCTGCAAGATTTCTCGGGAATGACTGGTGACGGTAGAACACGTTTTACGAATTGCCACTATTTACTCCTCTTACACTTCTATTTTTCTTCCCTTTCCCTCTCTTCATATCACCCCTTCCTTTTCTACTTCTTATGCTACTTTTGATGACATCAGGGTTTTTTGGTGGCAGAAGTAGGATGCTTTGGAGGTTTGCGAAGCAAGTGTCTTATTCCCGTCATTGCATTTCTTAGTTTTTCTGTTGCTGTATCTACAGGCGGTAAAGTTAGGCGTATGCAAGGCAAAAGAGTTTCTCCCGCCAAAGAAAACCTACATTGGAATCGCAAACAAACGGTGTTAAACCTGGTGAGGCAGAAAGACCGACTGTAAGAAAGGAATGTGGAAAGGCAATGTGGGAGGGAGACATGCGAGATTTGAAGTTCTCACAGAGGTTTCGCTGAAGGTTTAGGTCAAGACTTGACTCTTCAAGGTGTTTGTGCCTCCAATCCTGTGCGTAATATTTCAAGATCCTAGGCACGTCCCCGCGTGTTTAACTTACTTCGTTTCGTAGTCCTTCCCTCTTCTGCCTACTTGTTCACAGTAGGTGTAGAGGGTTTTTATTTTCACTTGATCACACTCAAACACACACCACAGTCAGCAGGACTCCTCTGGACGAGGGATCGGCCCGTCGCAGAGACCTCTAGCTGACAACACAAACACTGTACAAGAGACAAACATCTGTGCCCCCGGTGGGATTCGAACCCACGATCCCATCAAGCGCTCGGCCGCAGACCTACGCCTCAGACCGCGCGGCCACCGGGATCGGCTTAACTTACTGCTCGCAAATGTGGAAGTAATTTGTCAGCAGGTGATTTGACACAGTGAAGAATGTTGATGGCGTTCGGAACTGTTCACATTAATTCGTGTATGTAATAATAAATCCGTATTGGATTTTGATTGTCCAAGGTGACATTTTTTCCATACCGTACATAAGAATTTCATCACAGTCATTTCAGTAAAGTGTTTAGCTCCTCTGTTTCTGCTGTAACTGGACAATGTTTCAAATGTAGGATATAGGTAAAGGTAAAGTTTACCCTATAACAGGCCGTGAAGGGTAGAGGTATAGCTTTACTCTTTCTTTTACCTTGGCGCTGGATGGAGTGGGTGGTCAACGTCACGCCCCGGCCGCTTTTCCCTCAGGAAACAACCCCTGTATCCATTATACAGGAGGCTGGGTGGGCCCCAGGGCCGGTCTGGACGAGGGCGGGAAAACCTCCCACCACCGGAATTCGATCCCCGGACCGTCCAGTCCGTAGCGAGTCGCTGTACTGACTAAGCCATATGTACACCTACGTACATGTGGTACACACACACACACACACACACACACACACGTGCAAGTGCGTGTGTTTGTGCACGTATATCTGGCCGGTATGTCTTGTAAGCAGTCGGTGTCAAGGGATGGTGTTGGCGTCTTACTGTTGAATTTGCATACGAATTGTGACCAAATGTGACGTCTTTGTGCCCTGTAAAGGGTTGCATTACTGCAGTCACGTAGAAGCCCGCCGGCCCTTTCCAGTAGCCTGTACGTTTACTGCTTACGCGTCGTTCAACAATCGTGTTAAAGCGGTCCCTCTGCGACGTGATGGATTTGTTCAGCACCTTGTATCAATGTGCGCACGCTTGTGTATACATTTTTGGATAAGCCTAGAATTCCTGAAACCTATCTCCATTTTCCTAAACAGACAATTTGTATTTTAACCCTTTAAAGACGAAGCGTATCTGTTTTATATAAGGACTCAGTGCGTACCGCGCTGTAAACACTCTCCACTTCGGTTATAAGAACCAGTCTGTTAATGTTTTATAAGGCAAAAGTTACTGTTTGTTCTGAGATCCGTACAAAACACATAAACGCAATGTGGGCACCACGTAGAATTTTTTAATGTTAAACCTGGTGGTACGTAAAGTTACCGCTAGGCTTTAAAAGGTTAAAGTCAGCATGTTTATACCAGTCAGTTAATTTAGGTGAACACGCTTAATTTTAAACCTTCAGTTTTCTTCGTTGTAACTAAAATGATTTTAGAATCTATTTTTCATGAACATACTCCACGAATTCAGGACTAGCCATTACAAGGTCATACAGAGTGTGATTAGATTCGCGCCAGGAACAAAACGAATTTATTCTTCTAAACGTCTAGACCGGATGTGGGACCCCCTCAGCGTCCAGTTGAACGGGTACCAGCGGCTTTTTACCCGGGACTTAAAAGAGGCCAGCGTGTGAGGCTAACAATTCATCTCCACCCAGTGCCGCGGTGAGGAGTGAGTGGAAGGACGTCTCGACTCCGCCATACGTCTTCGTGTCACAACGTAGACAATTTTACCTTTTTATACAGCGTGTTGTTTAGAAATATAATTGAGGTGAATTAAATGTAGTTGCTGAGACATGCATGGTCCACGTATGCAGACCACGGGAGTACGTGTATCTTACTGCGAAACGGTGCCCACTGAGTGGATATAATCCGAAGAAGTGGTTCCAGAACTGTGTACGTACATGGACAGTGTAGCTGTAACATCGATATGGAACACAACGTAATACACGAAGGTTCAAGTCTTCTGGGATGTTACGCAATGAACTAAATAACTAACGCTCCATGGAACAGAGCCCTTCCTAAGAAGCTAACAGGTCCTCAGCTGGTTCAGAAATTCCCCACATCTTACGGAACCCAACTGTTCATTACCGCATTCACTAGAGTCCTCCATCTGTCAATGTCCTGAGCCAGACCAATCCAATCCATGCTCCCATCCCACTGCCTGAAGATCCATCCTTAATATGTTCCTCCCATCCATCCCAGGTCCTCCACGTGGTCTCTTGCCCTCAGGTTTCTCCACAAAAACCCCGTATGCACCTCTTCTCTCTCGCATATATGCTACATGCGCGGCCCATCTCATTCTTGTTTTGATCACTTGAATTGGCGAGGAGTACAGCTCGTAAAGCTCCTCGTTATGTAGTCTTCTCCACTCCCCTAGAAGGTCCTCAGCTAGTCAATAAATTCACCGCATTTTATGGAAGGTTCATTCCCATAAACACAAGAGCCTGCCATCTGTTCCTGTCCTGAGCCAGGTCAATCCAGTCCATGCCCTCCGTCGTACTTGTTGAAGATCCACCGACGTTTCGAAGGAACATAGTGCCTTCATCTTATGTAGGCCTATTCTAAGACTGCTTGAGCCTGCGGATGAAGGCACTACGTTTCTTCGAAGCATCGTTAACTGTGTACCAGTCGACACGGCGTAATATCCCAGAATACTTGAATCTTTTTCAGCCCCGCTGTGAGATCCTAACTTCATACTGAGTTTTCGCATTTCATTGAGGCAGATGCAGGTAACAAATCTTCACCCTTTTACTGTCAGTAATTCATGAATGCTTTACTAACCGACTTTTTAGCTGACCTATGAATCAATTAGTGCAATATTAAATTATGTATTCCAGCAAAGGATGTGGAATCGACATGGTACGGCATCCTCAGACACAGGACAATTTTGGTTCTGTCGCTGCGTGTATTGCTTCCGCGCCAATGACTTTTAAGGCGTGGCGGGGGCTGGGGGGGGGGGGGTGTTGCTGCTGTTAGGTTTCACGATTTGGTAGCTGCTTCGCGGTCTTCGCAAGTCGTAAACCCCGGCATTCCGATCGGATTTCTCCACACTCTACACCTTATTGTTTTTTCTTGAGAAGTCAGCTTCGTCCGGCTGGTTACACGAACGGCAGCAGTGCGTAAAATAAACGCGTATTGCCTGCGTGTTGTGTCTGTACGTGTGTGGAAGTTATCGCCGAAATAACGGAACAGTTTTCGATAACATTTTATACAGCGGTGGGGACTACCTTAATAAGTCCCAAACGAATTTAATTTTCATGTTTTGTTGATTAAATGTAATCCGCACGTTACATGAAACTCAATTGAAACTTTGTTTCTCTCAACAGCGGCTCATTCGACAAAATATAGTATAAACAAAATACTGAGTTCTATGTCACTGAGATGTATCCCATTTAATGTCAGTACTTCACACCGTCAACCCAGCCTTTCATAATAATAATAATAATAATAATAATAATAATAATAATAATAATAATAATAATAATAATAANATAATAATAATAATAATAATAATAATAATAATAATAATAATAATAATAATAATAAGTGACTGTTGTGGAATCAGGGGTACATACAGACAGAGAAGTTACAGCAAATAAGCCAGATGTATTAATTAAAAACAAGAAAGAGAAAGCATGCATACTGATAGATGTGGCAATACCAGCGGACAGAAATGTCACGCAAAAGGATGCAGAAATGAAATTAAATCCAAAAGTTTATGTATAGAGTTACAACGAATGTGGAACATGAAATGCGTGATTGTACCCGCAGTAATTGGAGCCACCGGAATAGTAACGAGAGGTTTAAGGAAAAATTTAGAAGCCATACCAGGAAAACATTCAATAGATTCGCTACAGAAGACAGCTGTACTTGGAACATCACACATACGGTAAGCACTGCAGTCTGAAACTTGATACCTGAGCGGTGCGGGTCAACGCTGGTTCAAGAGAAGTACCAGGCAGAAATGGCCTGTGACAAGAGCCAACATAATAGTAATAATAATGATAATTATTATTATTATTAAATAGTCATATCATCTCACAGTAGCATACTTCGACTGTAGTACGTCATCCATCAGAAGTATAAAAATGTTAACGTCCTAAAAATATATAAAACTATAAAGCGTTATGTGTCGATTAGGAATGAGATCTCATCCTTACAAAATTATCATAACACGTATTAAGTTCATTTTTATTCCTGAGTTAATTTGTGTAATAATAATAATAATAATAATAATAATAAGGTAATAAGTTTGTAAGGATATGATCTCATGCCAAATTTGACATGCAACTTTTTATAATTTTTTATTTATTGTTCCAGATTTTTTCGGACACCCTGTACAGAATTGTTCGTAACTCATTTAGCGTTGGTTTATACGTGGAGTAAGCCCTTCCTTCCATTTGGATCATATTTTAATATCACTTACATGGGAGCCATGCCAGTAGTAGTCCTGCCTGTGCATGTGGTTTCATATAATTGAAATATAGTTGGCGATGGGAGAATGGAGGGGTGTGGGGGCACACACTCCGTTGCCGTTACGGTGCTGACCCTTATGTGCACACCTGACTTTGACCAATCCCCTCTAAGGGATATTTTAATTCCGTCGTATGAATCATAACAGGAATCCTGCTCCGTCCTGTTGCTGTAAATTGTACTGTAAAGTTAATTGGAATTGCTCAAACATATGGCGTGCTGTTAGATCCTACACTCAACTTGATAGCCAGTCGTCACTTCATTCCACCTAACAGCACACCCAAAACACATCATCTGTGATAACACGTACTGCAATCGCGAAGCAATATGCACCTAGCGTATGCGCTGGATTTGAAAGATACGGCTGTCCGTTAGCCGGTTACGAGCTGATCTGGCGAGCTGGCGAGCATGCATAGCACTAGTACATGACAGAACGTGTCCCATTGTCTGCTGTTTTTTTTAATTTATCTCACTGTATTGGCAGTGCCCTTCCATTTAGTTTCTCTTACACCAACCGTTGTGTGACACAAGAAACTAATTTATTTCCTTCAATTGAGACCAGTGAGGAGATTCTGCTAGATCCCACTAACAAACGAATCTCTATTTCAAGGTCTGACATAGTGTTGCTAGTGGTACTGTTTTACGTAATGAACTATCTTTCCAACTGAAATGTAAATTGTTAATATTCCGGTACAGACAAGGGTTTTGTAAATATATGGGTACACTTGGGTCATGGATATTGGAACGTCGTACCGAAATGCATTTTGAGCCCTCTTCTTAAGACTAAAGGCGTTATTCACCTACAAATGAACGTAAACGAATTGATGCCTTACTTCTTCAAAATCCGTTGTTCTTGGATGTGGCCTGGTGATGGCTAGAAACCAGAGCCGAAACTAGTCGCCTGCAAAATAATTTTCACATTTGTTATATATAGAGGACTCTTAATAAATATACTTTTGTGATGCGTTTTAAAAACGGGCATGTCTCATATAAAGCTCAAAATCAATACGTGTTCACTGTTGGCGGTTGTACCTTCATCTCTTTTGTCAGGGTATTATATGTATTAATATTTACATTTTATATTATTTAAGCTTTGCTAAGTTGAAGTGGCATTTTCAGATAACATAAGAAATAACCAGTTTTTGAAACGGAATTCTTCACGTCTAAGAAACTGAAGCGGCAAGACATTCCTGTTCAGAAATACTGTACGTTTACCTCGAACTATATAACAAGAGTAACGGCAGAGAAGAAGCACAACTGTAGAAACATGTAACGTGATAGTGTGAACTAGAGTCTTTGTCTTCTGAAGTGGACCATTCAGCATTATCCCTCCATGCCCTGTCTCGTACTTTGTTAAATGAAGGGTTGTGAGAAGGAGGAATATTTCATACCGGAGACTGAAATGTCGTGGAGGTGAGATTGTCCAGCTGTGGGATGTGCCGCCTCGACGTAATGAAACGCGGGCTGCAGCAGACACTTCTTGATGACCCTCAGAACACGCTCCGCTGTTCGTTTCTTGTTGAATAACTCGGTAATTACTATGCGCTCTGTGCATAAAAGTCCATTAAATGGACATGCTGTGGTAAGGTACTGTGCACATTTTTATCACAAACTTACGTGACAATTTAGTTTTAATTTCTGTCCGCACCGGTCCAGTATATCCCCAATTTTCATTAAATCTGACCTATTTGATAATCTAAGCAATGGCTTGTAAAATAAAACACATTGACACCTGACATAAAATGTAAATATAATTATGTTTTACAATTTGGCTCGAATCATTTTTGGTTTTGATACATTTTTAATGGTATAATCTCATGCTGTAAGAAGTGTGATATCTGCGGCGTTATTAGTTACCGTTTGTAATAATGGCTTTACCTATACATTGTATTTGTAATTTCGGGATATCGAGGTAAATCATAACACGAATCCGTTTGGTAAGTACACATTTCACTCTTTCGTCTCTTCAATCAAGGTTCGTTCCTAACAAGCTACACTCGTATAATTGTGACAGCTGATATTCCGTTCATTGGCTTATATGTAAGAGAAGAAATTAATTATGTGTTTTTGAGTACAGAACTGTAATTTTACCTGTCGTTTTGTTTGAGTGTGAAACTTGGTTTCTAACACTGAGGGAGGAAGAAATAGGGTGTTCGAGAATAGGGTGCTGAACAGCATATTTGGGACTAAGAGAGACAAGGTGACAGGGGAGTGAAGAATACTACATAACGAGGAACTTAATGATCTGTACTTATCACCAAATATAGTCGGGGTGATCAAATCGAGAAGAATGTGATGGGCGGGGCATGTGGCATGTATGGGGAAGGGAAGAGGTGCATATAGGAATTTGTTAGGGAGATCTGAGGGAAATGACCACTTGGGAGACCCAGGCGTAGATGGGAGGATAATATCAAAATGGATTATCAAGTCATCAAAATGGATCTTCAAGAAGTGGGACTCGGGCATGGACTGGATTGAGCTGGCTCAGGATGGGGACAGGTGGCGGGCTGTTTTAAATTTGGTAATGAACCTTCAGGTTTCACAAAATGCGGGGAATTTCTTGATTAACTAATGGCCTGTTTGCTTTTCAACAAGGACTCTGCTCCATGGAGTAGTTACGTGTTTTTCAGTTCTAATCAAGACGTCATAAGTTCACGACTGTGTACGTCTGTCTCCTAATTACGAACTGCAGTACTTAAAATTATACTGCGTATATCAAAACGACGGTAATTACGCGATGATTTTGAAGCCGCTGTGATAGTCCACATTTGCTGGTCGCCCTGTAAGTCTCACATTGATGTGTTGTTCTACCACAGTGTTACATGATATAAATTCGTTCAGCCAGGTTTTAAGTTTTCTTTTCTAATTCTTCCGGACGTGGCTCAGATCGGAACCCTCCACCTCCGACAACGATGATGAAGATGGAATTAGAAAGGAGTAAAGATGTGCATGGATGGACACGGGTCGTCCTTGTTACTTTTTATCCCTATACCCCTTCCTCCTTTCCTCCTTACCAGCATTTCCTCTAACCTCCTCGTCCCCTGTATGAAGCTCTCCCCCCCCCCCCCCTTCCTCTTACACGATGTAATTTCCACTCAGTCTTTTTTTTATACAAGACCACGTTGTATATACGAACGTGTGGATGGGTTTGAAAGGACTTGACGTTTGGGTTAATGGCAGTTTGGTCTTTCTACTGTAGCAGCGACCACCTCCAGAGTCTCAGCACTGGCCAACTGTCATTATGGTCTATAAAACAGGCCTTAGATCCTGCATGTCTGTAGATCATACTTGCCTCGTGTTTTGGAAACCGATCGAAAACTGTTTAAAGACGCAAGTTGTGTTACGACGAGTGTTTAGCTTTAGTCCGTATAATGAGCCAAGCAAATATTGTTACTACATGATATGACCGTGAATTTGTGTATAGTGTTCACTTTCAGTTATCTAAACGATTTGTGCAGAATTAAGCGTTTTCCACTTTTGTAAGATTTTGTAGTTCTTGGTCAATGCATTTCTAATAACAGCCTGTCCTGACGATAAAAGATACGGATATTGTATCACTATCAGTCCTGTAACTGCTCTGATATTAATAATCCCACCAAAAAAGACAAATTTTATAAATGTATGTGAATGTTGGGAATAATACGAGTATTTAATATTTGTTTTTGTATCTGTTACTTTTAAAGACGCTGTCTCGCTTCCACACCACAGGCTGCAGTTTCGGATGATGATTGTAAGACGTGTGAATGTTTAATTGGAAAGGATGTGTAAGGAAGCATCCGTAGCCTAATTTGAGGTATAATTTCGACTTTCGTTCAGTAAACTGGGGAATACCACAGAAAACCTCAGAATATCCGGTCTCCGGGCTCAGATTTGCACCAAGGGTACCGGACTCGAAGCAAAGTGTTATCCACTCGGTACCGATGTGCAGTAAACATTAGTATTTATGTATATCCATAAACGTGTTTTGTGTAGGCCTGCATTTTCCATTTCCTTTCCTTGAAACTTCGTGTGTGTCTTTGCAAGTCGCTCTTGCGGCATGTGACAGACTTTGCCTTTGTTCTGTTCCTTGACGAAAAATGAGCTTAATTGCACAATTCTATCCACACAGTACAGTGGAACTGAGCCAATATTGCTCAGCTACCCTGTATACTGTAGTGACTGTGGACTGGACAATCGATGATTCTTGGTTCGGCTCCGGGGAAGGACAATACATTTATCTTCTGCCCAAAGCGCCCATGCGAGTTCTGGGGCCCATTCAGACTCTTATTCAATGAGTAACTGAGTGTTCCCCGGAGGTAAAGCTGTGGGGGGCGTGGAGTCGAGCACACACCCGCATCTAGTGCCGAGATTAAGAGTGAGTGGAAATGTGCGTTCCCTCCCCCATGTGTATTTACAGCGTGCACAGGGGCAACTTTACTTTTACTAGGTACAAACTGTTGTCAGTACACATGGTTCTGTCAGTTGCCGTGGAGGGCAGTAGCCCATTGCCTATTATTGTTGCTGGCGTGGCGACTCGAAATACGATACCAGTTTGTGTGTTTGTGTGAAAAGAGAACAGTTTTGAATTGATCAAGAATTCCTTCGATAGGCAGTGTCTGGGTGTGGAGCAGCTAGACCTAACTGCGTGAGATGTAGTACTGTAGAAGTAGGCCATCCTGTTTCTGAGTACTAGCAACTTGCCTCGTATGATAGGATCAAATACCAACTTACTGCTATGGACACAGGTATGGAATGGTTGGTTTTATTTAAATCTGTTACGTATGTGGCAAATTGTTTTCGTGTTGGCAACAATGTACATGTAACATATGAAGCTTTTTTGTGTTCGCCCTGTGTCTGATCAGAGAAGTTTCTTACCTGTTTCACAACTATCTTTCTTTCATGATTAAATAAAGGAGGATGTAAGGTGCATATAGGAAATGAGCATGTGCGGGGAAGGTTATAAATACGTGGTTTTATTCGAGGACTCTCCTGAGAAGAGACTATTTTTGTGTCCTAGGCGCTGATGGGAGGATAACACTAAAATGTACCTTAACCCTTTAAAACCGAAGCGTAAACTGTTTTAGTTAAAGACCCAGTCCGTACCGAGCAGTAAACACTTTCTTTCTCGGTTATAAAAACCAAACAGTGTATGCTGTATAGGGCAAACGTCGCTCTTTGTTATGAGATAAATACAGAACTCATAAATGCAGTGCGGGCAGAATGTACAATATTTGAATGTTAAACCTGTTGGTGCATTTAGTAACCAGTAGGCTTCAAAAGGTTAAAGAAATATGATGATAGGGTGAGCACAGGATTTTACGGGCGCGTTATAGAATCCAATGGTAGGCTTTTGTGGGCCCGGTTGCAAAACTCAAGATTTTATAAGAGGCGGTTAATTTTTTAGTCAGCTGAGCAACTATTAATTTTTGAATTTGTGTCTTGCATCAAGGCGTTAATTAATGAACACATTTAAAAGAGAAGAGTGAAAAGCTAAATAAATTGTTAAACAATAAGTGTAACCTTAACAGTGGTTTTCCATTATATGGCCTAGTTTTCTTCAACTCAAAATATTAAGGGAGTTATTTAAAAGAGTGAGGTTATAAGGCTCTTAATTCCATGCAAGATTCCTGCTTTGTTTAGTACCGTCATTTATGTGAAGTTATGACTTATTGCCAGAGAAACTGAGTCCTTCCCATGTCGGAATTGTTATTGGTCTTACAGAGTACTATAAACCCAGAAACGAAGAAGGAGTAAGGCAAGGAAAAAAATATAATAATACATCTATATGTACATAACAGCGGACTGGCATACAGACGGAGGAATCTAAACTTTTTACTCATGCATATAATTTTAAGCTCCCGAACAGTTAAGAGAATTCATAGCCTCCAAACACAAATTCTCTTTCTCTCTCTCTTTTTATTATAGACGCCCCTCCCCACCCCTTATCCACCACCATCAATTTCTTCCCCCACCCCTCACCCCCTCCCATTCCACCTACTTTAGTACGGGAAAAATGAATCCGAGGTAATTTCTCTATAAAAATTCTACGATTCTGAAGTGATAGCGAATTTTTTCAGTCTTATTCTGATGCTGTGATATTGTTCCCCTTTTCCTGTTCTTTATTGCAAAAACTGAACCCCCCCCCCCCCCTCCTTTTACTTATGCATCTGTCCTTCCCTATTTTACCGTTAAAAATACACTCCTCTCATTCTAGTTTATTTACCCCTCTTCCTCCATTCGGTGCATCGAGCCATTACAAGTTTTTGTACCTCACATGCTGCGTACCTCCATTTGGAATACGCATCCAGAGAACACTGAATGACCAATTAATGTATAGTATATACAGATATATAAATGGCATCTACCTCGCAAGTACAGTGATGTTCAAGTTTTTGAAAGCCGTCACAAAGTTCTTTCATGTAATACGACTCTTATGAGTCAATAAATAGGAAGTAATTAACTAGCTTTTTACATCAATCAGTTTCGTGTGTGTCTTGAAAACTTAGACTTGTATCACGTCAGATGATGTTTAAGCATGAATGTGTGATGTCAACAAACAAGTCTCTAATACATTCAAGAGGGCTTTGAAACGATCGATTTTTAGCTGTGGAATTTTCAATGAGCGCTGAAGTCAAAACGTGATGTGGTTCAAAAACTTAAACCTCTTACTTTATCGGTTAATAATCATTACAGTAGTTAGAGTGGAATTCGATGAGCTACTGAATACAGTTTTGTCAAAAATCAGATTTAATACTTTTTTTAATGACACCAGCGAAAGAAGTGCCCATATTGAAATACTTATGTGTGGCACAGCTCTTTGAATACCATTACGAAGTTATAAACCCTCTCTCTCTCTTCTTGACTTTGTACGACACAGTTTACTACGAGTATTTCACATCTCAAACAGTTTGTGGATGCGGTACCTATGTATGATCGAAAATGACAGATTGTTTGCACGCCCCATTCTCCGAATATTGTACCGTGCATGTAACTATAGTACGATTACTTTCATAAAGTCCCTTGCTTCTGGTCAGCGATTCGGGGTTTACGTCACGAGGGTCGCAAATGCACTTTTCTTGATAGTTGATGAGACTTGCAGTGAAGGACATCACGCAAAATAACAGGGACGGTATGGAATTAATCCACTTATAACTCCATTATAAGAGTTACTCTAGAGTAGGTAATAGGTCCTCATCTAGTCCAGAAATTCGCTGAACGTTATGGAACCCAGAAGTTCATTACCTTCTTTATAGAGGCCGCCAGTGATCCCTATCCTTAGCCACTTGAGACCAATCGTATGTCGTTGAGGCCTGTTGCTATACTATTTTCCACATATGCGTCAAAGTTTTCATTCAGTTGTGAAAACCCAAATGCTTCATGCATTTCTTTTCTCTTCTATGCCTCAGTATGTTCTGCCCTTCTTATGTGCCTCGTTTTGTCATCCTAATAATACGTCATGAGGCATATAATCGTTAAGCTGTTACGTGTCTGACAGAATTACGAAAGCCGTGACTTCTGACGCTTCGGTACCACTAATCGGACGTACACAAACAATCATTTGCCATGAATGTGATAACGACACTCAGATTGTGCGTTGCGTTTCTTAGTACCTGACTAACCATATCTGTGTATGTGCTGAGGGACCCCGGTCGGTCTGACCCGTATGTGTGCTGCAGGGTATGGTATGGTGTGGATGCGTGGGCCTTTCCTTTAAGAACATTATATCAACTGCAGATTTGGCGTCGGATGGTATGACCGTCCGATGTAATATGGTAAGGACCTCGGGGTTGCTTTAATGTCATTCTCCTAGAAGGGCTGAGGAAGACCACGAAGGAAAATGTGATAGGAATTATTTACGTCCCGGCCGGGAATTAAACCGAACACCTTTCGAATAGTGATGAAGGACCCCGCAGCAGAGGCTACGGAGGCACTGCAGCCATGAGGCTTATTGTGCAACCCTATGATGATGATGAAGATGATGATTATTATATTTTGTCCTTTTCCTAGTACTGGAGCACCGGTGAAATGCAATTGACAGGGGAAAACCGAAGAACTCGGGGAAAAACCTGTCCCAGTGCCACTTTGTCCACCACAAATCCCACATGGACTGACTCGGGAACGAACCCGGGCCTTCGAGGTGGGAGGCCGGCGGCTAACCGCCTGAGCCATGGCACAGCCTAATCTGAGACTTAGTATGTGAACCAAATGGTGGGCGATTTAACCTACAAAACACGCGTCTACCTAACATTCATAATACTAAGAGACCCTCCTTCCGTCTCCAGAGGAAAGAAGTGAGCGGGTTACATTTGGAATGTTACTGTTAGAATTCATATAGTTGTGTTGGACTGATGTATGATGTTTTTTTGGAAAATTAATTGCGGTACGTATGACAAGTTCACTTGTTGAGACAGATCCCTGCGTCAAGTAGAAAGAGTCTCAGACATGACCGGGATGTGTGCTGTTTGGTGCCAGATATGTAATTTAGGTTAAATTTAAAACGTAAGGAACATAATTATAATGGAGGCGTATGCAGTTTAGGTGCCCTCCGATTGAATTTAGGTCCAAACACAATTTTTACAATCTCCGTTAAGTTGGTATGCCATTATTTCCCGCACTCTTATTTCGACAGAATGGACTTCGATACACGGAAAGGTAATGATTTGGGTGAATGTGAATTGTCGCAGACTGGGACACAGAATTGCTTCTTAAATTAAATATTGTATGACTTCAGATGCAGAACAGAGTCTGTGACATTCGGTGCGCCCTAATGATGGTGACCTGACCACCGAAACATATAGAGGTGACATTGACACAAATAGAACATATAATTCTAAATAGTATGCGTATTTGTTGGTCTGTCTTAAACAACATGGAAGGGTGCTGCCGTTGGTATTGCTTTCACTCAGACTCTGTTGTCTTCCCCAACCATCTGCCCAATCGGACCCGCGGTAAAACAGTTTGCGTGAATGTTTTTGTTTTCTTTTTATGTGCGTGTTCTTTTCTTAATTGTGCTTTCGTTAGAATTTATCCAAGTATGAACTTTCCTGTTACAAATTGTAAAAAATTCAAGATGAGGCCTCTTTTTTGACAAAATATATGTGCACTACTGAGAAAGAAATAAAAAAAGAACAAAGGAACGAAATACGGTGAAAAGAAAATTGAGAAGCGTATGCTGCTAAGTGACGGTATGGTGCGCGTCCTGTGCCTCTAACGTGGATTTCTAATTTTTGATTTTGTTATTAAGCAGTGTAAACCCTTATTGGTTATACATCTCAAAATTTATTTGATTGCCCACAGAAGTAAACAAGTTTATTCAGTGGACACCTACCACAAACAAAAATATTTAGTTTTCTTGGTAATGCCCTACAAGTTGGTTTTTCTGTAATGAGGAAACTTTGAATTCTGATAGCTACACAGAGCCACAGTTATGGAGTACGGCGACCGTACAGTAATGTCTGGAAAACCATTGATTTATTTATTACGTAAGATTATGCACCATAATATGCAGTAGACTTCTAGCTGAAAAGAATTATATTTTCCTGCTCTGTAACCTGTCGAGTACAGTGTGGAGCCCAAGGGTTAGACTTTAGAATTTCCTGTTCTAATTCTACATACCTGTCAGCCATGAACAGTGTTTCATTTACCTGAATTTGGTTACGAGACTAAAAGGTGCATGTGTATTTCAATATAATTGAAGTCGTTATGTGGGATTGTGTCATGCGGCCACCAGAAGGATGGTCTAAAGCCAAGAACAAGCAGCATTGCGTTCGTATATCAACATATGTAACATCTACTGATATCACTGTACGCCCTCATTCTTTCAGCACCGCACTTGGGGATACAATGATGTGAAAACACTTAACAGCAAATCTTTTAAAATTGTAGTCTGCGAGGGGCAGGGGTCGCTTCGCTTAGAAATTCTGGAAAGGAAAGTGCGCAAGTGACCTTAAATTTTGTTTTCATTTGGAACAGAGAGAGAAATACAGGAGCAATCCAACAGCGAGTAACAAATCTGAGTATTTTAAAACCCGTGTTCTCCTTTCGTATCTCTCTTTCTGCGTACTAATAATTTGCATAAACAGAATTAACTTAGAGAGAACTCCAGTTGGTTGCGCAAGGGAACATGTACATATACGAAACTGTTCATATATTCCTCCCAAGTTTTTTTTGTCTTACCACCTCCCTTTCTCGCTTATTTTGTCATTTTATGTCGTCCTTTAAGTTTTAAACGCTGTTTTGTTCTTATTTTTCAGTCTTCATGTATATATATATATATATATATATATTGTTTTAACTTTCTCCAGAACGTGTTCGTCATTTATTTACGTACCTCTGCACAGCACTTGAAATTATATGTCTATAATGAGTGGAGTGTGCTGCAGGGTGACGGCATTAATCCGTCCTTTTCGTCCGGAATTCCCAGATTGCCATAAAATTAGAATATTATGTCGTAACTTCCCCCAGGACCCCCCCCTCCCCCGATTAACTGCACCGGCTGGCCAATGGTTCCGTCAGTGTGTAATGAACAGCCCTCTAAAATAATGTGAAAGAACGTACTTCAGTAGCGGACTTGTTAAGGTTATGCCCATACTGGTAGTTCATTCAAAGGTAGGCCCCCGCTTTTTAATACGAGATATTATTAAGTAAGAACGAGCACGTTTAATTGCAGTGGTTGCAGAACTCAGACCAGACGAATGAAGAAAGTCCGACAGGACGACGTAGCAAACTGGTAGACATTTTAGAGACAAGAGAGTGCTTGATAACAAGAGATTCAATGAGATCTGCACTTTTCTGGGGTGTTACGCAGCGTCGAGTAGTCATCCTTTGCCGACGTTTCGGGACAACATATCGGTCCCATGTTAAAGGGCCCAGAAGTCCAATGAAGGTGGAGCAGGACTGCATCAGTGGATTTTTTGACCTTTGAAGATGGCACCGATACGTTGTCCCGAAACGTCGGTAAAATATTACCACTCGACTCTTGCTAACACCCCAGAGGAGCGCAGATCGCATCAACATGGCGGCGGAAGCCTGAAATCAAAGTCACTGTACGTATAACGTAACATTGTGGCGCGTTCGCATAAACGTTGTTGCCGTGCAAAAGCAGTAAGTATTACATATTCCGACTGTGTGTGTCTGTAGCCTTAGTTGTCCAGCACGCAAAGCGCATGCGCCGTATAGTCATATGTGGCCTGTCTGGCTGTACCATATTTTTCCTTATTATCTCATAAACGGCACGATTTTCGGAAAAAAGTTATTGAACATAAAATGTATGTTTGTTTTTCTCTACAACTTTTGTTTGAAACATTTCTCATTCTGAGAAGAAATGAGCGAGATGTACACAGACAGGCCTTCATGTAAAGTACCTGTTATTCTTGTCAGATTTTAACGAAACTGTAATTTTCTGGACAGATTTTCGAAAAATCCTGAAATATCAAATTTCGTGAAAGTGCGTCCTGTGGGGTCCGAATCGTTCAATACGGACGGATGAATAGACAGACAGACAGACAAGACATGACGAAGCTAAAGTCACTTTTCGTAATTTTGCGAACGCGCCTTACAAAGTGAAAGTAATGAGCTTGAAACAAACAGTAACAACAACTAATTACATACTTATGTAGAGGCGTAAATGAGTTTCGAAAGGGACTATAGAAGTAAGTTGGTAAAAGATGATACTTGTGACATGTTTGCGGTTTCTTACAGTATTTTATTAGCGGCGTAGCACTTTCTCTTTCGCGATATGAAGTTCTCGCAGCCTGCTGTAGGGTTGGCAGTCTGGTGCAAGAAGATTGACTCTTCTCTAATTTCCCAGACCCTGAATATTGAGGCATAAAACTCCTCCGAAACGTCTGTAATTTACCAATCGACACAACATCGTGTTCCAGAAGACGTGAATCTTCACTGTAGCTGTCAGCCGCTTAAATACACAGGCTATAGCTGAATCTTTATTGCTAGAGCCTAGTGCTTTTAAAACCTGAGAATGCTGCCGCACAGTTAAGAAGGTATAGACCCTGAGGTGTTGATTAAGTTCCGGTAGAACTGATCCTAAGAGGAAATGAAGCGTTACGATATGTGATCTGAACTTCTGAATTCTCTTTGGAATAAGAAATATTTGCTGTATTATTTGAGGCATCTGATGTGCCTAGTTTTAAGCATGGGTGTAGTCCTGGCTATCGTATGTCTATAGGCATATTACAGTTTTAAGACATACGTATTTTTGTTAGCGTTTTTCCAAGGAAATTATGGAAATTATCAATGCCGTTGTTTATGTAATAAAATTAAATACAAGACTGCAATGAGACAATTTTGTTTCAGGATTTGATAAATCAAAGAAGTTGTCGGAAAAGCATACGATTACTGGTTAATTTGCAAAAATTTAATGTATGTGTTGAGACCGGCTGGAAGTATAAGTTAACCTTTTAAAGCCTAACGGTAAGTATATGTTCCATCAGGTTTAACATTTAACAGTTCTACGTTCTGCCCGCAGAGCGCAGGAATGTGTTTTGTATGTATGTCAGAACAAACAACGACTTTTGCCCTATACAACATTAACTTATTGGTATTTGTAACCGAGATGGAGAGTGCTTACTACGCGGTACAAACTGGGTCTTTAAATAAAAACAGATTACGTTTTGCCCCTAAGTGGTTAAGTGGTATGACTGTACACAGTTTGTACTTGCGCAGATTTGGGCCTCAATTGAATTTGTCGGATATGACGTGACAGTTTCGAATTTGGTACACAATTTGTAGGAATTTGTTATTTTTCTGTTTGCATGTTTAACGTCATAATCTTAGTCCCAGTGATTCATCAGTTATTACATCAAATTGTTGAGCTGCACATAGATTTCCATGACTGTCATGTCATTTGTTTGCATTGTAGGAAATATTGTCTCAGTGAAAGTGAAGTATTCGTGGAGTGCTTATCTGAACAATGAAACGTATTACCCTAGATGGGTTGGCATATATTATAGTGAAGATCTGTCAGTCCTTTCAGAAATTGTTATTGAGGTCAGACCCAAAGACAGCTGACAATGTGGCACCAAACTTATCTGCTTTCTACGAATAAAGAATGCATGCAGTTTAAAAGCAGTGGGTTCCAGATTCCGTATAATGGCGTGTTTCTTTTTTACATTTATACAATACGGTTCGGATTTCAGGACATCGTCTAAAAATTAATTATTAGTAATGCGCCTTTATGTCTTCTAATATACTGTACGTGTAAAATATCTTCAGCTATTCGAAATACTTGATAGACATTTTACTCTTTCTGTTGTATAGAGTTATTTTCGCGATGCTCTTGGCTCAGCGATCACATGGAAATAGCTGCACCTGTCCCCGAATGAAATGCGAGTGCCCATACCCGGTCCTTCTGGATATCTAGCCGTTAAATGCTGCCTGTGATATTCCTTTTGTCGACAAGCGAAACAGACATATTGAACATGGTGTTTGTGTTTGTGGTAGGGACAGGTGAATGCGGTAGTGAACCTCCGGGTTCCATAAAATGCGGGGAATTTCTTGACTATCTGAGAAACTGTTAGCTTCTCAAGAAGACCTCTGCTCCATGGAGTTAGTTAGTTAGTTAGTTAGTTAGTTAGTTAGTTAGTTAGTTAGTTTGTTTGTTTGTTTGTTTGTTTGTTTGTTTGTGTTTTTAGCGCCATGTCGTTTGGTAGATAAGTACCAATATTTCGGGAGAACTATGCCTCCTTCTTCATGGTAGACCCCTGTAGATGAGCGCAGTACGTTTCTCCGAAACGTCGCACTTTATCTGCCAAATGACAGTGTGTCACACTGCATAGTACTGTGGTCTTAATATTCATCGCCGAAAGAGTCTCAGGCCTTACGAATACGCAAAGGATCATTACGCTATTTCTACTACGGTTACAGGAGGCTATTTAGATAACTTCTTTAAAGCCGATAGTAAAAATACGCACCACCTAGTGTAACAGTTAAAACTCTCCATTTGCCCACTATATATTTACATATAAACGACGATTACTTTCCTGCACTGCAAAAACTTGTTCTGTATAAGGGAAACGGTGTTCTCTGTCAGGTACGAACTGAATTTTTGTGTATGATTTAGGTGAGAGCCGGTCTTCGTATTGATCAAAATTCATCTCCTTGCTTTGAAGACCAGCGAATTATTATTCTTAATTATGCGCTTTAGTATTAATCAATAAATCAAATCTCCAAGGCCCTTATTCTAAGGCACTAATTCTCACCATTCTAATTCTTTATTTTCACGCTACCACTGTCAGAAGGACGGGCGGACGAAGCCAGGAAACCTCTAAGTCCTCTGTCCATTTAAAGACACCAGATACCCTTCTCTGAACGCTTTTTGAAGTCAGCCAATGTTTAAATAATCGCATACTCTAGTGTGCATGCACAACGGTACGTCGTTGAACATTAAGATGTAAACATGAGTGTCTATCGTTGACACTCTGTTTCCCCCGAGAACCTGAGGGCAGGACAAGTTTGTGGAAACAATCTGCAAAGGAGGGAAAGTAGTTTGCAGTATTATAGGAAGCTCTCGATTCAATAGGATTCTGTGCTGAAGAGAGATGACGTCTTCACGGCAGGAGTGGCACAAGTCCATTTGCTGACAGTTCGCGAATCGTACGTCTTACTTGCAGGCGGGATTTAATTGCTTTGCTGGTTACCTTTCGGTGTACAGGTATTGTGTGCATGAAATTGGGATTTGGTGTAACGAGCAGCAAGGGATATGTTACTGTCCTCAGTACGAATTGACGCACATTTGCAGACGCGCTTACCCACATTTTACTGTAGAAAATGCGTGGTGAGTCAAATACAATCATCAGGTTTAGTAATGCTGGTCAGCAGTATAAGAATTATCTTGTTCTACAGTGTGTAGAGAGCTTCGTTATGTATATGTATGTGGTGTATTTATGAACGATATAAGCAGGTCCATATTAAAATGGATCTTCAAGAAGTGGGATGGGAGGGCATTGGCTGGATTGAGCTGGCTCAGGGTAGGGATAGGTGGCGGGCTCCTGTGAATGCGGTAATGAATCTCCAGGTTCCATAAAATGCGGGGGATTTCTTGACTTGCTGAGAAACTGTTAGCTTCTCAAGAAGGCCTGTGCTCCATGGAGTTAGTATTTATGAACGATACGAGCAGGTCCGATGTTGGGTTTATTAATAGATAATGAATTGGAAGGGGTTTGGAAGGAAGCAAGCGTGGCTATATTCTGGATTTTCCTGCGGGAACGAAAGAAAACCCCCGAAAACCTCAGGGTAGTTGTGTTCCGACCGAGATTTGTGAAGCAAGTGGAAGCGTTACACTTGAGCCAGATCGTTCAGGGGATCCAGTCAGCATTCGTACATCTGAATTCAGACCATATAGATGCATATGTAATTACGTTATTCTACATTAGTTTTATGAATTCGATATTTTATTTACATGGTTAATATTTGTAAGTCAGTGCGTCTTAAATTTGATTATTTACATCACAAAATAACCGCCCGTGTGAAGCACTGAAGTGGAACTTATAACTACACATTCACAATTTGTGGAAAAGAATTCTGCACGAGGGTATGTGAAAAAAAATTTAAGCTGCTAGAATTTTTACATTGGTACATAATGTACATAAACTTGGCCTACTTAGTAGCGTTACGTGAAAAATTATCTTATGACATTCAGTACAAAGAACTTAGCAGGATTAACGATGACACTCGCTAGATGCGAAGTAGTGACCTCTCCAGGTTCAGCAGAGCATATGGGGGTATAACTGAACGCTAAGTAGAGTCTACAGAGTGGTTTAAATTGAAAGGCCGATCGACTGTGTTCCACCGATCACTGAATGAGAAACACTTGGAATACATTGCCAGAATTGACACGGGAATGTCTCGGAATTTACGTACACGAAACACAGCCGTCCTCTGTGCAGGTGTGAAATGTGTCCTGAAATAATACCAAACCTTCTGTACTGAGCAGTGCACGAATACAAGTATTTTGTCTGGAATGGTTTCTCTGTTGCCGGTTTATCAAACTTCGACTTTTGTTAAAATGCCTGTTACATCTAATTGTAGCTAAAGTTGCGTGTTTTAGGCACGGTAGTAATGTACAAATTACTTTATTAATATAAGAAAGCACACAATTTTCGTAAACCTTTGCGAATCTTAAATATGCCACTTTTTTAATCTATTTAATTGCCTCCCTTACAGATCCGTTGTGCTTTCGAAATTTTACGATTACATTTCAATTAATTTTCTTCAAGTTTCGTATAGATTCCCTGCGTATCGATGCAGAATCACGAAATTTAGTATTAATAGGCTACTTATAATCTTGCAGGGCGTAACAGAACGCAGAGTGGGACAATGTTAAAATTTTAATGGTCCCATGAAACAATTTTGCCTGCATTTGTTTTAGGAGTTAAAAATTAGAAGTTAAAAATTCAAAATAATTTATTCTTGAAGTGGTTAGCAAACAAATGTGCAACGAAAAAGTGGCGTACGGATAGTTCCTCTTTCCCGCTTAACCCATTAAAGACGAAGCGAATCTGTTTTATACAAGAACTAAGTGCTTACCGCGCTGGAAACACTCTCCACTTCGGTTATAAAAACCAGTTTCTTAATGTTTTATAAGGCAAAAGTTGCTGTTTGTTCTGAGATCCGTACAAAACACATAAACGCAATGTGGGCACCACGTAGAATTTTTTACTGTTAAACCTAGTGGTACGTAAAGTTACCGTTAGGCTTTAAAAGGTTAATATCCAGCACTCCGGCAATGAAGACATTTGTCGCTGTTGAGAACTCGAAAATTTCTAAAGTTATCCCACTTTTATGCATTTTACCGAATATCAAATAAGCCCACGTAAAAATTAAGCATGGGCCTGCAGTAGTGGCTTGTATTTTCTACGCCGGTATTCTTATTCTGCTTTTCTTAGAGTAGAAGGAAAATATGTCTGTAATATCTTGCTGACCGCGTGTGCTCTGCCAGTGCTTGTGCATCCGTCACTCCTCTTCCATAATTTTCGACCTGTTGAAATTTAATTAAACTTCGTATGAACATCATAACACTAGAAGTTACTGCTGCTTGGAACGGACTTCTCGTCACTAGAGAACATTCCAATCTCGAACAAACTTCATGGTTCTTCAAGCCCTTTTTGTTTGGAACAACACGCCTCTAGAAGCCTGTCCAGCTTGGAACGCATTTCGTGACACTAGGAGCCATTCCAGATAGCAAATAAATTCATGGCAATAGACATTATTCCAGAACGGAATCAACACCATGCCGCTCAAGGCCATTCCAGCGTGGAACGAACCCCGTGCCTTTAATGGCCACTCCAGCATTGAAGTAACACCTTGCTGTTAGTGGCCACTCCAGCATGGAACAACCCTTTGCTATTAATGGCCACTCCAACGTGGAACAACCCTTTGCTATTAACGGCCACTCCAGCGTGGAACGAACTCCTTGCTGTTAATAGGCACTCTGGAAGGAACATGATGGTGCGAAAGGTCGCTTAATGCTGTTAAAGGCCACTCCGGCATGAAGCGAACATCGTGCTGTTGCAGGCCACTCCAGCATGGAAAGAACATCCTGCTGTTAAAGGCCACTCCAGCATGGAAAGAACATCCTGCTGTTAAAGGCCACTCCAGCATGGAAAGAACATCTTGCTGTTAAAGGCCACTCCAGCATGAAAGAACATCCTGCTGTTAAAGGCCACTACAGCAAGGAAAGAACATCCTGCTGTTAAAGGCCACTACAACAAGGAAAGAACATCCTGCTGTTAAGCCACTCCAGCATGGAAAGAACATCCTGTTGTTAAAGGCCACTACAGCATGGAAAGAACACCTTGCTGTTAAAGGCCACTCCAGCATGAAAGAACATCCTGCTGTTAAAGGCCACTACAGCAAGGAAAGAACATCCTGCTGTTAAAGGCCACTACAGCAAGGAAAGAACATCCTGCTGTTAAGCCACTCCAGCATGGAAAGAACATCCTGCTGTTAAGCCACTCCAGCATGGAAAGAACATCTTGCTGTTAAAGGCCACTCCAGCATGGAAAGAACATCTTGCTGTTAAAGGCCACTCCAGCATGGAAAGAACATCTTGCTGTTAAAGGCCACTCCAGCATGGAAAGAACATACTGCTGTTAAAGGCCACTCCAGCATGGAAAGAACATACTGCTGTTAAAGGCCACTCCAGCATGGAAAGAACATCTTGCTGTTAAAGGCCACTCCAGCATGGAAAGAACATCTTGCTGTTAAAGGCCACTCCAGCATGGAAAGAACATACTGCTGTTAAAGGCCACTCCAGCATGGAAAGAACATACTGCTGTTAAAGGCCACTCCAGCATGGAAAGAACATCTTGCTGTTAAAGGCCACTCCAGCATGGAAAGAATATAGTGCTGTTATAAAGGCCACTCCAGCACGGATTGAACATCGGGCTGTTAGAGGTCAGTCCAGCTTGAAATGCACTTCATACCACAACAGGCCACTCCAGATTGGTGGCAGCATCGTGCCACTGGGGGGCCACACCCTAGCTCGTTACGAACACACGCAATGACGGGAAACAACGTGTCGCTAGAGTCCACTTCACCCTGTCGTGAAACCCGTGACAGTGGCAGCGACTCCGCTTGTCTGCTTGCCACCACTGCGGATTGTACTTTTAGTAGCTGCCTTTCGAAGTTGGAGGCCGGAACTTTGAATACATGCAGCCACTACAGTGTTTCATTTTTCAGCTTTGTGGTGTTAAGTAATGAATGAATGGTCTTAGACATGTAGAATTTCGTATGGCGGTAGATCATCAACATACTGTACTTACAAGCTGCGTGTCGACCATTCTGTATATGCTGACAGTTACATACAGAGCCGTAAAAAAGGGCGAGGCGAAGGGGAACTTGCCTTGGGCGCACAAAGTCAGAGGAAAAACGTGTAAAATACATATCAACTGCCCCAAACATTCCATGCCATTCGTAAAAGGGCACATTCCTATAAATTCAGATTGAACCAGGCGTTGTTAATTTCACACTGCGCGTGGTGACGTGCTTGTTATCGGTTCCGCGCTGCTGTTCCCTACTCTGACCCCTCTCTTCGAGAATAACAGTTGCTTTGTGTTTAAATCTTATCAGAGAAAGTATGGTATAGGAACGGTTAAGCACGTTTATGTCATCTTTGCTAGGCAATTTGTGTTCTTGTTTCTGGTGGCACGTTTATCTCGTGTTATTTGTAATGCCAGAACCAGACCCTGCATCATGAATTTGAAATGACCGTAAGGAGCACATTACCGTGAGTGGCGAAAATATGCGATAGTGGAAAAGGAGAAATTGTCAATGGAAATGGGAGAATTGCTATCCAAAAATACACCGAACACGTAAAATACAGGACGAAAGCTCGCCTCTATGACGTCTCAAGCTAGGCACGGGTGTGTGGTAGTGACAGTGACAATTGTCAGATGACTTGCGGCTTCAGCATTGGGTGACCAACACCCTAGTCTCAGGTCTGAACGTCGTCACTGATTACGAAATTTGGTTTGAAGAATAGCTGGGACGGTCAAAAATTCAGCTGTAAGCAAGTCAGTTTTAAAGATTCCCCATCCTGGCTCTGTATAAAGGACAACATTCGATGCTATGTTTCTTGGACATGGACCTCCACCAGGAGAAGCTGCGGATTTTCGTGAATCAGCAATCGGCAGATATTATGCAATCTTCAGGAGTGTGGCCGTTTAAAATATCGTATAAATGTGAGAGCACAGAGCGCAACTTTCCTATTTACTCCGGAACTATTAAGACCATGTACTGTTTTTAGACATGTTATTGGAGCAGAGTTTTCCCAGACAGAATATTGAGAATCAAAAAACAGATTTTAACGACTGGGAAACTTTAAACCCTATTGTAGACCATCAAAATTAAAAATTTTCGGTAACTGGTACTTCCTGCAAAAAGAGTGAGTTGAGGGCGGTGTATAAATGATACGTTACAGGAAGCTACTGAAACTGGAGTCTTAAATATTGCAGTGATTTGAATGTCTCCAGCATTTCCTCAGGCCTTAGCTGTGTTTCGAGATGTTTTATCTGCAGCTGGTTTGGGCTTTCGGCATTTTGTTTATGAATGTAGTGTGGCTAAATTATATTTAAATTTAGAAACTGCTCTTCCAGTATTTCTGAACTTGCCAGTAACTCTGGCTTCTTGCATGGGAAATTACAGTAAACTTTAAATCCCACGTTCTCAGGTCAGGGAGTTGTAAAAACATGCTCGTCTTGTGAATAGAACACGAATCAGCGAACAGTATTAAATGTGTGCACTTATACATGAATTTTCATTATTGAAAACATCAAAAGTGCAATTGTAAAAAAAAAAGTTCTTATCAGGTGTTGCATTTTTATTTTTAAAATAGCATTTTAAGTGTTCACTTACTTATGCGTTAGCTTATTATTATGCATATGTAATGACTATGTAAATGTGTTATTTTTATTACACTTATTTCTTGTTATTTACCCATGTACCTTTTCACCAAAATAAATACCATGAAAGTATACGTGTTTTCAATTTTTTATTCTTGCCTCTGACACAATTAGCTAGTTGCAGCTGCAACTGCATACGTCGCGACGACACCAAACTTTGAGTTTACATGTTTTGAATACAATGCAGTCGGTATCTGTAGTGGGGGAAATGGATGTCCATGTTGTTTGTCTGTTTAATGTGCTGAAGAACCTCGCCATATAGATTAAATTGTTTGGCGGAGAGTTATGTCGAGACCGTGCATTTTGGGAACACGTGTCAGGTATTTGCTAAGCAACGCAGTCCTTCTGCTTAAGAAAGCAATGATTTGTACCGATTCTGCATGTAAGAATTGGGCACCACTTCCTTCTGCGGCGTAACAGTAAAGTATTTGCATTAGTTAACCAAGCTAAGAGTTGTGGAAGATGGGAGTTGTTTCTGAGGCGAGAATACGGCTGTACTTCTTGTTTGAGAGTGTATATAAGATAAGTAGTACATTTGGAAAGGGCGGGGGGCGAGGAAGGGCACGACAAGAAGAGATGTAGGAAAGCCCTACTAGTAACAAGCAGAGTGAAAAGCCTATTGGCTGTTGACACAAGCATTCTGGTGTTTGATTAACCACGAAACATAACGGCATGCACACAGTGAAGTACCTTACATTTCAACCAAGGCTCCAAGAAATACAGAAAAGGGTTAAGCCGTCGACGCCGCATCTCTGTGTACCTCTAAGGCATGTGGCTAATTCCCTTCTCTGTGTTCGCTAACCCCTCTTCTCTTTCTAATATATTTTCGGGGTTTGTTCATACTCCTGTCATTCTGTCTCTTCATCCTTCAACACGGTTCTTCAGGCCTCTCATCAGAGGTTACATTAGTCAGTTATATCGCTTGCCTGTGGAATCCGATACCTCATACACGAATCCAGAATGAAATGTACCGGAAATTGTTGTTAACATATAATTTGTGTTATTGTTAAATGTTACATAAATGTAATGTAATGTAAGTATAGTGCAAATTGAGGAAAAGTGGAACATATCGTGCTTGTCATCATTACCGACGTCGCAGATTATGACTTTTGGGATATGGAGCTCCAAGTTTTTAAAATCGAAGTGCCGAACGTGTTTAACGTCGTCTTATTGTAAACTGCATAAAATTTAACTGCAATAGTTCTGAACATAATCTCCCTGTGACCTCTCTCCTGTGGGTTGATATTCCTAAGTGACTCTACTGACTTGAAAATTATCCTTCCTTCTGCGTTGCTGGAGCAGTATTGTTTCATATTTACACATTCGTCTTCCTGATGTTGTGTTTTCTTGTAGCCACGTTACGTGTTTATTTAAAATTCTACGATATCTGAAGAGCATCGTGAAATAGCCAAAGAACGAATTAACAAACTAGGCTCCGACGCGAATTTTATAATAGAAAGTGAAATGAAATTTAAGGGCCCTCTCTCGGATTGAAAATAATTGTACAGTTATTAACTTTTCCTGATATATTTTATTACTCTATCATCGTCAACTTCTTCTTCATCTACCTGTCTTTATGACTTAACAGGCCAGTGCAGCCAAGGCCCTCACTTGGTGTTCTTGTACACGTTTGGAATGTCTGTTTGGACGGTGTTTGGGCCTGTCGCAACATCACTGCTTACGTAAAACAATACAAAACAAAGAATGCACACGTATATCATTGTCCCGAGTGGGACTCGGACCCACGGTCCCAATGTTCGAACAGTAGAGTGCAATTCACACTTTAGACCGCGCCACCTGCATTGGTATCGTCATTACTTCTGGAACTTGACAGGAATATTCGTATGTCATTTCACAGCAGCTACATAGAAGGTGACAGCTACATTTATACCTGTGATGTAGTCAAACGTATGTTCGTCCATCATGTATCACTTGAACTTGCTGCGTGGGAGATTCCAGTGTTTTGGGTTTTGTAACCGGGGCAGGAGGGGGACCTCGTCATGAGACAGATTTATGGTAATGGAATCCGAGTTGCTCTGTATCATATACTCGTAGTGAGGGCGTATGTTATGTATCAGGGTGGTTGTTCGCAGGTTTAAACTCTACTCGGTGTACAGGTTCGTTGCAACTTTCAGTTAATTATATACGTAATTTGAAGTTGAAAACTAAAATTAAAACTCAACACTCGTACATCCAACATTATTGTTATTATTATTACTGTTAACTGGATTGAGCTGGCTCAGGATAGGGTCAGGTGGCGGGCTCTTGTAATGAACCTCCGGGTTTCATAAAATGCGGGGAATTTCTGGACTAGCTGAGAAATTGTTAGCTTCTCAAGAAGGCCTCTGCTCGATGTAGTTAGTTAGTTATTGCTGCTGTTATGTATACGTTACATAGGCTGCGTTTCAAATGGATGTTTCCTGTCTGACATGCAATTGCAGCCTTGACGTTTGTATGTCAGTCGTTCAGTCGTTCCAGAAGTCAAGCTGGCCATTCCCTTATCTGCACAGCACCCCCCTGGACTACCAGAATGCACGGCATAATTTGCATACCTTCAACTCCTCCCTGCCCAACATACTGTTAGGCATAACCTGTTCACCTACCCCCTGCACCCGTCCCCGAGCCACGTATGAACCCATTTTAACCCCTCATGAAGCCAACCGCTATAAAGGATTACCTCTATAGATAGATAATTACTAATTTTAGGTACCCATTCCCTTATCTCATCCTCCTATAAAGCAGACCAATAGGAAAGCCACCGAGAAACACCGGGCTATAGTTCGGCAGCAAAGTGGATCCCCACCGCCAACCCCCCCCCGATATAAGTCCACGCAAGAGAAAGAGAGCCGACCTTCCACCATCTCTGTCTTCACGCGCCTTTATTTACATAAATAGTCACCGCTCATGCAAATTACCCGCTGGACCAAGGCTTGGTTAGAGGAAAGAGGTTACCCCTTGGTATTAATTACCTCACCATGTATATTATACCCCCTCAGAATACACTTGGCGCCTAAACCACACCGAAGCCAAGGGGGTTGGTTTTTGGAAAGAGAGGTATGGAGGAACTAAAAAGTGAACACACAAATTCTCTATCCTCTTTCAAACCCCGTCCTCCTCCTCTTCTCCTGCTCCATGAGCTTTGGTTTTAATTACTTCTAATTAAATTTCAGTAATTACGTAATACATTTTTCTCCCATTTGGCACGGAACATCTCTCGCAAACCACCATTCCCTCCCCCAGCTTCTTCCCTCTAGTCCTGTCTCTCCTACGTGAAAGGGTTGTAGAGGAAAGGAGAAAAGAGATGGTGGCTGGGTTGAGTCTGCTGGTGGATAGGAGCGAAGTTTAAATTTAGTCTGTAGGCATCACAAAGTAGTCTGAGGTTTGCTGATGGCGGTTGGAAGTGAGAATTGTTGAGGGCCGAACCATGATGGGTTGGAGACGTGGTTGGTTAGCTGATGGTTTCGTGGAGATTGCGTCTTTGTTTCTGTATTGTGGAAAGTTGTTATTGTCGTTACCGTGATACTGTTTTGTGCGACGTGCTTCAGTGCTTCGTTTCGTGGGACGCCAGATGCAGGGGCGGTTAAGCATCGTGTGTAGAAGTATAATAATATATTCAGTAGCAGTAATATCAAGTAACTTCAACGAAGAGACTCATTCTTGAGAAGCTGATGGTTTCACAAGTAATCGAGAAATTCCCCGCATTTTATGGAACAGGAAGGGTCATTACTTCCTTTACGAGTGCACGCCACTTGTCGCTGCCTGAGCCAGACGAACTCGTACCGTGCCCTCCAACGCTATGTGTTTCTTTAAGATCCGTTTTCATATGAATCTCCCATTTATGGCTACGTGTTTCAGGTGGTCGCTTTCTTTCACGTTATTCCATAAAAACTTTGTGTGTATTTCTCTTCCCTACTTTAGTTGGTAATAAAAATTAAGATTAAAAATTATGTGTTCCTCGATCGTTGCTTTTTTTTCTTCTTCTTCTTATCATGATCGCGTGTTCTTCCGAGCGAGGCAGGAGTACCCATAACTCCGGTCGATGTGTCGGAATCTGGAATTCGATTCGGTGTGAATAATTGTTTTGTAGGATAATTTCGATGATAGAAAAAGTTTCCCCGCTGCCATCAATAAACAACTTGTTCATATCCTTACAATGCGTTTAAATAAGGCGCTTGTAGGAAATACGGAGGAAGGAACGCTCTTGGCCGCTCGGCTGGACGCTACACACACAGGAAGGAAATAAATCAGAAAAATCGTACGTATGCTTGAGCATTACATGTGGCGATCTTTCGGTAAGAAAATCAACTTCATTTGGATTTTTCCTATAGTGTTTTTGAGACTCTTTTGGGTTACGTCTGTGCACTTTAAACCCAAAAGTTTCCCGTGACCACATAAGTCTGGGAAACCGTTACTTAGACTGTACTTCATTCAGGGCACCATACTAGTTACCGCCAGCTCTGTGTGTTTGCTATCACAGCAACGGCTGTGCAGTGTGCACCAAAATTTGTCCGTTCAGTAGCACGAAAGCTACCATTGCCTCAACTCACATTTGCCAACAACAGTTCCTGTTTACGTCACAGAACATATAAAAGTGACATGCGTGAAACCTACACACACGCACGCGTACTCACTGTCATATGTCACTTTCTGCTGCTAAGTGAATGCTGTAATTTGTAACAATAAAAAAAGATCGCCTGTGGTCTCCTATATATGACGTGTTAATACTCGGTTTATGGAATCCAGTTGAATTTGATTTGACTTTCTCCCCTTCGTCACACTTTGTGCTTGAAGGGATGAAAGAAACTTAATTCATGATCCGCCGCCACCTCTCCTGCTGCTGCTGCTGCTGCAGGTGAAATTATGCACAGTTTGCGCGAGACCAGTGATATTAGGCCTACCTCATATTGACGTTAACACATCATTGTATGAATGCATTAACTAAATAATATTAGTTGTATAAATATTAGAAGGCCCTTGTAACGGGCAGGGTCTGTCATTTTTCAGAATCCCTTAGAGAATATTAAATGAAAATACTGTGAAACCTCCCTTAAAAGGAACCTGAGCGTTAACAGAAAAGTTTACAGCCCCATTGATCTGGAGTTTCGGTTATATATGCTTTTAAATGCGTGTATTAAATGGGAACGACCGGAAAAGAATATCAGTTCCTTGTGATTCCGTTATAGGCAGTTTTAACCGTTAAATGAAGTCCGGGTCACCTGAAAAGAACAGTTGTTTCAACCCAAAATGAGAATCGCAGAATGTCCTTATTTCATTCTGTAGCATCTCCAGTAGTTTAGATGAACTCGTGGGCCCTTCTGCCATTCCAGGAGTGGGAGTCACCCCTACCCCGTGTTCCCCGGCATTTGCATACCCCTCTTCCCAACCTATGTACGGCGTTACCGGCACAGAATTCACCGTCTCTGTCTTTTCGCTAGGAACAAGAACACGAAAAAGGTGTTACTCCTCGCCACACGGCTGCACGAGAGCGAAAATTAATGAAGCCGAGTCCACGTGATTTAGACACAGGAGAAAGACAGAAGGAAGTTTGAAATAGCAATCTGGTCTCATCCTCACAACCTTAAATGCGAGGGAAAAATGTAGACTACTGTGTAGTGGGACAAAAAACGTTACTAGTTTTGTGTCACGTTTGTTAGACCAAATGGTGTTCCGCGGAACCTTCGGGTTCAGCAATGAAATTCCGTTACAATATATTATTATTATTATTACATCATAATTGGCCTCGCACTATTAAGTGGCATATTAATAAACTGAAGTGAATTGAAGTGAGTTGAAGTAAATTTCACTTAAAATAATTTTTATTTGGCAATTATTAATTTTTTGCAATGCTTCCTAATTATAACAATGTTTAAATTAATACAACAACCAGATTTTGAACGTATTCTTATATGAAACCGCACAAAATGTTAAAAGTTTATTTTTCGTGTACCTGAAGTTTGTTTTTGTTCCTGAATGTGGGGAACTGAGTAACATTTTGATCCCACACTATTGTTGTCTTAGTTCGTGGTCCAGTTTATAGCTTCATATGTAAGAATTATTAGCAATTTCGCAAAACTTTTTCGAGTGCAAAAGGTTTCCGAGGCCAAATTAAATTGGGCTGTACTATTTTTTTTACCACGGCCATGTTTCTGTACGTTGCAAGGCTGTTTAGAATTACTTAATTTATGCATATTTCAGTCGTCTTGTATTCTGAGCGGAACACAACGTTTCGGATTCTGAGTAGTTCCGTCCTTAGGTGAAAAGATGGCGAATCACATATTCAGTTGTGACCGACAGAAGGAACTATTCACAGTCACTGGTCCAGTGTTTCTAGTATTCATTTTTTGTATAGTCTTTGCAACAGGTCTACAGCCTCTTCCAAAGGGAGTTTTCCAAAGAGTATGACATAGTGTGTCCTCTTCCAAATTGCAGTACCTTTCCTTTCCTTAAGGTAATCTATTCTAGTGTTATCGAAGTTGAATTACCATTCCTTTATCTATTAACCTTTTAAAGCCTAGCCGTAACTTTACATACGACCAGCTTCAATATTAAAAAATTCTACGTGGTGCCCACATTGCGTTTATGTGTTTTGTACGGATCTCAGAACAAACAGCAACATTTGCCTTATAAGACATTAAGAGACTGGTTTTTATAACCGAAGTGTAGAGTGTTTACAGCGCGGTACGCACTGAGTCCTTATATAAAACAGACACGTTTCGTCTTTAAAGGGTTAAAATAAGTCAGAGGAAAAAGTGGTAGATGACAACAATTTTTGTCCTGAAGTCCTGTTAATGAATGTTGTGCTTATTGTTGAAATTGTAATATGAGCTTCAGCTTGCATATTAAGTGTCTGTCTATACGCAGTAACCAGTGAACTGATTTAAAATTGTCCATACGGTGTACGTGTGAATTTAATTTGTATTATTAGGACCAACTCGTACACAAAAAATCACAATATATCAGGTTGTACAAAATCCCCGGCTTGTTTCGGTGTGGATCTACACCATCCTCAGGGGAACCTTTATAGAACACTCGAAACCAGTGAAGAAAAACACAGTTTTAATTACCTAAAGGATCGTTAAAATCGCTGCTGTGTAGTTGATGTACGACTGAATTCGCATGTCTCCAGCAAAACACTTAAAAAGCACTTAAAAGCCAGTTAAAACACTGAAGATGATGATAACCTGGTTTTAGATTAGCATCATTTTCAGTGTTTTTAATTGGTTTTAATATCGGAAGTTAAAACCTACACTTTTAGTGATTGTGTCAGGGAAATCAGTGACCGAGTGATTGTCGACTGTTCCAACGCTGAAAGAGTAAGTTGGCGGCTATAGATTTAAAGATGATCGCGTTGTGGAAACAGTTGTACACGATGGGTAACATGGGTCACGGTCTGATGTACCAAGGGAAGAGAAAAGCTTGTTCCACGGTATGGTAACTGCTTCAGATATGGTAAGGACTACGTGGAGTGGCAGTGGGATGTCAGTACACATGGAACTAAACTGTGCTTATTACAGCAGGAAATAAAAAGCCCAAAATAGGCGTTTGTGTGTCGTAAACTTATTTTCTGACCATTTCGCGTATATTCGAACACACCCAAATATTATAGAAGTCTGTAATTACGGAATGAAACTGTGAAAAAGACTGGTTTTAGACCGTATTGAAATCATATTTTTTATTTGTAGTTCAGTACTTAAAATTTTAATTGTATAAGCTTATAGGCATAATGTAATTTGAGACTTGTCACAGACATGAAACTTTTAGTTTCACTGCTAATGTGCTATGATATTCACATTAAATTCAACCATATCGCGGGAGGGATTCTGTGTTCGGCCACCGTCCTGTTCGGCTGTTCTTCGAAGTTCTCCTTTCGGCCTGGGGTTCCAAAACATGTTTCAGCTTCTGTGACTGTGTGCCGGGGGTCTTGCTGGTGTTGCCCGGGCTTCGTTGTTTTTCGTGTTGCCTGGTTAAGTCCTGGTGCCGCCATGCAACCGTTTCATTGAGTTTACTATGAGCTTGGAGCCCTCCTGTCTTTGCTTGTGTGTATAAGCCTAGCTAATGTGTGCATTGGCAAGGTAACCTTATTTTATGTGTGCGTGCGTGCCTCTGCTGAAAAAGGGAGTATTTTGATTATTGTTCTTTAGAGTCATGTTATGATAAATGCATTGTTTGTTACCCAATTCTAAATTTGTTTACAATTTGACTTTATTTGGTGGGATTCGCCCCTCGGTCAGCGCTTCCACAAGCGTTTTGAGTGCTGTAGCATGGTGAAGGGGGTTGGGGCAGTCTCATTATACTTGTTACCGAAACTTCAATGTCTTACAGAATTTACACATGTAAATCTAGCCACGTTCATAAAATAGTCCACTGTGTTTGATTTTAGCATTTTTGTATCTCAGTAACTTCAGTGGTTGATGTGTAGTGTTTTGAAACATCGCGTCAGTCAAGAAGCCGCACTGTGTCACTGCACATACTACTGCTTTTGTGTGAAGGCCCCATTCTAACGAAACCTGTCACCACATCCACGAGTTGCTTTTTTGCCACATCAACATGCCACGTTTCCCTCCCATCGTGGCTGTGGCAGTATGCACCTCTTTTTCTGCTGGCGGTGTCAATAGCAACTGCTGGCAGCAGTCCTGTCTTGGGGCCTCCCGAGGAGCCATACCAAGGTATCGTCGCTTGTTTCCTGCATCATTAATATGCATGCTTCCAGACAGAGTTCAGCCGCGCAAGGTGGAAACTGCTGTCCTGTCCCCGCAGTGGCGGAATGGTACGGCACGTGTTGTTGCTGTGGCGGATAGTGAGTCGAGAAACAGGCCCCTCATATGTTACGCCAGAGTATTGTCCAAGTGTGGTCAAAAAATTACTCCTTCAAAGGTCAGAGGGTCTCAAAATTTACAATGCACTGACCCCAAAAAAAATTGTAATGTTTTACGAAGGCCTGTACCGTCTATGCTTTACATTGTGCTGTAGGAATAGTCTTAAATTATCCTTTATTACTGTCACCACTTCTAAATGTTTTCCAGTAATAACACCTGTTCCGTGGTTCTAAAATCGAAGAGGTGCTGTGAAGTTCAGAGCTATTCCTCTGCGCGCCGTGGGGTCGTATGGGGGAGTGGCTGTGCGCCTATAGCTCATTTAGTTTCTAACCTTGGCACTATATGGAGCAAAGTGGTTAGTTTCACGCCTCGGCCACTTTACTCCCTGGAAAGATTTCCGAGTACCCATTAAATAGGAAGCTGCATGGTCCCCAGAGCCAGTCCAGACGTTTCGGAGTAAATAAAAGTTGTATACCCCAGCCGGCAATCGCATGACGATTTGTCGATTTCCCAGCCCGTAGCCTGGGCACTGTACCGACCGAGCTATCCCTGGCTCTAGATGCGGCGTACGTGTAATCAATTGTAAGTTATGCACGAAGGTGTTTGAAGGTAGCGGTTAAACCCAGGAGTTAACTTTTACCAGCATGTTTAGGGATACAATTAATTTCCTTTCTCCTGCCGAAAGAAGGTCTGAGGCAGGTAACATCGGTCGTACTGAATTCATTGCTGGCTATATATAATCTTTACCATTTTAAAATTTACCCTGAAAATCGGCCGTGCCATGGCTCAGGCGGTTAGCCGCCGGCCTCCCACCGCGGAGGCCCGGGTTCGATCCCGGGTCAGTCTATGTGGGATTTGTGGTGGACAAAGTGGCACTGGGGCAGGTTTTTCTCCGAGTACTCCGGTTTTCCCCTGTCAATTTCATTCCACCGGTGCTCCATTACTAGGAAAAGGAAAAAAAAGTAATGATCATCATCTACATCACAGGGTTGCACAATAAGCCTCATGGCTGCAGTGCGTCCGGAGCGTCTGTTGTGGGGCCCTTCACCACTTAAAAAAAATTTACCCTGAAAATCACTGGAAGCGCTAAAAAAATCTCGCAAACTGATGGAGTTGCTGTCCCTCTGAAAACCTTCAAAATGTTAGAATGCTTAACTGCGGAATCGTCGAACAGAAATGCAGGAACCGGCGAAATGCAGGCGACCGTCTGCGTGCTGTGCCCATATTAATGGACACTGCATATAAAAGGATTCTCCCTAGTGTGGGACTAGATGTTGACGTTAAGAATAATAACATGAATTTAATTGGATCGTTGGATGTCAAAATACATGCTCATATACGCTTACGGCTGTTTATGTCACTTGTCTGTCACAATTTTTCACTCTTTTGTTTGTTTCTTGTTTTAATTTTGTGAGCAACTTCAAAAGGTTATAACTGAGATGTAGACCCCAACTGCATTTTTCGTCCAACGGTGGAAGAAGAAAATGCTTACAATAAAACCTTAAAATCCAAGTGGAATAGACCCCTTGTGAAACCTGGCCATAGGTGGGAATAAAAAAAGTACAGTTTTCCCTGTTTGTAATACGAAGGCATGTAGGGGGAGTAGAGGTATAGATCTATTTATTCCGTAGGTGGGAGTACCGTATGAAAATTGACCTTATACGAATAAGGTGGGAATATAAGAGCGAGGTTCAATTGTCGGAGGATGGATTACGCTGGGCGGGCTGTTGTGATTGCGGGTTGTGTAAAAGGCAAAGAATTTATTGTGTCGACAAGCAGCCATTAGCTTTTCAAAAAGAACTGTTCTGTATGAAGTTAGCGGAGCTTGTAATAAATTCATTTAACGAATTTTTTTAAAAAAACTAAAGGGTTCTAATTTCTCTAGATCATGGGTGTCGAAATTCTTTATGGCAAAGGGCCACACCCATTATTGTGGGCTGGTTGGTGTGCCGTATTTTGAAAAATAACAGTATGGCGTAGCTAACCGCGTAAATTATAGTGTAAGTTCTATAGTGTATACATAATAATTTACAAACGTAGCCACGGGCCGCTTAATACAACTTGGTGGGACGCGGTTGGAGACCTGTGCTGTAGATAAAAAGAAATAAAGACAACTGACACTTCTTAGTGGCTGGTAATTTAATTCTTCTTCAAATTATACTAAAGTCTTTCTACCTGTTTCAACGCTGACAAGTACTTCCTCATTAAACCAAATTTTATGACACCAACGACGTTGCAGTGGCGCCCTTTGTGACACTTGGCGGGGGTCCTGAATCTGCACCTGTCGCTCTTTACTTACAAACGAAGTTATGACTTTTCATTTAATGTTTGATAAATTTATCACAAATGCTCAACTTAATAGTTATTACTGTGTCTGTTACTAATAATCCTGAATGATTTATTTGTTGGCTTGCTGTCTGAGAGGGGAATTCTTGGCTCCCAGGTCTGTCTTATTTTATTTTATTTATGGTTTGTTTAACGATGCTATGAGTATCTCAGAGTGGGCTCACATATTATCCAGTGGCACGATGATTTAATGAATTGTGAGTTAGAAAGAATGTGTAAGGAAACAGTTGTGATATACTTTGGGTTACTGTCCTGGAATTTGCCTGATGAAATGAGCGAAATGACGAAAAATCTGTCAGGTTATTTGGTATCCGACCGGAAATTCGACCCCTTTTCCTCCCGTATTTGAGTCAGAAATGTTAACCGCTTTATCCAACTCTTCGGTGCCTACCTCCTTTAGGGAGAAACTGATTACTAAATTGTGCAGATTACCTTAGTTATCGATTCACTCCTTTTAGGGCAGATTCGGAAAAAACTTTTTCTGGTATATATAAGACTGTGTGTGTTTGTGTGTGTGTCTGTGTGTACATGCGCATGCACATGCCAGTGCCAGTGGGCTTGGCGTGTGCTCATATAGCCCTATATACGCTCCCAGTACTAAGGGTTTCCTATCAGTATTATTCCAGCAGTACTTCATTCTGATAATTAATTCATCTACCACCGACGCTATATAATCTTTAACAATGGACGTCATCTTTAATAAAATGCTTCACTCTGTCTTCCGTCTGGGTGAGTGTGTGTATGTTTCAAAGAACGGCCCGGCCCACATTTTCTTCTGATTGTGGTATGCCAACGAATTGAGCAGTTGCGATGGGAACAGCACTTGTCACGTTTACTGTGACACTAAACTCCTAACCGTGTGGATCTGAAACTTCTGTTAAGGTTTCTTTACATGAAACAACAAGATGGTGACCTCGTGCAACCTTTTCAGTTCCAGTACGTTAGCTGACGAACCGCTGTAGACATAACTGAAACAGTGGTCGCCTCTACGGGTGAGAGAAACAGATAGAAGGAAAATGGATATGCCTACGTAAGGGCGGAGGAGTAGGAGGAGGGGGAAAGAGCATAACATACCACCGATTCGTGTCCGCTGTCCCTCCACGTTTAATTAACTAGCTTCAATGAGAAGATTTCTTGACAAGCTGATAGTTTGTCGATTAAGAAATCACCCGCATTTTCTAGGAATCCGAAATTTCATTACGGGGTTGACAGTAGCCCCCAACTGGAGCATGTCCTGAGCCAGATGAATCCAGTCCAGGATAGTTATCCTTACCAAAGCTGTATCGTCCGGTCATGATTTCCTACGACAGCTGTGTGTGCCTTTCTTGTCTCCTTAATGCGTGCTACATGTGCTGCCTATTTTGTGTCAGTTGATTGTGTCACAACAGTTATATTTGATGAAACATAAAACTTACTAATATTTTTATTTTTCTTCTTTTTCGTTCTCTTGTTAATTTATTCACAATTAATTACAGACTTGTCCTACAAAAGATGAGGCTACTCATTATGCAGTATTTTTCCATTTTTGTGTCATTATGTGTCATAGCAGCATACGTGGCATACTCTTGTGACTGCTGTCAAACACATTTACGTGGTTCGTACAGGAGTGCTTCTCTTAACGTGAAAGACCAACTTACACTTACATAAACAACATAACGTAAAGTAATCATCTATTTTATTTGATATTTAGGTTGGTTTTTATATTGGTTCAAGCGACAAAATAATTCTGACTGGATGATATTAACCATGTACTGAATTTAATGTGCTTGATAGCTGCGGCTGATTGAACTGTAGGAAGATTTAAATTCGTCGTCTCTTCGTACGCGCGTCATGCAGATGACGTTGGTAATAAGCACGGAATATTATATTAGACTTGCCTTGATATCCGTGGATCGCAGCTTGGTTCAGTGTTTTAGAAAGCCTAAGTGTGACAAGCAGTAGGTTTCTCTTGATGGGGGATCGGACTGTCCCAATCGGTGAAGCGAACGGCCCGCTCCTTACACCAGCGATTGCGAGGCTTCTCCCTGATTTTGGCCAAATTTACTTCAGAAGTTACCGGTGCCAAATGCTGTCACTGTTTGTCGTTGCAACACTATTGTCCTCCTGCATACGTTTTCCGTGCTGGTTTTTATTTAATTAACACTGCTTCTAGTGTATTTGTAGCGTATATGTACGCTCTGACTTCTAATTTGTACTGTTGACATATTATGGGACACATTTCTTCTACTGATCGCAGACGCCATATATGTTCAGTATTTCATTCCATGCCTGTAAGTGAGATATCTCATGAAATTCTTGGAAATGATTAACGAGATGCCTGCTGCTTCACGTTTATAAATATTTATTAATTTTTTATTATCTTGATTTGCTTTGAGAGCGAAACACATGGCACGAATTCGTTTCTAAATTTCGCTTCTTCATACTACTTCACGACATCTCGCAGATGAAATAATTGTTGATAATACCACCTTGTGTTTTCTTATAACTGTATTTCTGTGAGTGTACTTCTCAGTTTGCTGAGTGTAAGTATAAAGGATAGTCATCATTCTGCATTTTACAATTGCCCCTTGGCGGTTGAGCTACCAGCGATACATTATGACGATTTTTCTTCGGTCACTTACCAGTACCGCACCTCTCCGCATCTGACTCCACGCGCCGTACGCTACGGTCCGTCGTGCTGTTGTACCACCATCAAAATTTCATGAAGTTTACGTTCTCTGTATTTTGTATTATCCCCACACCCATGCCCCCTAATGTGGAAATGTGAAAGGCGTAGAGGGAGTAAACTGTATGACGTAATTTATTAAAATTTTGCATGTACAGAGTATATATTTATCAGAGTTTCTGACCTCATTTGCTTTATCTCAGGCATCCAATTCTTAATCTTATGGTACGCCTGTGCCCAAATATTGTGACTGTAGAAGTATTGAATTTTGCATTATCTAGTTGGTGCGCATAATAAGATATAAACTATCTACACTGATCGTTGCCAAGCAGGCTCAGTCAATGTCATTGTTTCCCTTTTCGTGTCTTAGACCGCAATATGCTGTGTTTATGTTTGTTTCTTGGTGCGAAACCAGTCCGACGCTTATGAAATCACCGTAAGGAAAACAGGCTAAGCCTCGTGAATTCTTCCTGACTGCACCGAGAGACCTTAATTTACGTAACAGAGAAAAGGCGGCTCCTCTTTCCTCTTGACAGCATTCTCTCTTTCTCTTTATGAGGACAAGAGAGATTCTCTATCATAGAGAAGTAACATTTTCAAACGGAGCAATTCACAATAAAAGCAACCTGCCAAAAAAGTACGCACGTCGAATGATCCACATCTGTATTCGAAGCTTTCTCTTTTTTTTTATGGTGTTTCCGTACACAAATAAGCATGCGTATACTTAATTTCGTGACCTTATTTCTGTTGACTAATCGCTACTTTTTCCCACAATAACAGTGAATGGCACTGCTGCTATAAGAACGGCTGGAGGGTTAACGTTATTTTGTCTGTGTGCTTACGTGCAAAGACCTAAGGGCGCGGAGACAGATGTGCTCATATCGTGCACGGAAGAAGAAAGTGACCTGCAAGCACAGTTGGCAGTTCTGGCTTACTGTTCTGAACAGTGTCGATAGTGGCTGCAGTTCTTGGCAATTTTCGCTTGGCAACGCATTAAAATCTAGCTAAAAATCTCACGAACCTTCAGTTACGTTTTGACGTCCGGTAGTAACTCTGTACCAAATGCTGCAAGTCAAGAAATTCTATGCGTTTCGTTTTATTCTCATAGTGGATACGTGCTACTATCCCAAATTGCATTAACCGAGGAGTCTTTATAATGGACAACGTCTGTGTTCTCTGTACGGTAGGAACTGAATTTTTATATGTAACTTACGCGAAATCAAGCCTCAAATTTGTTTATGTAGTATGGTGTAGTTCTGTGAGCATTTTGGGACCTGTAAAGTATAAGCTGTACAGGAAGATTGTTGGTGTTTTCCGTCATGTTTTTAACTCTGCTACAAGACGGACGCACTACAAATGAAGCCATGTGTATAACAGATAAGTTTTATGTGTGCAGACAACAAAAGTTAACGAAGGAACAGGAGCGCAGGTCAGTGGGTGACGAAACAAGCCTGGGTGCGCCGTCAGTGTAACCGCAGTCTGTGAACTGTTGGTTAAATGTAGGTAACCATATTCGAATTCGAAATGATCCCTGCAGTCTCTAACTAACACCAGTACAGAAATACTAGACTGGAATTAACTTGTCGAAATTTTTAAGACCTTTCTATGAATGCGGTACATTTATGGACCCCGCATTAAAATCTAGCGCCTAATCGTACAGGCAGATGCGCTCTGTACTCTCACACGTTAACTGCCCTTATGAAGTATGCGAGTTACGGATAAGCAGTATTCCTATGTATGAGAGAGAGTTGTATTAAAAAGCAGACCTGGTTACGAGAGATGGATGAAGAGAAGGCGTGTATGCGGTGGGTGAGTATGGAGCAGGCCTGTGTGATAGAGTTGGGTAAAGAGAACGCATGAATGAGGATAGGATGAAGTACAATTTGCATGCAAGGGTTATGCCAAGAGTAGGCTTACATGTGAAGTAAATATTAGCTGATCAAATGCTGACTGTTGATGGTAGTTTCCACGCACCCACGGACCATCCACATGTCAAATTCAGCGGCAAGCATTACAATAAGCATGGCGATTGTTGAATAGTCATTGGTGATTCCTGTATGCGTTTTGTGGCGGTGAGTGACATGTAGATGTGAATTACGGGCTACACTTGCCAAAAAGCCCGTTCCCAGCTGGGGCCCCTCGCAAATGTAAACGTCTTGTGTTGAGTCGTTGGAAGAAGAGAGGTTTCTTATAAATGTTTGCACTTATAAATTGCCTGAGTATATTTTTGACTTCCTTTCAACAGTGATGTGGGTCGGGACAGCGTGGTCGGTATAGCGACTGGCTGCACGCTGGACGTTCCGGGGATCGGGTCCCGGTGCGGGCGAGATTTTCCGCACACGCCCAGACCGGTCATGGGGCCCACCCAACCTCCTGTACAATGGGCACCGTATCTCTTTCCCGGGGGTAAAGCGGCCGGGGCGTGGCGTTGACCACCCACTCCCGTCTAGCGCCTAGTTAAAGAAGGAGTAGAGCTGTACCTCTACTCTTTCTGTGGGCCTTCATGGCCTGTTATAGGCCAAACTTTATCTTTACATTTTTTTGAACGTGTGGTACTTTGAGAATGTCTCTTAAGTAACGGAATTTTAGCTAGCAGGTTCAGGACTCAGCGTTAGTAAAACTTGATTTTGGCTGTCAAGTGACATGGCCATTGAGACGCGCCACACTAACCGTATCCGCAAGAACTGGACGCACTTGACAGAATTAGATGGTGATTACCATACCGAGGTCCGTCGAAACCGACCCGACAGTTCAGGTTCTGTTTCACGTCGAAATTACTACTTTGCGTTCAGTAAGGTTGGCCGAGGTGTGTACAGAATCTCATGTGATGAGGCATTGTAGAGTTTTCAGAATCATCGAGTAAGTTCATCACTCAGTTGCCCGACTGTGCTTTCCTGTAGACGGACTGATACATGTTTGCTAATTGTAAGTTAATATAAAACATAACTGTTGCTGTGGAATTCCACAATTTATTTCCTGCCATTGCCATCGTTTTTAATGAAGATTCTTTTAGTGATGTGAAATTTTCTGGCACCATTACTGAATATCTTTACTAACCGAAACTGTAAACAGTTTTATTTTACGAAGGTGATGAAGCGCTTTTTGATAAATGGGGTGGCGAAGAGATTAAACCAACTCCAAATGAACGTCGTTGGTTTCTACTTTTTGCCCTTCTCACTAAGGCATCTCTTCATATCTCCAGTCTGTCCTATATGAATTCACACTGAACAAAGACTCCAAACATGTCAGAGCGGGACTGCGAACCACACGAACTAACACACTCCATATGATATCATTTTTGACCTCATATCTCAGCCTATTCTTTTTTTCTTTTAAGCATCTCACCCACCCACCGCTTCTTGTGGAAGCTATGGCAATTGTCACAGTACCATCATTTCTTCTGAAACCGCCTCCGCCACCCCCCCCCCCCCACAACACTTGAAGACAAGTTAGCGAATGAAAACGTTCCTCACCTCCCCGCTCTTACTGTGTCACGTGTCTTGCGTTTGTGGGGTCACAACAATAGAACTTAAAGAATGAGGAGAAAGCCCTGTTCTGTATGTGTGGGTTGCCTATGTCTTCTTTTTACCCCTCTCGGCCTTCCTTCTTCAATAAAGGAATGAAAGCCGGATCCCAGCAGGGTCTCTTCCGTGATAAGGGGTGAGAAAATGTAACTGTTGTCTTATTGTGACAGGGTTTGTTTAAATTACGGCGCTGACTGGCGTTTACAGAAACTGTAAATTACAGTGATTTGGTTGTACAGATAGAGTGATCAATTGAAGTCATGTTTTCAGAAAATCATTAAAACTGCGTAAAAAATTTCACGGTATATCGTGACTTGTCTGGGCGACCTTGCCTTCAAGTTGATGATCTGTATAATTTAAATTACAAGTGATGAATGTCTTGTAGATTTCATGTTGACACACAAAGCGTCCGTAGTGTTACATTATTCCTCTCTTTACTGCATAAAGTAAACACAGTTATTATTCGCACGTTACCACGGAACCTCTCGGACTAGTGTACAGATGTCAGGTGTTTAAGTATGCGAATTTTTACTTTTCCCATTCATCCGGTGCGATTGGTCCTATAGTCACAGCGTGAAATCTGTGAAGTTGCATACCAACTGAAGAAGAGGAAGGTCCTGTGTCCGCACATACAGATGCAGAAAACGCAGCCACTCGAAATAGGCGGTTTGAGTTCCCTGTCCTCTCTGGTTTATTCTTTCTCTGTCTTTAGAGGAAAAATGCATGCCATGAACTAGCGCCCTTGCATAGGAACAGCTGATATTTCTGCGTAATATTTCTTCATTTCTTTTTTAATCGTAATTATTCGTGGCGTCTCACCAGCCCATGTGCTCGACGTCTGAGTTATCACTGCATGAAATGCAAACAAAATGTCATTTCCATTTAATGCAACTCAGCATGGACACGATCAAGAGCTGATCATCATCATCATCATCATCGTCGTCGTCGTCAGACACTAATCAATCATTCAAAAGTGTAGTCATATATGAAATGACGACTGTCAGCTTATTTCAGCAGTAATAAAATTCAAACCAGACGGCAGGTGGTTGTAATTTGCGGGGTGGCGTGGATCGTCACATGGTGTGTGTTAAACCTGTCCGTCTCTCGTAGCATTTCCTTTCCTTCGCGGCTTTCACAGCTTAGATATTTGTTTGTGATTGAAAGTAAGTTTGTGTACTGTTGTGAGTTAAGCGGTATGAAAGAAATTATAGTAAAAGCAGAAATCTTGTCAGAACAACCGCATCCTCCCTATTGTACTGTAGCAATCATAGACTTCTAGCGAAATCTTCTGACGATGGTATATTGCAATAGATCTCATTGGTATTTTTTACATTGTCCATGGTCTGAGGCTGAAAAAATTCACAGCGTTTCTGGGAATGGATCTGTCTCCATCTTCAGGTGGAAAGCCGGGAGGGAGAATCTACTCTGTTGGGCCCGTTAGGAAGATCTAGCCTCTGTCACTGGACGTCAAGACGGAGACAGATTGAGTCTCCGAAACGCTGCGCGGATTTCAGCCGCAGACGATGGGGAGGGGGGGGGGACCAATATAAGCCGTTAACGCCCAAGGGGAGTAGAGGTGTAGCTGTACATTTCCTGTAGCCCGGGCGCTAGAAGGGGGTGGGATGGATAGCCCCACGCCCCGGCCGCTTCACCCACGGGAAAGACCCAGTACCGATTGTACAGAAGGCTTGGTGGGCCCCAAAGCCGATCTGGACGTGTGCGGAAATCTCGCCCCTACTGGAATTCTATCCCCGGACCTTCCAGCCGGTAGCGAGATCGACGATAGACAGTGTCCAGTATACGAGTTACGTCTACTTCGGTACGGGTTGACATAGGAGCGTACATACATAACGTTACCGTCATGCCTTCTTATGTACAACATATAACATATACGTAGGTGCTTTTTTTTTTAGTGGTGAAGGGCACCGCAGCAGACGCTACGGACGCACTGCAGCCATGAGGCTTCTTGTGCAACCCTATGATGAAGATGAAGATGATGATTATTATTTTTTGTCGTTTTTCCTAGTAATGGAGCACCAGTGTAATGAAATTGACAGGGGAACCCCGAAAAACTCGGGGACAAACCTGTCCCAGTGCCACTTTGTCCACCACAAATCCCACATGGACTGAGCCGGTATCGAACCCGGGCCTCCGCGGTGGGAGGCCGGCGGCTAACCGTCTGAGCCATGGCACGGCCATAGGTGCTTAGTTACTTATATTCAACCTTTGCCAGTCAATAACTTTGTGAATTGAACGGTAACGCAGGCCGATTCATCACTCACTCGCAAGTTGCCACAGGCCTGCCGTTCTTCTTGCGAAGAGTCTGCACCACCAGGCACAGTAGTCTTGAGAGTGCCACAAGCCAGTGCAGTACATATCAGTGCATGTACAGATATTGACACTGGTATGAAATAATATGGATTTACTTTCTTTTGGCCGTCGGGGTGGAAGTCGCGGGCTGCTGGTTTTAAGGCGCTAAAGTGTCTGGAAAATATTATTTTTAGTGGCTTTTATTGTTGCTGTTGGTCATCCCTGACAGCATTGCATGAGGTTGCCGTAGCGGCTATTGTTCGGCCGTGAAATAGCAGGATGATGTGCTGGATTGCGGGGGGGGGGGGGGGGGGTTGCGTGGGGAGATCATATTGCACCTTCTCCTGCGCCAGAACTGGGCCTATATTGAAAGAAATACTAGGAGCGTCCAGTAACTCGAACTTTAACTGAAGGTGGGGTTAGTTTTGGCTGCTTTTATGTAATTTGTCAGTATCAAAACATGGGATATGGTTCGGTGTTTGAAACCAGCTTACACAAAATTCCAGTTTGCTTGTCGTAATGTCGCTTACACTTACAACTAGCAATATAATTTTTTGTCCATTTACTGTTTGTTACATCAATGTGATAAGAATGGTGACTGTTCAGTGGCATCCTTATTGAATCTGCATACGTGCTGAATGAACAACCGTGAGGCCATTTATACAATCAGCACAGAAATAAAATAAAGAAAAATTAGTATTAGATTCTACATACAGTAGACGAAAGTAAAGGCTGTCCCGTAACACGCCAAGTGGGCACTGAGGGAAGATGGAGACAGACGTATTTAACCTCGTCGCTAGAACGGATTGGGTGTTCAGCACCACATTTCGTCCGCTCTGGCCCGGACAAAGAGACTCAGTACCCATTCTACAAAAGGCTGGGTGGATCTCGGAGCCAGTCTGGATGGGTCCGGAAAATTTCTCCCCCACCGAGGTACGAACACTCGTCCTCCCGCCCGTAGCGGGTAGCTATACTGACAACGCTGTCCGTGTCTCAACGTATGTAAATATATAATCAAAATAAAACATAGCATGAAACAAAATTTTCTACTATGTGGGCTAACTTGTTGCCATGCAGTATGTCAACAAGTGACACAGAAATGCTACTACAAACAAAATGGAAACGACATGTTACCAAACACCAGCTTCAAACGAATTAGATGATGATAATGATTACTCTAGGGTAGTTGGAAAGCGTTATATACACAGTAATCCTCAACACTTTGAGCTGGAAACTGGGACATTGTCGAAACTCGCAAATAGTCCAAGCGTTCTTAGTACAAAGTTAGAAAATATAGGCTGGATGAATGACGTAACAATTTCGTTATTTTTAATGTGTTCCATGTCCGTGCACTATATTATACAAAAACACTAATCACCAACAGATGTACAAAGAGAGTTTTATCATCAACCTTAACACACTCCTACATGTTTTGACCCTGCTGGATCATGTTCAGGGAGAACTTTTTTGTTATCATTACACTAAGGTTGCACAAAAAAGTTCTCCCTGAAGATGACCCAGCAGGGTCGAAACATATAGGAGGGTGTTAAGATTGATGATAAAACTCTCTTTGTGTATTTGTTGGTGATTAGTGTTTTTGTAATTTCATTATTATTATTATTATTATTATTATTATTATTATTATTATTTACCTTCGTCTTCGAATCCTCTCAAAACACAGAAACATCTAATATATTAGCCATGATTCTTCTTATCACTTTTATCAAGACTGTGTTATTGCGCTAAATGACACCCGGTGCTTTGGTAGGTAGTAGCAATGTTTCGAAAGACTCTGCTGCCTCCATCTTTAGGGTAGACTTTGGAGCAGGTTATTCCGAAGACAGAGCTTTCAAGACATGTTATCGTTTTCCATACTGTAGTCTGCGACTCTTCCCGTGTCGGTCAGGACAGAGCTGGTAAAATGGTACTATTATTTTTACATAGACGTCAAGACCTGAAGTGCTGTGCTTTGCGGTCTTCATGTGGAACTATCAGATTATTGCCTGCCGCCGTGTAGAAGGATCCAAAGAGCAGAAACACAACAGTCTGCTAATAGCTGTTGAGGAAGACATTTTTCTTTCGCCACGAAGTTTCACTAAGTAATCGGGTGGCGAAGCCTTGACGTGAGTACGAAAGGAAGTACCTGTGTAGGTCTACACGTTGCTTCGTGTGTCTGCACGGCGTCACTTATGAAGACAGTAATCTCATGAGAATTTCAGAGCCCGTATCACTACTGTAAGGCTGTAGCTGTCTAAACCGCGAACCACTGAATTGTGGCCTGGTCTTATCCGAGTGACCCATCACATTTTGTCACTTCGGCGCTCAAAGTACCTGCAATGTTTTTTTGCAAGTAAGAATGGGTTCTTTGGCAAATTAGCCCGACAGGAGACTTGAAGCTTAGATGTCACACTCGTCTTCGGGTCAATACATCCGTCGTATGCCAATCCCAGTGGCCGCGCGGTTTAAGGCGTGGGTTTGCGGCCGCTCGATCGCTGGTACTGCCGGTTCGAATCCTGACCGGGGGCTTGGATGTTCGTCTCTTGCAAGTGTTGTCATGTAGAGGTCTCTGCGTCGGGCTGATCACTCGTGCAGAGGAGTCCTACCGACTGTGGTGTGTCTGAGTGTGATCGTGAAGCCTCAGAAATAAGGAGGCCCTGGCCCTCTAGGGGTTGTTGCGCCAAGTAAAAAAAAAAATGTGTCTTATATTCATTACCAAGTAATAATTTAGAAAGTTTTTTTGACATAAACGCGCATCATGCACTGAGTCGGGAATATTTTGTTGCGTGTTTTATTCTTAATTCGATAGCACTGTCGTCTCAATTGTCGGAAAACTTGGGCCGTGTGATTAAGCCCACCTAATGTTGAGATCACTAAATCATAACATCTGATATCTGTGCAGCTTGAATTTATCACCAGCAAACTTCCTCAATACCTTTCCCCCCTCCTCTTCGTAGAATAACGGCTCTAACTTATTTTTAATTCGCTATAACCATTTTCTCTGTAAATGTGGAAACTTTGCTTGGAACTGATTCACGCAGTGGAGGCTAGTGCTTCACACAGTGATAGTTCATTTCATCAGTTTGAACTAGGAGGCTCTGAGCTTAATCGCGCTTTGTTGAACCTGACATCTGTGATGAAATACTTAAGAACTTCGCCATTCCTGCTGTATGAGTTGTATAACCTAGAATGATAGGTATACCAGCCTAACCTAGAATGATAGGTATACCGGACTGTACGGAACGGTTCTGAGGCGAGATAAGGAACTGTGCGTTCAACAGAATGTGTGGGTTTGAACCCTCACTGTTCTGTTTACTGGACACAGAGCAGCGCTGTCGCGGGTAGACAGGCCTAATCACTGGCCTTGGTTGGTATATGAGGTGATTGTGAGAGATGTGGAAGTGGTCGTGGCTGTAAACAGCAGGTGAAGAAGAATTTAATCGATTCTAGGCAGGGGCAAAAGTAATTTTATTTCTCCGCACCGTCCAGACGGCTTGTGGGACCCACTCAGACTCCTATGAGATGGATGTAAAGCGGCCGAGACGTGAACTCAAATACTTACCTCCACCTAGTACCGAAGTTTAAACGCGTGGATGTATACCTCCATATATCCATACATTTTCATAGCGTGCCGCTTCGCTAATCACAGAAAGAGACTTTGCCAAGGTGGTAAAGAACATTCGGGTCTTTTACCAAATGAACAACTCATAATTTTGTAAGAAAGACCCCGCACCATGCGTTTAGTTGGCGTTATTATTATCACTAATTTTTGCTACGTCCAGCCCGCAGCCGCCACTGCCTCCTATGAACTTTATACAGAAGCGTCCCGGTTGCGGGGAATAAATCAGGTTTATGTACGTGTGAGGGAAGGTGCGCACTCGACGATAACGCTAAATGAAGGAACAATTTCCGCTACTAGAAGTGCCTTTTCCCGCCACCACCGTCCTCTTCTTCGTAAAGCTTGTAAGTAAACTTAACGTTGTTCCCAAAAATATTAGCACCTCTTCGTGAACTCCCCTCTTTCGTCGATGTTCTCTCTCCTTCTTACCTCCATCATCGTATAGTTCCCCGTCCGTATATGTTAAGACAAGGAAGATTTTCGTTCTCTTACCCCTTCACCCCTCTCATCCACCCAAAAGTTTCCCCGCCCCTTGCTGTAATACTCTCATATACGTTCCCGTAAGAAAACTTCAAGTTTAATAAAGTTTCGCCTACCTTTAAAATGTTATCTTTTAGGCTACGCGTTGAAAATCTACTGCAGGAGAGTTCCAACAGGAAACTGTTTTAAACGTTCCTATATTTTGACAAAAATATTTAGTGTACATCTACATTACCGCCTTTTCATTGCCAGATCTTTGTCTTGAGCAAGAACATTGATATGCCCGTGCTGTGTGTGCCTGAGAAAGAGGGAGATAGAGATGGCAACAGATTGCCTTCTGAGGTCTTCGCTTTTCCGGGATTTTACTCAGCGTAGATTGGTAGTTATCGATGTTTCGAGACAACCTATCGGTCCCATTTTCGAGGCTTAAGCAGCCAAAGGAGACCGTTGAAGATGGAACCGATAGGTTGTCTCGAAACGTCGATAACTATCAATCTACGCTGAGTAAAATTCCGGAAGAACGAAGATCTCATTTACACCGCGGTGGAAGCTAGAAATCACGGAAATAGCTTTGTGTTATTAAAACAGTCAATTTCAGTACCATAGACACAAATCCTGTTATTCGTCTTGTTGCCGTCAAATTTGGTTGAATTTCCACTCTTTAAACCGATTTGCCTAAGATTTATGGGGATCTCCATCTCGGGTTAAGTTGCTGGTTTTAGTAATGTTTTTCGTCAAAGATGTTTACGTTTTTCTTTTTTAAGTCGAGTTGTATGTAATCTCTGTTAACTTCTAAACACGTAAGCTGTTCAAGAAAGGAGCATGTCCTGAGTTCGTGCCCTTTCGTAATTATTAATTCGGTTTGGTCAGAAGATCCTCTCCTCTCTTGAAAGTCGCCAGCACTACAAAATTAGGTATTTAATTAGACGTGGCGTGCGGGATTTGTGCACTCCTGGACTAAACTGTGATAAAATAATAAACAAGATTTTTTACTTGAAACGTACGTCCAAAAGCTCAGTGGATTGTGATTTTTACTGATATATAAGCACAAAGCTAAACGGAATGTGATATTTACTGACAATGTGACATTTACTGTCACGTTAGCACAAAGCTAAGTGGAATGTGATATTCACTGATACATAAGCGCAAAACTAAGTGGAATGTGATATTTACTGACACATAAAGACAAAGCTTAGTGGAATGTGATATTTAGCTGACACATAAGCACAAAACTAAGTGGAATATGATTTTACTGTCACATAAGTAGAAAGCTAAGTGGAACGTGATATTTACAGACACGTAAGTACAAAGCTAAGTGGAATGTGCTGTTTAATGACACATAAGTAGAAAGCTAAGTGGAATGTGATATTTTACTGACACATAGATACAAAGCTAAGTGTCATGCGATATTTACTGACACATAAGTACGAAGCTAAGTGGAATATGCTGTTTAATGACACATAAGTACAAAGCTAAGTGGAATGTGTTGTTTACTGGCACATAGATACAAAGCTAAGTGTCATGCGATATTTACGGACACATAAGTACAAAGCTAAGTGAAATATGCTGTTTAATGACACATAAGTAGAAAGCTAAGTGGAATGTGATATTTACTGACACATAGATACAAAGCTAAGTGTCATGCGATATTTACTGACACATAAGTACGAAGCTAAGTGGAATATGCTGTTTAATGACACATAAGTAGAAAGCTAAGTGTCATGCGATATTTACTGACACATAAGTACGAAGCTAAGTGAAACGAGATACTCACCGATCCTTCAGTGCAAGGCTGATACTCGTAGTATGGCTCGTGCTGTGCCGGTTGTACTGTGACATCTGAATACGAGTATTAATGGAATCAAGTTAGATAGATATTGATCGTCTTCGTGCCGATTCTGTTTATTCTTGCATAATTTTCACAAGAAAGCTCCTTCTTAGGTATACACTCTACAAAAACATCAGTACCCAATAAATATCCCGACACATCGTAAAGCAGAGACCGTAAAATTCACCATAATTCATACATATTTCAGTATCCATTCTCAGAGCCGATACAACATTAGACGCATTTATCGGAGCCATTATCGGTACCTCGCATATTGTATAGCCATGAGATGTGAAAATAGTGGGCCGGTGGAAGAGTTGAAGGCACAGGAGTTATTGTTAAACGTGTTTGGTGGTGTGAGACGGATATAACCGTAAAACGTGGAAGGCTTCACCTAAAGAGTGTTATCGTTTCTTCGCTTGGGAAGCAAAGTCATCGGCAAGTTGTAATTATTATAAGTGAGACAGTTCCTATGACAGTAGACCATAATTTTCTTTGCCTCCTGAGGGAGAGACACCACGAAATTGCCCGTTATCTTTAAGAAGCCAAGGTGAGCGTGTAGAAAAGGCAGTCCTGGTGTTACAGTATCAGTGTAACCTCTGAAGCTATTGGTGCGTTTTATCACTGATGATGATAGTTCTGCCCCACAGGCTTCGTGTACATGGTGTAGAAGGCAGGATGAGACACATGGTGTGCCGCAAAGGAAGGCCCAGGTTTGTACAATTAAGTTTTGGTATTTCATTCGCATGGGAGTTGTACCTTTGAGATGTTCTTCTTGATGTCAGCACTCACCTACCAGACTACACGGTGTCATAAACCAGATGACCATAGTATGAAGTGGATGGGAATTTGTAATGGTGGTACTTCCCTAAGATCGTGTTCAAGGAACTATTTCAGTCTAAAAGGCAAATCGTTATTGGTCTTACCCCAAAGAAAGTAAATTGTTGGAGGAGTTCAAGACGTCTGCATTCCTTCAGAGGTTTCAAGTGTACAGTAAGATTGTCAAAAACCACGACGTAATAATGGTACAGTTAGTGATTCAATGTGTGCGCAGTGGATGAGTATGAGATGCTTGTATGTCAGGCTGTAATGTTTGGAGACCACACAGGCTGGCAATTTGCGATTTTTATCAAAATGCACAACGTGTTTCAGTTGTAAGCTCATGGAAGTTTTCTGTTGAGCACGCCGTGTAGGGTAATTGTAGCTCCCTTTATTCTTAACCTCCTCACAAGTTGGAAGTTGGTGGTTACCTTCACGCACCGGCCGCTTACCCATCTTATCCTCGAGGAAAGTGCCCCCCTCCCCAGTACCCATTGGGAGGCCGGGACGGCCCAAGAACTGGTCTGAATGCGAGTTTGTATTGCGAAAAAATATTTTGCGACTGCCCTCTTTCGTCTGAGAGATTTTACAAAAATCGCTCTTAATGTAGCATGTACTATACATGACAGCTTGTATTTTTAATCGCTTAATATTTTAGGTGCACTCAATTTGTTACAGTACGGAACTTTCCTTTACTATTTAAGTCTCTTTTAAAATACGTAAACCTGAATGGCTGTCTCGTAACGAAATGAATTTTTTAACGTCTTCTGACGTAAGCAACTGCGATCCTGTTACGGCTCGTAAGTGTCCCCTCTATTAACTGAGCATGTAAAGTTCTAAAACTCATGTAAAAACCAATTAGCTAAAGTTGTACAAAATATATGCATCTTGAAATACCTTATAGACTAATGAATACCCTCATAACTAAGGTTATCTTTCTAAAATCAGTATCGTTTGAGTTTCGAACTAAAGTTTAACCTCTTTATATGTATAAAGAGATTTAAAGTCACCGCAACCACTTTCAAACGTTGTTCTTCTTTCTAGTATCTCTTTATTCCTAACACAGAAAGAGGGGGTAAAAACAGAGAAAGAAAGTAGAAAGAGGGGCGATGACTTGACTCCCCTCCCCTGCTCCCTTCCACAGCCGTTAGAAAGTAATAAGGACGTCATATAGATTGCTCGAAACCCCCTTAACCACGCCATGTCGGACTTTGGTAACGTTAATTAAATTTAATTAAAAGAAGTTGTAGTAATGGAAAGAGTGAGGTGCCCGTCTTTCTGTCATTGTAAAAGTGACACATAGCATAGCCCCGCGGGTTTCTGGCTGTGGTTTCTCACAGCAACCAAGATGTAGACCCTGTGGCCACTATGTCTACAAATCGTGCTATAGGAAAAAATTTTATTTAACTAAATATCTCTTTGAAATTTGTAAGTAGGCCCCTTTTTTTAAGTTTTATTTATTTTCCCTGCTTGTAGAGATATGTGACTTCGTTTCGTTAGCTGAATTTACGACGTCGCCAAATTGGCTTATTAAAAGGATAATAGCAATCTAATGCATCTCAAGAACCCGTGCTTAATTTTGAGAGTGTTAGAGATAGTCTTGAGTATTCTGTAGCCTTGGTGAAGCCCGTCAGTTCTATCAGAATATTTCTCAAAACGCTCTTAGTCCTCAGAACCCTGACAAAAGTGTAAAGAATGCCGGGGTGTATATCGTCAATACGAGTTTTATTGCTCGCTGTCTTTGTTGTGAAAGTGTGTGCAGTAAATAAGCATAGACTGAATGCGACTGCAGGAGACAAATTTGTCGATATCGTTTGTGATTTTTCTGTCGTCTCTACTGCATCCAGATGAACTCTGGGGCCCAGCCAGCCTTGTATTCAGTACGTACCGGAGGCTGTCATGGGGGTAAAATGGAGGTAACTTGAATCTGACCAATCACCTCCATCTAGTTTCGTTTCGTAGTCCTTCCCTCTTCTACCTACTTGTTCACAGCAGGTGTAGAGGGTTTTTATTTTTTACTTGATCACACTCAAACACACACCACAGTCGGTAGGACTCCTCGGGACGAGGGATCGGCCCGTCACAGAGACCTCTACCTGACAACACAAACACTCACAAGAGACAGACATCCATGCCCTCGGTGGGGTTCGAACCCACGATTCCAGCAAGCGCTCGACCGCATACCTACGCCTTAGACCGCGCGGCCACTGGGATCGGCATCGCCATCTAGTGCCGAGGTTAAAAATGGGTATACCTAAACCTCCACGCCTCCCGTATGTCCTCATAGCTTGCACGAGGACGACTTTACCCTTGCCGCACATGGTGACTAGAATTTCGGCCTTTCGACTTGCCCACCTGTTACTTCTTAAGCCTTGTGTTAAGGTGTAGGTAAAGTTATCCCTGTACTTAATTAAGCTCCAGTCTGTGCATGCATATGGCAGATTGAAGGCATAGTTGCACCCGTCCTTAGACTCGAAACTAGATGGCAGTTGGTAGCTAACTCCACACCCACAGAAAGAGTGGCCTCGAACTGATTCAATAAGAGACTCGGTGAGCTGCGGAGGCATTGTGGACGATTTGGAGAAGAGGGTTCTATACCCCCGCCTGAAATCGAACCCCATTTCCTCGGTAGTCCAGTCCGTAGCCTTGCCATTATACAGAACGAGCTATCACAGCTCCGCCAGACGCTAATATACACTAGGATGTGTTCTGGGAATGTGTGGAACTGTTTATTTATTCTCGAAGTCTCTGAACCGATATGTAGGATTGCTAAGCCATATACGATATTATGGAACCCGCCTTTAGTATTTATGTAAATTTTCACACAGAAAAATTTAAAAGTCTTTGCAAACTACCTTGACTTACGGTAAATAAACTTTCTAGAGAGACTTGTACGTGTTCGTTGGCCCTGAAATTCGTAGTACAGAGGAGACCCAATTAAGAAATTAGAATTTTCACGAAGCTCTACTATTGCAACGCCTTCAGTCTCGCCCGCTGCCTCATGATGTGTTTGTCTAAGACTGACATTTTATTAACACATCATCTACTTCTAACGTATCGCGAATGCAATGTTCGTGAAAGCATTTCGACTAAAATTTCGTATATATTTATATTCTTTCCCGTAGTAGCTGTGACAGGCCCACTTCCCGACTATAAGGTCACTTCCATAGGAAACAGTATATAAAATTGCAATGTATTTTTAATATGTAGATTAGACTGGAGCCGATCCCAGTGGCCGCGCGGTCTAAGGCGTAGCTCTGCGGCCGAGCGCTTGCTGGGATCGTGGGTTCGAATCCCACCGGGGGCATTGGTATTTGTCTTGTACAGTGTTTATGTTGTGAGGTAGAAGTCTCTGCGACGGGCTGATCCCTCGTCCAGAGGAGTCCTACCGACTGTGGTGTGTGCTTGAGTGTGATCAAATGAAATTACAAAAACCCTCGACACACACTGTGAACAAGTAGGTAGAAGACGAAAGGACTAAGAAATAAAGATTACAGTGGAGTGAAACCTGGAAGATGTACGTTTCCCTATTAAATTGTAACAGTAGTTTCCTAGTTTAATATGTCCTTGATACACATTCGATAGGCCCACTATTTCATTTGTGACTGGTTACTTTATGTTAGCATGAGTGCAGTTCATTACATTTTTGCTCCGTTTTTGACCACAGCTAATAACAGGTACTTTTTGCAGGTAAGCTTGCTGTCCTCTGGTTGACTGAAGCAGCTGGTGACGTATAAGCCATGTGAGTACCAATCCGAATAGCTACACTGAGTATACTTGTTCAAATGGAGCGGATAAAATATGTCATTCCTCCGCAACAAAATCTCAACCGTAAACTTTAAAACGGACGTGTTGCGAACTTCTGTGGTGGTATTTACGATAGCGGAATTCAGTTAGATGCTGAAGTTTTGATGCTGCTCACGTGAGAACTGTGCAGATTTTTAAAATAATTTATGTCCAAAATATGACAAACTTTATGTCGTGTTTGATGGTGGTAACTGATGAATCGATGAAGCCCGATACGTGATAGTTGATACGATGGCATTTCATATACATGCCTGCAGATTTTACACGGAATAAATTTATGGGCTGCGAAAAGGACGAGCGTTTTTGTTTCTATTTTCGGAAGAATTTCTGTCCATACCTACTTCTTTCGGGCAGTAAAAAAGGTGTTTATATTTAACAACTCTTTCTGTTTAGTGACGCGTGGGTACAGCTATGTGCCTGAACAATCCTTAATACATTGCCCAAGCATTATGATTTTGGAATGACTGTATTTTTATTCTGTGGCGTAACCCTTAGTGTACTCTATCCCTAATTTGTAAGTGAATTCTACAAATGAACTGCTTGACTCAGAAGTAAAAAATTATTTTCTAATGCAGGTACATAGAATCATTATTTTATCTGACATGTTTTTGTCACTTCCCGTCGCTATTGCATAGCGCATGTGGGCGGTCGATTGGGTGAGCCAGGTTAATATTAGGTACATAAGCTAGTTGACAGTACGTTACAGTCGCTACTTGTCAGAACAAATAACGTCCCTGTGCAGTTTTTACCAATGGGAGTCTTCCTGTCCGGCATTTCCTGACCTTGGTTGAGTGAGTGTAGGAGTTACCCAGAAATTTCTGCCACAAGACGTCTGTCTGTTGCTGTGCCTGCGAGTAATAACATACCTATTCTGTTGAGGTTTGACCCATGGCATGTATTAGTTGCCAATTTTACTGTTCAGTAGAAATTGGAGTATGTTTTATGAACTCTCATTGCAGGCTGCATATGATTGCCCTTCTGTTGATGACTCTCCTTTAAGATTCGGTATGAATACTGTGTCATTGTAGGACCCTGTTACGGCACTTACTCATTTCCCTCGTCAGCAATTTAAACATGGTGACCATACGAACGTATGACGTAGGAGCAACGCTGTTGTCATTTAGTGCATGGTTCTGAAGCCATTTCAGGGAGCCAAATGCATGTTGATTTGCGAACAGTTTGGAATTTAGTTTAAGCTTGGTTATTGGTTACGAACTACCTAGCTCTTTTGGGCGTAAATTCTGTATAGGAAATCAGCATTTAGGGGAATTTTTTGGGAGTTGTTGCGCTATTACCGTTCTGTGTCTTAAAATTTCGTTTTATCATATTGCGTGCTTGTTTTAACCTTTTAAAGCCTAGCGGTAACTTTACGTACCACCAGGTTTAACGTTAAAAAATTCTACGTAGTGCCCACATTGCGATGTGTTTTCTACGGATCTCAGAACCAACAGCAACTTTTGCCTTATAAAACATTAAGAGACTGGTTTTTATAACCAAAGTGCAGAGTGTTTACAGCGCGGTACGCACTGAGTCCTTACATAAAACAGACACGCTTCGTCTTTAAAGGGTTAATAAAATTTCTAGTCTATTTTCCATGTTTCTCGACGCAAAAACTTACAGTATCACCATGTTTTTGTGTCTATGTCTACTCTTGGAACTGACTGGAATAGAAGGATTTTCATGAAACTTAGTGGGAACGTCCTGAAACCAATGGCAACTTCTCCCATATACTTTTTTACGCTCAAATACACCAGGTATTAAAAGAGCATGAGATCACCTAGCGAACAAAAGGGACACAAGTAACTCATGTTTCCTGTCTTAAAGATGTATAAAAATTACCTGCACGAATAATACTCGTATTTGACTAAAATCTTCTATTGTTATTTCGCGGCTGTGTTCCTAGTGGAGAGCCGGTAATTTGTTCGTTAAGAGAGTATACTCTTGAGTGATAAAATGGATACTGATTCGCTGAGGCTCTTGGATTTGAGGATTTGACGTCCGCTTGGGGTCTCATATGGTTGGTCGCTTGTGTGCTATACACAGTTAGTGGAACCAATCGAAGGTATCCTACCTGAATTAAATATAAACTTTTATTCCATTGAGAAACGGTATTAGAGAATCAACTATGGAGAGAAAAATGAAGATTCGAATCTTCTGAGATGTTGTGCTTGAAAAGAATAACACTACGAATCTTCGAAACGTCGGCAACTGTTTATTAAGCGATACGGCGTAACGTACCTGAAAACGTGAGTCTCCAGCAACACCGCTGTGGGCAACTCAGACGTCGCAAGCATTCCCATGTTCAACTGCTCCGTCAGTAACTGTCCCTTGGATGTCGGTCTGCGACTAATGTAGTTTGTAAATCCGTAGATATTTTCAGAAAAGAAAAGTATGTATTTCTCCTGTACTTTGTAACTGGCCCTTGAATCAACACATATATAAAAACAGAATTGAAATGAATTATTACGAAGAATGCACAAATCGTGGGTGCCAGGTCGCCTGATCGACTGAATGTTGTACGGTGGCGCCAAATGTTTGTGAATCCTGGCTTCGTATTGCCATTCTGGTACGTAGAATTTTGAGGTGAACCCCTGATTATTACCAGGAAAGCGAAGTTATTTTCAGGTATTTTCAGGTATTTAGTGCCTAACTGTGATAACGTTTTTGGTTACTGCAGTGCATGTTGGCTATGCAGGTACTGTCTGGCTGAGGACTGAAGGCAGATGGCAGCTTTCCGCACTTACCCATCTGCAATGTGCAAGTAGTACAAAGTTACTTTCCCCCACTTTTCTCTCTCCAACACCCGCCTTCGGTGCTCAGTAGACTTACACATTTTAATTTTCTCTAACGTATTTTGTAGTTATAATATAATCTGCTGTTAGGCCACTGTTGCTGGGACCCAGCAAGGCTGCCAAGGCAGGATAGGATGCATGGCTAATCTTTGGACAAATTAATTGCTTTAGCATAAGTAATGCCGCTGGTGCAGTTGAGAGGAAATACTCAAGGATTTCCTTTCCCTGCTTCTTCCGAAGAACTCGCTGAGGGGTGGAAAGAAAGGTCATCACTTACTTAGATTTTCATTCTATACTCTTCGCTGATCACCCTTCCCTTCCGGTGTCCCGTTAGACTCACCGATATAGTGTTGCTTTGTAAAGCCGCCACTCGCTTTCCATCCTTCCAATATAAGAAACTTTTAAATATCTCTTAAACTTTGTTCTTTTTGGTTCCTCAAGTTGAACGTTTCACCGGATAGTTCACTAATATTTTACGAGGCTGGAAGCTCCTGAGGAATTTCAAATTTGGTATAATTTAACCACAACAGACATGCAGTGACCCTAATCTGGCGCGACAATACAGATTACAAGCAACAAGAAACGGTGCAATGTAATGAGACGTAAATTTGACAAACATGGAATGGGAACCCAAAAATCCACTTATACATCACTTCGGGTACAATAATATTTATGGGACGTATTTTAAAAAAAAAGGTTCTATCCCGTCCTTTCTTCATTATTTTATTTCACATCAATAAAATAAAAACGAGGAAGAATAATAAGTAGAGTGTGTCCCGTACTTTAGTTTATGACCCGTAAAACGAGAGTCCCCAAGCTGTATTTATCCATTGCATAAATCCTCCATTACATTGAGCTGTGCTTCCTCTCACCCTGCGAATTTTTGTACCTATTAAAGTTTCTAAAGCACGGCGGATAATGTAGTATATACTGCTTGCTTCAGCATAAAACAAACTCTGACTTTTCCACATAATCTGACAATCTTTTGTGAAGACAGTAGTAGCAGGTTCCTCCAAAACTTTGGGCACTTACCGGCCAAACTACAAAGCGTCATCGCTTCTCAGTTCAGGTCTTTCGTAGGATTCTCAAAGTAAACAGCTGTTACCTCCATAAACAGCATCAACCGGTTGGAGTGTGTTTTCTTAGAGGCAGGAATTGAGGTTAAAGTAATCAGATGAATTTCAGGCGTCACTGATATATTCAGCAGACTGTATGCGTCGCATAGAGGAGGTTCTTATTTGAGCGGTGGCTGGAAAACTACCAAGCTCAAGGGTGGACTATTCCGGTAGCGGCAAAACGAGTACAGATTATCAAACAACCCAACCAGCAAAATACACATTCATGAATCACAAACGTATTTAGTATATCTTACATGTTTTGGCCTTCCCATCTGTCTTCAGGGATGTCATTTAAGGAGATACTGAATGGTGTCCATAAAACTGCTGAGAAGGCCGAGCCGTGTAGGAGATATTATATATACTTGTGATCCATAAATGTATTCCTCATTGGTTGTCTTGTTTGATAAAGTTGGTGTACGTGCTAATAATATATTACAAAGAAATCAATTATTTAAATCACACGAAATAATAAACACCAACTGATGTGCCCTAGGGCACATTCACTCTTAACTGTATAAACACAACCATAGTGTATACAGACTAGCCTCCCTGAAGATGACCCAGCAGGGTCGAAACATGTAGGATACTTTTACGAATAAAGATTATATATATTTTAGTGCATCAGTTGGTGTTTATTATTTCGTATGATACAGTGCACGGACATGGAACACATTAAATTTATTTAAATCACCTCCCAAAAGCGTTAGGATACACGCATTTTGTATCCAGCGTTGGTTGATAACAATGTTAACTTGTGAGCAAGTAATGAAGGAAGTAGCAAGTGGCTGGTTTGTTCATGGTTCATGCCCTGCATTCTGAGTAACTGACATGGTGTTTATCTGTCTATTAAGGTAAACCAGTGGCCAAATGCGCGTACTGACGATTGCTGTTTTCCGATATCTAATCTCCCTACTAAACTGCAGAGGGATCTGCCTGCAATGTAATTGATCGATTTAATGTCCATTAGCAAATCCACTGTTGTGGCGATGGAGTTATTGGAATCAATCCGTCCCCTTTACGGTGCACTTTGCTGGTGTAACAAGTTCTCTCTCTGGTGTGGCTGTACGGACACTACCGCTACAGAAGGGATACTGTTCGTTGCTGCGTAGTGTAATCCATAGATTTTAGTGTGAAAGGAGAAGTGATATCTGTGTCTGAACATGGCGTCATGACTACGTAGATATGATACGGAGGTAAAACTCAATTACTTCTAGAACTGTTCAGGAGACGGGTGTGCGAGGTAAGAATAACGGGGCAGAATACAGGCCCCCCCCCCCCCCCATAAAGAATCCCTCTACCCTTTGGCTGCCTGGGCTCCAAACACAAAGAACTTTATGTTCGCAGTCGGAAATGTCACGGCATTCTTGCACATTTTGACTAGTCAGTTCCTGAGATATCCTGTACGGTAATTGAATTTTTTGAGTGTAACATTATTTATTAATAGATTAATTAAAACCACCATTAAGCACAGCTGCGTTTGTTGTCTAACAGTGTATTGTTACTATCGCGCTACGTGTTTCGACCTACTGGACCGTCGTCAGCCTGTATATAAAAAAGATCTTGAAACAAGTTTCCTAGTTTTGCAGAATTTCAAATAGTGATTATTAGCTATGTCAAGTCTGTCGGTCTGTCCTTCTCTCTGTCCGTCTGTCCCTCCGTTTGCATGGAACAACTCAGCTCACACTGGACGAATTTTCGTGAAATCTGATATTTGAGTATTTTTCGACAATCTGTTGGTAAAATTCAAGTTTCACTGTAATCTGATAAGAAGGGGTACCTAACGTGAATACTTCTTGCTTTGCACGGCAACAGTGGTTACGCGGACGCGTCGTGGTGTTACGTTTACACGTACGTACCTCACGTGAGGTGTGACGTGTGGCTGGCAGTCGTAGTAATGCCGGGAGCCTTAACCGAAGTCGAGGGCGTCGAACAGTTACATTTAGCCATCTTCATAAGCAATAACAAGGCAGCATTTCACGTAAAGACAAGCACAGATTTATGTGACTATGTGTGTCATGGTGTATCCGACATCCGTTAAAGTGTGCAGATGCTGTATGTGATAGTTACTTTCAATTTCTTCTCCCGTACGAATTCAAAATTCACTTTTTCTCACACTCAACTTCGATATGTGAGTACTTACTATTTTGTATGAAGGTTTTACATTTAATAATAATTATATTATTCGTGATGATGATGATGATGATGATGATGATACAATACTATTTTACATTAATACATTTGTTCTGCTCTCTGATATATTAACCCTTTAAAAACGAAGCCTATCTGTTGTATATAAGGACTCAACGCGTACCGCGCTGTAAACACTCCCCACTTCGGTTATAAAAACCAGTCTCTTAATGTTTTGTAAGGCAAAAGTTGCTGTTTGTTCTGAGATCCGTACAAAACACATAAACGCAATGTGGGCACCACGTAGAATTTTTTAATGTTAAACCTGGTGGTATGTAAAGTTACCGCTAGGCTTTAAAAGGTTAAAAATCGACAAAGTGTCACATCCCAGAGGACAGCAAACCTCATAGTCAGCGCTAGAAGAGAGACTAAAATGCACGTTTCAACAAACTGAATCTTCGTCACAGCTAAACCTTAGGTGGTAGATTAGTGGTAATTTATATTGCCGTCTGACACAAAAAATTTATTAAATCGAACATTGCACGCTACATGTTTCGGCCGGTTCGACCATCTTAAAGCATTAAAGTACGTAATTTAAAACCAAAGTGGAAGTGCGTTAAAAGGCGTTGTAATTTGTGACATCTCACAAATTTTAGAATTGTCATAATATTGGATTATTGTGGACTTTTTATTCCTTAAGTATCTTTTTGTTTTATTATCAAAACCGTGCCGCATATTTTATGAATGTTAAAAACCTTTTAAAAAGTTTTGTGCGGCCTGTGTTCTGTTGGACTTGTCTGGTTATTTAGTTTCCCTGGTGTATATATACCTATATATGTGTATATATATATATATATATATATATATATGTGACTTGGCTGGTTATTTAGTTTCCCTGGTGTGTGTGTGTGTGTGTGTGTACATTTTCTGGAAACCCGCAAGTTCTAGGTGTATGATTAGTTACTCTTTCTGGTATTCAATGTTTATTGCGTTGCATGTGATCCTGTAGTTATTACACTACATGTGTATTCATGTTGACTGTTTTCATTTTTCTGTACAATATCAGTTTGTGCTGTGCACATTGGTTCTTGTGTCGTGTTATTTATTGTACACTAGATAACTAGATACTCAGTTGCCTGGCGTACTTCTCTTTATTATGAACCATATTAATCCAGTCCACGGCCTCCCTCCCTATTTGTTTAGGTTCCTTTTAATATTACCCTCCCATTTACGCAAGATCTTCCAAGTGGTATTTTTCTAAAGTTAACCTGTTGAACGCATTTTTAGTATCTTGAAGCAATTATGAAGGGAAGAAAAGAAAGAACCGGTCACATCGTGATATATTTGTTTGGGCTGTTCGTATTTGCAGACTCAAAACGAGCTGTAAGGCAGTGAGTCTTAACGGACATGCCATATGACTCTTGGCTTGAGTGAACATATTTTTCGACACGGAGATGTGAATTCAGCGGCTCACTGAGGGGAAATGTAAGCTATGCTACCATTACACCGTATGGCCTCCGGGGTCACGAGCACAGTTAGGCCTATACAGTACGTTAGCCCGTAACACGTTATGTGGCGTGGATGTAAACTGGATTGTTCGCGTTCCCTTTCTTCACATTTGTTGATGCGGATAACACTGTCCTCTGAAACATCCGGGCAAACGAATCTTTACACGCGTGTGCTTCGCCCCCTTATCGAGACATGATTGTCCCGGTTGCTATCGCCAGCCACATTCCCATTGCAGGAAACAGCGCATTTCTTTCCGACGACCGCTCGAAGCAGGGTGCACACCTTTGCAATCCACTGTAATGTAACAACGAAATCACAAGTGTCAGTATTGTTGGTAACATTTGCTGCTCTTCGGTTCGCAACGCGGGCGATCTGTGCAGCTCGTGGTTTTTCAGGTCAGAGCGCAGGATGTTACGTCGTGGCACCGGATCTAGTGTGGACGTCTTGCTGTTCACGTTTCGCAGTTGCGGAACAGTCATCTTGGTGGATCACATGCGCCCAGCCTGTTTGTCAGACTGCGAGCCGTGCCGTCCACAGTTGGGCCTTGGGACAAGTAAAATCCCACGCTGTTATGTGACGGCAGAAGGGTGGGGGGGAGGGGGGGACTTGAGTAAAGAATATACAGGATCATGCAACACGATTTGTGTTTCATTATTAAAGGCACTGGTCGTCATGTTTATGCACATTTACGTACGTTGTTTACGTTACCAAGTTCACGACTTTGGAAAACAATTTTTTTTTATTTAATGACTTTTAAGTACAGTGCCTCTGTATTAGTAGACATCGACCATATCTCGCTTTGAATAAACGGCAGTGACAGAGGAGTTGTACAAAGTTCATACAGGTTGCGCGGTAGCACATAGGCTTATACATATGTTTGAAACCTACTTCCGCCATTTAAATTGCATAAAATTACATGAATGGTATGCTAAGTTTGTGCCAATGTAGCAATTAATTTACATTTTCAGACTTCATTGGCTGATTTTAGGGCATTTATCCGAAAGTTTTCCGCAGGTTAGACCTTTTCTTAAATGGCTTTCTGAGGTGTAAGGCCATATAGTCAGAAATTAACGGATGTTTCGGATGTGCCTGCAGCCCCCATCTTCAAACTCGAATACCCTGTCCTGAAGACGGAAGCGGCAAGTTTCCGTCGAAGTCTATGTAAATTTTTACCCGGCCATATGACGTCACGTTACTGAAAACAGTGTTCTTATCGCTGCCGTAAGAACCAAAAATTTCTTAATTCGCTGTGATCCCGTTCGTAATGTGGCACGATAACGCATGCCTATGTGTGTAAATTGTGAGACCACCGTTTAGAACAAGGACGCTGATACTCAAACCACTGGTGCGACGTGTGATTGCGATGAAGAATGGATCCATGGACTCCCCAGAGATCGGGCGGCAAAGTGCTGCTGGTCTACTGGCACGGTGAGATATGAAGCTTGGGTCACCAAGGGTCGCACTAGAGATGAACTTTGTGCTGACGTCACTCACACCTCACCATCCTGTGTCTGCACTAAAGAAAGTACACGGTGATCAGAAATTGTTGTAGTTTCTTATCGTGTAACACTACCGTTATTCGGGCATGTAGTTACCGGATTTTTATTGCGAAGGGCCGACTTCGATCCCAGAAGAGTCCGTAGGAGATTTTTGTTGGACAAAGTGGCGTTGTAACAGATTTTTCTGCGACTAGTTCGATATGACCTCGAGTTTCAGCTGCCAGATGTCATTCCATCAATACTCCATTCCCAGTCTGTGTTGTGAGGAGTTGGTACATTACTTCCATTGGTGACCGCAGTACTAAGGGACTCAGCCTTATGTCGCCACAAAGTGAAATAAAGTAAAAACACCGCGAGTTTTGAAGTTCTCACAGCGACACTGCTGAACATTCAAGTGTTCTGCAGTGTTAGGTTGGGCAAAATTTGGTTTGTAATGAGTGGCGTTTCGAATGACCATAGTGCCTTCATCGTTGGCGTGAAGCAGTCCAAGAAAGGTTGACTCCTTTTTGATTCCTTATTCTTGACGATAGAAGCACTTCGATGTCTTGAAACGTCGTTAACTGTTTACCACTGTGCACAGCATAACATCCTTGAGGAAATGAACCTTCACTACAAAAGCTGCTGAAGGGTTCGTAACATCTTGATGGCACTTGCTATTTTCATTCCATCATCAATATAATGTTGAACATGAAGGCTGTTTGAACTCCCGATGGAGCGACATTAGGGTCATTTGACCACTTAAAATCAGCGTTAACGCTATGTACCACTTGCTATAGTACTAAGAAAATTTTCATTTTTCACGCATTGCTTCTTATGATTCTTACAATAAATACCGTTTATTCTAGACGGCAGTAGCCAGTTGGTCGTTATGCTGACACGAACTGTGTTCTCTGTGAGGTAGGAAGTTAAGTTTAATATACCTGTATTATTTTGATGGAAGTACTCACAGGGTCAACGTAGGGTTCAAAAATTTGTGTAACTTTATTAATCGATCTGTAAAAAAACACGTTTGTTATCCCTTTGAGGCGTAAGCGTCATCTGAGTGATATATATATAAACTCTGTATATGTCTCACAGAAAACCACTTCCTCCTCTGTTACAAACACAGACGATTTAATCCTGATTGAGAAGTAATAATGTTTTTATTCTGATATTCGTATCGTTTCGTTTCGTAGTCCTTACCTCTTCTATCTACTCACAGTAGGTGTCGAGGTTGTTTTTATTTTCACTTGATCACACTCAGACACACGCCACAGTCGGTAGGACTCCTCTGGACGAGGGATCAGCCCGTCGCAAACACTCACAAGAGACAAATGTCCATGCCCCCGGTGGGATTCGAACCCACGATCCCAGCAAGCGCTCGGCCGCCGACCCACGCCTTAGACCGCGCGGCTACTGGGATCGGCGAGACTCGTATGAGATTCCTAAATATGCTATGTGGCCAGAATGCAGAGATTTTTAATGTTGCGGCAGGTGGTATATAAGGTAACCGCTCCCTCTCACACTGTATTTGTGTGTGTTTACAGTTTTTATATAGATGGCGACTGGAACCTGATGTTTTTATTCGGCTTTCCGTTCCATGGCGACAGCGAATGGACTGCCGACTTTGGGATGCAAATTTCACAGTGCGTACACATTTTGTGTGGACAGTTTATATAATGTAACAGCTGTTATCAACGATGAGCCTCTAAAGCTATTTTTGATAAAAATTAACTTAATGGGAATCTATATAAATGGAAATTATTTACAGAGTCAGTCGCTAAATCGTGTTTGGCAAGGCCTATCTTCTTTTCGGATTGGCACAACTCATTATGAGAGGGTTTTATCGGGATACTACCTGCTGTCTACTACGACTTTCGTGTTTTGAGTCTGTGAATGTTTATAGGTACAGTATAAAGGTACAAAATTGTAGGTTTGTTGGGCGAAGCCTTACTCCTTGTCATTAGAAAATTCGCGAAAATCGAACTGTTCGTAGCACACCGAGAGAACGCAAGGGGGCAGTTACTTTGTTATCACTTTGGTAAAGAACGAATAGTTTATCGCTGAGGTGATTCGATTTTGTTGTCATTCTTAATATTGGGTGCGTTTATATACTTTATAATCTGTTTGAGAAATCACGGCACATCTGAAGAACTACACCACTCTAGAAAATGGATGCTTTTTGTTACCTCTACGAGGGGGCTATGTTGTTTCATCTTTGGGTCTGGGTCGTATTGTATTCCTGTAGCGCAGTTTCTTATCTTGCCTTTCTACTCTGTCCACTCTGATTAGTTTAAAAGTGTGATAAGTTACACTTAGTAGCCTGTTCTTTGAGTCGACTCTTTCTACAGTTGAAACTAATTTTGAAAGACTAAGAAAAGATTATCTTACTTTTACGCACTGCCTGTCTCATCTTAACGTTATTGACACCTTTGTGGACGTTCTGAAATGGAATTTTACTTACATGATGTAAAATTATATAAGATTCAGTTTGCCGCATCTAAAGCATGACCATTAAAACATCAAGCTATTTGAATACAATTTTAACTTATTTTGTCTAATTCTAAGCTACGTTTTATACAAATATTTATTCTCACTCCCTGTGGATGACCTTTTACTCAAAACTTGTCGGAGTTGTAGTTCTTTATTTATAAGAATTTTATACTGTAATGTAGTGCATTTGTTGGTATTTCTTTGAAGTTACAGTAACATCATGTTTATTCTCTGGGGATGATGAATCATTTATTACGCGTTTATCGGCGACGTACTGCATGATAAGTTTCCTGCATTCTGTGTCGATTTAGGAGTTACATCGATATGTCGATATCCCAGCGTTCTTACATATAACGACTCATGACAACGCCGAAACAGATCCGCGTGGTCTTAACTTCTCAACAAGGACTGAATGCAGTGGCTTGTAAATTTAACTTCTGGTGGCTTACGTATAATGGGGCGCATTTGACACAAAGTCTACGTGTTGGGAACGTTATGGGTTTTGCAGTCTGCAGTGCTCTTAACTTCAAATTAGGGTGGCACCTCTGTGTTGGTGAACTTCATTACATACCAGTAACTGGCGCAGACCTTGAACAAAACGACCTTAACCTGGTTAGCCTGAAAACAGTTATAAATTACTATGTAGACCCACTACGCATGCGTGTAGATCTAACTGGATTTGGTGACTTCTGTTGCAGTAAACGATTAATACTCATTGTAGGCACTGAATTTTAAATTGTGAGAGAAGGAAAAAGAATATGTACAAGACTACCCTGAAGCATGTGCCTCTGAAACGTTTGGTAAATTTCTGTTACTGAAGCCTATAAGTCATCACATCCCACAAGGCAGTAGGCTATCGTGTAATTATCCAATACAGTCTCAGATTCCCATTCGTCACAATCTCAATATTGAAAACGTTTTACCCAGGATTGTTCGACAGGCTTATATTATTGTATATCGCCATGTAGGATGTCACAGTTCTCTTGTTATCGCCATGGAAACGACGTTATATGTAGGTTTCATATATCCACAATGGTGTTTGCGTGCTGCTAAAGAAATGCGTCAACGAAAGCTGCGCATTTTTCGAAAATCCGTTATTAGACATAATTTTAGAATCATGCAGCATATTTGAAGCTGGCCTACACGAGAAACATTACATAATTCAGTTCCTCGCACGCGCACGCACACACACTCACAGAGGTCACTGTGTCTACAACCTGTGTAACAGAAACTCCGCGTTTTGCCTACACATTGTTTTTAGGGTTTTCATAGGATTATCAGAATGATCAGTTATTTCCTAATCACACTGAAATGGTTTGTATTTGTAACTGTGGACGTAATTTTTTTTTTTTGTAAGATTGGTTAAAATTTACTCAGGCGAACTTTGCTCCTCAAACCGTTTACAAACACAACCCCATTAATGATTTGTGGGGATTAATAGCTGTGTATCTTTTAGTCGACCGGGGTGGGTATTTAAATTGTAGCAAATTCTTTTGAAAAACGTATTACTTATACAAAAAAATTGAAATTAGGAAATAAACAGAATTTTGTGGAAAATAAGACAAAGATAACGCAAAATGTCTTTTAAAATGCAGTAAATTTACTTTTTGCTTAAATATACAAAACGAATTTGTAGGGGCATTTTTGTACGTGCGTGCGCGGGTGCATATGCAGGCCTTTAAAATATTATTATGCAAAATTTTGCAAGAAAATAAAAACTGTTTGTTAAAAATGTAGATTTTCAGTGTTAGAGGATGCGATGCTATGGTAGCCACTGTGCTTCAGCGGCCACTTACACCTCAGAAGCTGTCACTGTGGCCAAAATCACTTTATTGATGACACTTGAAATGTTTTAAAACAAGACCGGCAATATGCGTATAAGGTAGTACTGAGGCGCGTGTTGCCGTAGAAGAGCAGTACGTAGAATATATTCTGAGTGTGTCTGTAGCCTTGGTTATGCGGCGTGCAAACCGCATGCATGTGTTCTGTCATCTGTGGCCTGTCCGGCTCATCCATATTCTTCCACATTACCTCATGAACGGCACGTTTTTCGGAAAAAAATTTACTGAATATAAAGTGTGTGTTTTGATTTTCTTTGCAACTTTTGTCTGAAATATTTCTTATTCTGAGAGTTATTCAGCGAGATATTTTCATAAATGTACACGGGTCTTCATGTCAAGCATTCGTTATTCTTGTTATATTTTAATGACACTGGGATTTTCTGGACAAATTTTCGAAAAATATTCAAATATCAGATTCCTTGAGAATCCGTCCGGTGGGATCCAAATTGCTCCATATAGACGGACAAACGGACAGGCAGACAAATAGACGGACACACATGAAGCTAATAGTTGCTTTTCGCCATTTTGCCTACGCGCCTATAAACTCGTACCGCTGTTGGCAAGATGTCCTGCTGAAGTCGTATGAATATTCGCCGATTTGTTGCGTAGTGATTAGTGAAACACCAGACATATACAGGACAGTATGACTAACACAGGCATGCCCTTTCTTACCACCTAAGTAAGGTACGCCGAAAAATGAGACACGAGGCCTTACGTAGCAGAATGGTTGTCGGTTAGGCGCTTTTCTCCCAGAGGATGTTGTTGGCCGCGTGTATATCCCTACAGATGCGATCTGCTGTACACTGGCACTGAAGATAACCGGAGAGACAGTCGTAGTAAGAAAAGGGGAAGCTTCCTTTACTGCATAGCGGTGACTTCACATCTCGGTGGCCGGAAGTCCATCAGGTTGCGGCCCAGAGGAGTCGGAAGATACGTCGTGCGTAGGACCCTAGGGGGTGGTGGCAGTCTAAAGGAATGATAGTCAAGGGGGATGGTTGCTGCCTTCTGTATATACAGAAGAAAAGAGGAAGCATAGTACACATTGTTTTCATGGATGTCCTATGTCCTCCCTCCGTCCCTTACTGGAGACGGTAGTACTGTTTCCTTTCCTTGTGTGTGTGTGTGTGTGTGTTGCTTGCGACTCCCCTTCCAAAGCTTTGCGTTATCTTTTGTCTACCGTTGCCCATGGATGTCAACGCACAGTGACTGGTTGGTGCAATGCCATTGCGGTAGAAGACAGCTTTCTACCTCCCACCTCCTCGCCGCCCCCCGAACATGCCATTCCAAAGGAAATTGGAGAATCGTTGACTTACGGATCTTAGGAAGCTGACGATAAAACTGGATAACGTTTGATCAGAAACTGTGGAATCTATATACAAATGAATTTATACACATTCAGAATACATTAAGGGAATGCTTTATGGTTGAATCCAACGAGCTGTTGTCGTCTCGTCTTATTTTAAAATCATTGAGTAAACAATGAAGAAAAGTTACCTTAGTTGTGAGATTATTTGAGGTTCTCCCGGTGGTGGGTGTCAATATTGCTGTCTTATGGGATGTGACGTCATAGAACATACGCGTTTACATACCTTAAAATGTGCGCTGTAGATGCTTCTTGAACATTGTCACTTATCTACCAGAATTTTGTATTCCACTAAACAATCCCCCTTCTTTTATCTTACTTGTTTTTCATGTTTATGGAACACTGGAACATGGAAATAAGGAAGGATCATAAATTACAGCCGTTCCTAAGTAAGTTGCTAAGGAAATTATTTGGTCCCAGGAAAGATGAGTTAGATGGGACAGACTTGTTATATACTGAGGAGCCCAGTGTTGTATGCGAGTACGTTTTCTCTGGTCATGCAGCTGAGATGAGATGATAGGTAATAATGCAGTCTGAGTGGGGAGATCTGCTGGAACGCTGCCCCTAGGAAGACCTTCAAGGGGCTATGGTAATGTGACAAGAGGCAGTGTTCTGTTGTCATCTGTAGCATCTATGGCTGTACAGCACTTTTCCACATTATCTCATAAAGGCACGATTTTCTGATAAAAATGATTGACCATAAAATGTGTTTCTTTATTTTCTCTGCAACCTTTGTCTGAAACATTTCTCATTCTGAGAAGAATTGAGCGAGGTATTATCATAAACATACATAGGTCTTCAAGTAAAGTACTTGTTATTCTTGTCAGATTTTAATGAAAGTGTAATTTTCTCGACATATTTTCGAAAAATACTCAAATACCAAATTTCATTAAAATTTATCCAGTGGGATCCGAGTTGTTCCATTCGAACGGGCGGGCGAACAGACGGACATTACGAGGCTAAAAATCGCTTTTCGAAATTTTGCGAACGCGCCTAAATATTTATTTTTCGAGAAACAGGTTGCACAATCATGGACCGGGTCGACTTGACTGAGGAAGAAATTTAGTGGCAGCATGTACAGATTCATCATGCTGAACTTTCTTGTACCTTTACCACGGGATTACATAGTCAGTAGTTGACATTCTACAGAAAATGAAGATATTTCGTGTATTTCATCAGGGTGCAATGCCTGGTTGCAGGTGATTTCTCCACCTGGTGAGTTGAGAAGCACACGAAATTTTGGTATTACTCTTTCGAAACGGAGGGGTTTCTGTGAAGTTCTTTGTCATGTTGACGCCATGGTGCAACGCCTTGCTTCGGAAGTTCGCCGCTGTTCAGTTGATCCAGAAATTCCTTACGTTTATATGACACGCATGTTCGGTATCATGAAGAGTTACATGCTCTGGGTTATTGTGCCTTGTCAGCTTCTAAGTATCAACATTTTGGAGGAATGTAGTAGCCAACGTCTGACGTTTTACTCGTAACAGTTGAGTAGTTCCATCTACGTTTAAGTCTTTCCTTCGAGTTCTAGGAAAGGGATATCTACTGAAAATGCTGCCTTCAGACTAACAGAGAGTGTACTTAAATGTGTTGACCAAAAATGGATGTTGGAGGAATTTTCTGTGATTTGGCAAAGGCTTTTGATTGCTAAATCATGAAATTTTATTAGCTAAATTGCATTTCTATGGAATTCAATCAGTATCTGAAAATTTGTTCAGTTCCAGTGTAACTAGTAGAAGAGAATTAGATTCTTTTCTGTGATTCGGGTACGTTGAAACATGGAGTCCCCTAAGGATCAGTTCTACGGCCTCTGTTATTCATAATATCTGTAAACGACCTTCCTCTTTGAATAAATTCTGTGTCAGAACCAATATTATTTGCTGATGGTATTCGTGTCATAAATTCAAACTGAAATTTCGAAAATTTATATTCAGTGTAAAATTTAGTTCTCTGTCATATGACTGAATGGTTTGCTGCCGATAAGTTAGTCTTAAATCTGTACAAAACAAATATAATGAAATTTATAGCAACTAATTTATCACTTCCGGCAGTATGTATTGGTTATAAACAAAAGTGCTTAGAAGAGACGCGAATACAAAATTTCTTATTTTACAAATTGGTAAGTACCTAAATTGGAAAAACCGTATTGAACAAATGATTCCAAAGTTAAGTGGAGCTTGCTATGCCGTTAGGTCCATGGTCCACATCAGTAACGTTAACACACTCAAATCAATGTACTATGCATGATTTCATTCTGTTATAAAATATGGAGTGATTTTTGTGGTAACGCTTCCAACAATGGGAAAATTTTCACTTTACACAAGAAACTCGTTGTAATTACGGTTGGTGCAAAACCTAGAACTCCATGTAGAAGTCTGTTTAGACAATTAGAGATGTTACCTGTTTAGACAATTAGAGATGTTACCTGTTTAGACAATTAGAAATGTTACCTGTTTAGACAATTAGAAATGTTACCTGTTTAGACAATTAGAAATGTTACCTGTTTAGACAGTTAGAGATGTTACCTGTTCCATGTCATTATACAGGCGTACTTTCATTAATGAGCTTCACTGTCAATAACAAAAAAATGGCGAAACATATTCATTCATCTATACGCAGTAGTAATACGTGTACAGGTTTCGTAGGCCACATGCCAACCCAGCATGTTTTCAAAAAGTACATTTTATGCTGGCATTTAAGTATTTAACGGTTTACCACGTAGTCTGAAAATCCTTAAAAATGAAAAGGCGAATTTTAAGTAGCCGTAAGAAAAATGCTTGTAGACACACTCCTGTTACCCTGTAGATGAATTTTTATGTGTGAAAGTGATGTACAGTACTGTTTTGTAAAATGTTTATAGTATTTCACACTCTAAAATTTGTGTACATTTGTGTATTTATGACTTGTTCCACATTTAGTTTCTTTGTGACACACTTATGGATCCATGGAATGTATGTATGTATGCATGTATGTATGTATGTATGTATGTATGTATGTATGTATTTATGTATGTATCTACCCACCTATCTATCTATCTATCTATCTATCTATCTATCTATCTATCTATCTATCTATCTATCTATCTGTCTGTCCGTCCGTCCGTCCATCCGTCCGTGCGTCTATCCGTCCGTCCGTCCATCCATCCGTCCGTCCGTCCATCCATCCATCCATCCATCCATCCATCCATCTATCTATCTATCTATCTATCTATCTAGCTGTCTGTCTGTCTGTCTGTCTATCTGTCTATCTATCTGTCTGTCCGTCCGTCCGTCCGTCCGTCGATCCATGTATGTATGTATGTATGTATGTATGTATGTATTATATATAGAAGCATTCTGTATTCATGATAGCCTAACAGAAATCTTATACACCTTTGTATTTCGTCGGCGATGGCGACTGCTTGTTATGTGATTTTATGAGGTTTTGCTCCTTTTAAGGAAGAGAAACATGAATATGACAACGTTTAGTTTGGTTATTGAAATGTTGAACGTAGAAACACTGGAACATACCGACAGCCACAAGGGAGATGCAGTTCGACGCTTAGGAATTGTCTTCTCTAAGGCTGCCTACCCACGGTATGACGTATGTTCGAACTCACTTTCGACGGAGGATACACATAACCCCTAGTTGGTTCGCCGTCAGACATGGCGGGGTTCGTCGGTAGGGTGTTGAAATTTCAGGGGGATATGGTAACATATCAAATATCGTTTGAGAAACTTGGTCCAATTCCCGACGGGCAGCTGTATGTAACAAGTACCTTAGACTATCATCCTTATCAAGGCCTCTCTATCAACAGCCAGCCTGTAGGGATAATGCCATTGTGATATAATGGAAGACGACCAGCGCGCGGCATGTCCGTAAATAGGTCTGCCGGTCTTATCAAGTTTATTTGTGGCGTCCTTGTTTGAGGGGTGGCAGTTGAAAGGCTTAGAATAAGAGCAGTGTAAGTCCAGTTCCAAGCAAAACTGGTCAGTCATACAAGTGACAGTATACTGATTGGACACTGTCTGTTTCGGTCTTCGAGAAAGCTTTGCCGAGACTTGACTGGCAATATTTGCTGTGATGTAAGATTCATCGATTTTTCGAAAGCTCTTATGCCGAATTTGCAGCTCTGGGCCATTGCAATATGCATTTGTTTGCAGACCCAAGAAATCTCTTATCGACAGGAGTACTGAACATGAGAGATTGTACCCTTCATCCAATCGTGAATGATGTTGACTAAGCTGAGCATCGGTAGTTAATGTACACTAGGACTTAACGCTACGTAAAGGAGTGCATTGTGTTCCTTCTATGGCGCAAAGTATATGCGACGTTGAAACGAGTGTTTCAAGAAAAAGATTTAGGTCATAATGAGACGTTTACTTTGTCATATCCTTCCGCTGTTCTTACGAGTGTAAGTGTGTCGGACTGATTTGGGTCAGAAGAAATTTACGCTGCAGCCTTAATTTAAGTCGGAATGCAAACTGAGTAGAAATCAAACCAGGTCGATATAACACGTGTGGATAGGAAGACAGAATAATACGGCCGTCCCGTTACGTGCTTGCTAAGTTAACTCTGTGAATGGATAAAGCACAGCTCAGTGTTCAAGGATCTTAAATCTTGTTCTTCGTGGTGATTCGTACGTTATTAAACTACACAATTTTGTTTGTGATTGGTAACGCGAGTACTTGTTTGTTTTTATAGTCTATATGTGTATCCTCCTCTCCCTTCTCATCCTCCTAATCCTCTTCCCCCTCCTCCTCCTCCTCCTCATCATCATCATTGCCACTTGTCGAAGGACCCAGGTGGGTGTAGTTTTTTGCTGGACATTTCCAGTCTTCCGCAGTCCAGTTTCTTCTTGGTACTGCCTTCAGACTTTAAGGGAACACGAGTTGTCGTAACGAGTCTGCGATTTGGGTAGATTGTACTCGGAAGAACTTAACTTCCTTTAAACTTTTCCTGGCCTAATTTTATTGCTATTATTGCTAGGAAAGTTGCTTTTTAATAAGTTTTTACATTGACTTAATAAAGGTTTTTACATTGACTTAATAAAGGTTTTTACATTTTAATGGGTTTCATATTTGTCAATATTTCAACCCCAGCGAATTGTGCCTAACGGGTCCGTTGGGGAGGGCGTCCACCGAAGTAGTGAGGCTTCATAAGGGTTCCGCCGTAGCAGAAAGTTTGAGAAACACACAGTTACAACTACGGCAGGCGTGACTCTAGCCTGTTGATGCACGTAATGGTGGGACAGTCTGAAGTGTAACACGAAGGACACGTTAGAAGTAGGATGTTAAAGGCGGTAGGGGCTGTACATATCTAATCCATGAGTACGAGGAATAATAGCAGATTATTCGTGGTTATGGTGATGTTAGTGCGCAAGCGCGGGAGAGAATAAGGACTGGATGGCAAGCAGAACGGTACGACGAACCTTGTAGGCATCACTGTGAGGACAAACCAGCATCTTTCCTTAAGTGTGGGTTGTACCTTTTAAGTGGGTGCTGCTGGTATTGTACAGAGTGATGCAGATAGTGCTGTCCCTAGAGGGGTAAGGGGCACGGGACAAAGCAATTTCTGCGGGAACCCCTTATTTATTAAAGTCAATAAATTAAATTATTTAACCAGTACGTTTAACCCTTTAAAGACGAAGCGTATCTGTTTTATATAAGGACTCAGTGCTTACCAGGGGCCGCGGTGGCGCAGTTGCTTGAGGCACTGTGCTACAAACCGGCAGGTCGCGGGTTCGATTCCCGATGGTGTCAGTCGATTTTTCATTGACATAATCCTGCCGGTCGCACTATGGCCCTGGGGTCGACTCAGCCTCTAACAGAAATGAGTACCAGGAATATTTCCTGGGGGGTAAACGCGGCCGGTGCGTAGGGCTAACAACCTTACCACCTTCATGTGCCGATTGTCTAGAAATCTGGGAGCCTCAACCTCCTGGAACCCTAAGGGCCTGTCCAGGCCTGTAATGGGACTGCTCAGTGCTTACCGCGCTGTAAACACTCTCCACTTCGGTTATAAAAACCAGTCTCTTAATGTTTTGTAAGGCAAAAGTTGCTGTTTGTTCTGAGATCCGTAAACGCAATGTGGGCACCATGTAGAATTTTTTAATGTTAAACCTGGTGGTATGTAAAGTTACCGCTAGGCTTTAAAAGGTTCATATTAACAATGACACCATGCTGCTTATGCATTAAGTAATTCAGTTTTTAGGCTAGTCGTGAGTAAGTGAAGTTATGCCAGTATACATTTTGAAGTGTCACTTCCCCATTTCGACCGCACTGGCGACACGAAATCCACCTTTCTCGATTTTCTTGCTGCAGAATCTGCGATGACGCCCTGGAAACTGTTGTTTTGGTCTTCTATCTCGATGGAAAAAAGGGTCAGTTTAATCAGTCTTTCTTGGGGCAGGTAGAATAGGTGACCGATCGATCGATTGAGTGATGGAAAGGTACGTAGACTGTCTACGAATAACACGTACAAATTGTATATAAAATACTGCTTAAACGTCAACAATTATAAAATATTTCCGACGGATGAAACTTCGAGATTGTGATCGACAGACAAAATTAGCACGTAGGCCTATGTAAAAGTAATAAAGTCTTCACAGAACTAGAATAAAAAAGAAATAGCAACGTACCCAAATGATAGTAATCTCATTCTAGAACATAACCTACCATTACGAACAACGACAAAATGTGGTCCCGGTAGATCAAAAGGCGTTGCCATTGGACGATGCAGAGATCGGTACGCGTGTCAGTGTCTCACTGTTCGTACATACGTTTCGTATCTTGGTTTAGGAATACAAGTACAGCTTTTGGAAACGTTGACATAACACGTTCTTGACTGAACCGTCCGAATTTTTGTGACTGGAAGCTGAATACTGTGGGTACACCAGAACTGATGTCCTGTCTATTGCTATTGTTCCTCCCCCGCCCCCCCCCCCCAAATCCAAGGAACAGGAGATCGGGCTGAGAGACAAGGAACTTGATTGTGACCGTACTGCTGGTCACAGGATCTGAGTTACGAGGTAAATCATTGCCTCCCCCAACAGACAAGTAGGCCTGTATTTCTATTCAGGGTTCATGTGCAGCAAGCCTGCAACATGTTACCAGCCTAGTTCTTAAGCTTCCCAGTGTACATCTCCTGAAACAATTGTTCTTACTTCCCATAGTGACCTTTTGGTGAAATGTATTGATAGTAATTATGCGTTTGAGACCATGATTGAAGTGCGCCCCCCACCGCCCCACCCCCCACCCAACCTAACTTCTTCCATACGCCTTCATGGCTCCAAGCGTCGGCAGTGGGATAATTTAACTTTGTTTTGTCGAGACAATGGGAAGATAACATTAACCCTTTAAAGACGAAGCCTGTCTGTTTTATATAAGGACTCAGTGCGTACCGCGCTGTAAACACTCTCCACTTCGGTTATAAAAACCAGTCTCTTAATGTTTTATAAGGCAAAAGTTGCTGTTTGTTGTGAGATCCGTACAAAACACATAAACGCAATGTGGGCACCACGTAGAATTTTTTAACGTTAAACCTAGTCGTATGTAAAGTTACCGCTAGGCTTTAAAAGGTTAATACTGACCGCAGGGAAGTAGGGTTGAGGATACGGAGGACTGTTCAGTGCAGGGTTTTTGGTGTTAGCGCTGTTGAAGCTTGACGTTCTGCTACCAGACTCTTTGTTGTTTATCCTCGCAATGGCTTATGAAGAAAACTGGTAGATTTATTTGTTGTTAGGAGGTTTCGCAAAGCTGCGAAAAGCGACTATTAATTTCGTCATATCCGTCCGCCCTTGTGCTCATCCGTCTGTCGGTCTGTCCGCATCGGACAACTCCGTTCCCACGGGACAGATTTTTGTGAAATTTTGTATTGGGTATTTTTGTTAACATCTTTGGAGAAAAATACAGCTTGGTTAAAATCAGACAAACTTTGCTTGTAGACTTACGTACGTTTATGATAATGTCTCGCCGAATGCTTCCTGGATTGAGAAAAGTTTCAGACATAAGTTACAGATAAAATCAAACCACGTCTCCTTTCATTTTTTTCTTCCGAAAACCGCGCCGTTTACGAAATAATTACGAAAAATGCAGCAGAAGCAGAGGGACCGTGGATGATCGAAGGTAATATTGTGTAAACAAGATTAGACTTTCATGCCGGATAATTAAAACGAAAATAAGGCATAATAACAATAATAAAAATAATTGATTTTGACAAGGTGAATCTTTGAAGTTAAGGCACATTTTGTGTGCCTTATAGTTAAGGTAAAAATACGTGTAGTGTTTTTAAATACACCACAATTAAACAAAATAAATTACATAAGTTAGCACACAGTAAAAGCATGAGAAATATGGAACTCTTTTTGTGTAAAGTCGCCATTTCTGTTACTTAAGATATTCCCCTAAATCCCTTATATGATGCAGCTGGCCAAACCGTGGTCTGCCACATAGAAACCCTCAGACACAATAGCCGGTAATGCAGTCAAGGTTAGTATCGTGAGCCTAACTAATTAACTAACTCCATAGAACAGAGTTGTTCTTTAGAAGCTAACAGTTCCTCAGCTGGTCAAAAAATTCGGCGCATTATATGTAACCCGAAAGTTCATTACCATATTTGAAAGAGCCCGCCACTTGCCTCTATCCTGAACTAGTTTATTCCAGTCCACACCCTGTAATCCCGTTTCTTTAAAATCCCGATGAATATGCTTTCATCTACGCCTAGTTCTTCTGTGTGGTCTATTTCCATCAGGTTGTCCAACCAAAACCCTGCACACATTTCTGACGCGACATGCACGGCCAGTCCCATCCTCCTTCATTCCATCGCCATAACACTATCTGGTGAAGAGTAGTAATCATGACGCTTCTCGTTGCGCAGCTGCCTAATACAAATCCAGAGGGTTGTTTGTGCACCAGCTTACTCGGCGCCTTCGCACTTGCCCTGCTTGCTTCAGAGTTATCGTCTAATAAGTCCGTTCTAGCCGCCATATTTAGGCCAGTATTTATGTTACCGTTGAACACAGTGACCGTGCCACCTGCGCGGTGCTGCTATGTTTTATGCTTGCAACATGAAATTACTGGTCTAACAGCTACAAGCGACGGGCTGCATAGATGGAAGCACCCATCCTCTTGCTGTACTCTTTTCCTTGGACGTAGTTTATGGTGTAGGAGTGTAGTTTGCAGAGGTTCAGTGGTTGGACTTGCACTTCTTATGGTGTTCATGGTGTTACAGTAATATTAGGATGTATGGAGAGCTGTGTGCTGTAGTCTTGTTGCGCTCGTTGGTTCTCCTGAAAAGTGAGCTGGATGCTTTGCGTTATGCGGACAGCTTGCCTGTACGCGGGTCAGCAGCAGTGGTATATAGCACTTGTGTTGCACTTAATACTCGCTTGTGTTTTCAGACGGATGTAGGAATTAATTTTAAACGTGATAATACCATTCCCTGTAGTCACTGCAATTAAGGCTCTAACAAAGAAGAGGCCGATTTGCTGTACCGGCTCTATTGGCTCAACAGAATTCCACATTTCACGAACAGATATTAATATTTACGCATTTGAGGTTTCAGGTTCCTAGTGGTGATTGTCAATAGTACGCTCTTCTGTGATGTTAAACCGTATAATGCGCCTGGTAGCTGGTTAAAGTCAATATGCATGCGGAAGGCCCTGCGACCGGGCAAATCGATTTGATCAAGCTTTTTCCGTGGTTGTCCTTGGCTTTAAAACAAATGATGATTTGATGCTTAAAACTCACTTGACACTGCATGCTTCTCACACAGCTGTCCCAATATTAACATCAAAATTGCCGCCCAAATGCAACCCTCACAGCGTTATTAAAATTTTATCATAATTCAGTCTTACAAACATAAAATTTTAAATTATCCCAAATTAACAGCTTATTTTTCCCTGGTGCATACTACAACAGCTCACCTCTCATTACTTTACCTCTGTCACTTCCAGTGCTTTACCTTACCTTCAGCTTACCTTGACCAGAAGGACAAGCGGGTGCAGGGGGAAAAATTCAGGGCAGCAAATTTTGTTTCCTCCCTGTAATGGTAAATGTAGTGCCTCTCGCCACACCCCTTTATTCTTTTCTCGTCCTTCTTATTCGGTAAATCTTTTCAGGGTTCAAATTATATTACAGTTTAAAAGTGGAAAGTGAGTTTGCGGAATTCATTCATATGGCGGAGCATGGTTTCGAGTCACATGCTGGTGTGAAACAGTGTCTTTTGATTAGACAGCTAATTGGCAACCTTCAGGAAGAATTTGCTGTCTGCGTCTTCTGGGCGCTAAATGATGGAACCAGGTTTTTGTAAAACTGCGATGTCTACTTACCATGCTATACGGCCTCACAACGCAGCAAATGACCACTGACCTTGCACCCATATACGCCGTGTGCTGAACACCATTTGTGTTTTAATATTATTTCTTTCTGTAAGACTTTTGTATATGTGTCACACATGCGTATCTGCACGTACATTTACGGAAGCCAAACAACGTGAGTGACAATCAGATGAGACATGGGATAGCGCTGCATGTTGCAGGGACACGGTATTGGCGGCTGTCACTGTGAGATTTAATTAGTCCGTATGACGGTGCGAGCCGCATGTCACGGTATTCATATTAGTGTTCAAAAATTGACTTGCAACAAAACCACTCGATAACAAATTCATCTCTTCAAGCTGAATATTGTCAAACTGTTTCAATATTAGCATGAATTGACCTATTAGGTAGCCTTAAGTTAGATCATTGCTCTGTCTGTGATGATTTGAAAATAAGATGTCAAACACTCCAGTTTTCGGTTTTTGATAGTGTTACCCGTCTCTCTAAGATAGATATCCACCTCATCGGTGAATTGCAGTTTAACTTGCCAGTCTATATGTAAACCTTTGAGGACTGGCATTAACCGTTTAAAGCCTAGCGGTAACTTTATATACGACCAGGTTTAACATTATAAAATTCTACGTGGTGCCCACATTGCGTTTATGTGTTTTGTATGGATCTCAGAACAAACAGCAACTTTCGTCTTATAAAACAGTAAGAGACTGGTTTTTATAACCGAAGTGGAGAGTGTTTACAGCGCGGTTCGCACTGAGTCCTTATATAAAACAGATACGCTTCGTCTTTAAAGGGTTAATCTAAATCGTATACAAGTACAAGACGTCAGATCCTACATCACAAAGAACGCAGTCCTTGTACAAAAACACTAATCACCAACAAACGCACAAAGAGACTTTTATCATCAATCGTAGCACACTCCTACATGTTTCGACCCTGCTGGGTCATCTTCAGGGAGAACTTTTTGTTAGCGTTGCACTAAGGTTGCACTTTATAATTGAGTGAGAATGTGCAGTTGACTGTGTACTGTGTACTGGAGGCGTGAACTCTCCGCGGTCTCGGCCTCCGGCCTGCAGGCCGGGACCGCCGAGAGTTCACGCCTCCAAAAACAACGCAGTACGTAGTAAACGTTAAGTGTAAGATGTATCATAGGTCAAAACAAATAACAGCTCATTAAATCCTAAATATGAGTAGGCCTGTATTAAAGCAGCGTATTACAACACACGTTAAACGACTTTATCATGTGACCTAAAAATTAGGCTTAAGTAAATCTGCAATTGTCAATATCTTGTACGTGTGAATTTAAATTGTATTATTAGAACCAACTCGTACACTAAAAATCACAATATATCTGGTTTTACAAAATCCCCCGGCATGGTTCGGTGTGGATCTACACCATCCTCAGGGGAACCTGTATAGAACACTCGAAACCACTGAAGAAAAACACGGTTTTAGTTACCTAAAAGTTCGTTAAAACTGGACGTTAGTTAACAGTTCAGTTTTTAATATCATCACATTCTTTTGTGGCATGTTAAGGGACGAAAGAGCAAGTCAGGGATGAAATTACAGGGACTGATAAACTTCAGCTGTTCCGGTCAAAATTGCGGCAATATATATATTTAATGGCTGGAAGATTGCTTCGGATATGTAGTTCTTAAAAAATAAAGAGCGTATGTTAAATGGCATTTTACTGCTGATATTCTGTAATTTCTTTGTTTCGTATATTCAGCCCGATTCATCCAAAGAGCGATATGAAAATCGTCACAATCTGTTGCCCGCATCCTGTGTTTGTGGGTTCTGTGTACAGTATTTAATGTGTGCCACTTATCTGATGCTTACAGTTTTGTGTTGGATCCTAGATTTTTGGAACTTTGTGAACCCCTGATCCACAGTACAGAAATTACCTCAGTCTAAACTGAAAGATCACATGAATTGGCGTCACCCTAATGTACATAAACAACCGTGAATAAATAATTTAATTTAATTCGCAAAGAAAGACATGTTACTGCTGTGCTTAGCCGCGCGATCGCCAAATGTACATAAGCATGTTACCTGACCGAAGGCACATCTTGGTCTTGCGAAAAGCGATTTACTCGTGTCACATCAGAATCACATGTTACAACACGCATCGTGTTACTCGGCTCTGTTTTTCGGTGTCACACTGAGAAGGACGAGGAGACTGCCTCTTCTTCTTCTTCTTCTTCTTCTTCTTCTTCTCCTCCTCCTCCTCCTCCTCCTCCTCCTTCTCCTCCTCCTCCTCCTCTTCCTCCTCCTCCTCCTCCCCTCCTTTTTCTTCCTCCTCCTCCTCCTCTTCCAGGCTCGTTCCGATGTTAATTACATTCTTATTTCCACCTCTTTATACGACGAGCCATGTTCAGTCCTTGTATTGCATTATAAAAATAAGTGTCCCGTGATAAACATCAGAAATATTGTAACCCCTTCCATTATTGTTGTGCCTTTTATCATGAACTTTACACACAGTCGTTCTTATATATCCCTACTTCTCATATTACCTTTCAGTTCTATTCCTAACATCGGTTTAATGTTGTTAATTGTAAAGTTTCTTTTATCCTATTGTGGTCCTGAGTGTATTTATTTCGCTGCCATGTTGTGTGAATGATCCGAAAACACATTAACAGGAAGCGCTTTCGCTATGATATCAACCACAATCGGTGTGGCCTTAGCCTCGATTAAAAAGTAACATCCTTCCTTTAACCTAGAAAAGGACTTCATATACGTAAGACATATAAACGAGAGGCCGTTTGATGCATTGTTACGAAGGAAGTTTGGATGTAGTTACAATAGTTTTTACCTTCCGTATGAAAATTTTAGAATATAATAATTATAGTAACGAATACTTTCATCACAGTAATAACGACATCCTGCCATAGATACGTCATGTTGAGAGTAGCCATGTCCACCAGCTATGCTATGTTTTACACTGGCCAAAACCTAAAAAATGACCTATATGTAAAAAGGTAAAGTAAACGCATTACAGACCTGGACAGGCCCTGAGAGTTCCAGGAGGTTGAGGCTCCCAGATTTCTAGACAGTCGGCACATGAAGGTGGTAAGGTCAGCCCTACGCACCGGCCGTCTTTACCCCCCAGGAAATATTCCTGGTACTTATTTCTGTTAGGGCCATAGCGCGACCGAAAGGTTTATGTCAATGAAAAATTCCAATGACACCATCGAGAATCGAACCCGCGACCTTCTGGTTTGTAGCGCAGTGCCTCAACTAACTGCGCCACCGCGTGCCCGCAATGACCTATATGTACTGGTAAGAATAACACAACACGTAATTCGGCCGCATCCTTTGGCATTGCCCTGAGTACCTGAAGTAAGTAATTCATTTTTAAGAAAATTAATTCTCCTACGACACAGTTAGATTCCCTCGCCTTACTGTTTCAGAAAATACACACATTCCGCCACATCCGCATTACATGTTGTGTTATTCTTACCAGTACATACTCATATACGTAATTTGTTAGGTTTTGGCCAGTGTAAAACATAGCATAGCTGGTGGACATGGCTACTCTGCACATGACGTAGCTATGGCAGGGTGTTTTGTTTCATCCGCCCACCTGCTATCACTGTGCCAATAAAAGTGACTCCCTCCAAGCTTTCCTCTTGAAAATTTTCATTACCCAAAAAATAAAAAAATGACGTATAATATCCGCATATCGACGTAAACAGTGAGCAGACGAACTCATATGTCGCTGTAGCAGGAACACACCGTGTCGCCAGAACAACAGTGCAGGGGAGTGATATTTGCTAACTTAATTTATTTAAATGACCCCTCGAGTAGTCCAGCAATGCCGGCCGTTTTCTGGCCTTATGCTGACCTCCCTTTCTCACTCTGCTCCAAGTATGCAGGGCCCTTACATACCTTGCTACCGGTATATTGCTCTTCCTGCCTGCATCACTGGTACAAACGACCTGTTTCATTCTCGGGGGTTTTAATCTATGTGTCGCAGATCATTCTGCATTACAAACTGGCGGTAGTTGACCAACATAGTACTTGGTAGCCACAAAGGCAGTGGCAATTTCACATTTAAAACGGAAAGTATTAACTTGAATATTTTATCACACTTCGCTCCCTGTTTATTATAATGTATCATCATCATCATCATCATCACCCGGTTTAGATCTTCCTTTTTCATTCTGCAATCATTTTTTCATCGTTGTTGTTAGATTTCATACGTATTTGGGCTTTTTAATGCAACTTTTGCATTGCTTGTGTTCCTGGTGTTTGTAAATGAAATGTAAGTAAGTTAACTTAAAATTTAGCGCATTTTGTATAGGAAAATAAATGGCTACAGACAGTTTGGTGCAGACGCTTACAAGAATAAGAATTTAACTTCTGGGTAACAAGAATAAGAATTTAACTTCTGGGTAACAAGAATAAGAATTTAACTTCTGGGTAAGGCGGATGTAGGAAGTGGCAAAACAGATTGACGTGGCGTCCAAGCCTCAAAGGTTAAATGTCGTCCCCAGTGTTTAAGAATCCAAGACTTGTAGGATTTAACACTTTAGAGCATAGTGTTAATTTATGTGCTCCATCCGACATGAAGAAACTCCACAATTTGTCCACTGAATGTATGTAAGTGTTTCTTGTGGTTCTTAGGATGAAGATCCTTTACTTCCCTACATGGCTATAACAGATTTGTTTATATGATGGAATCGTATTTTGTGTACTGTGAGGTATGATGTGAAATGTTGTGCATTTCTTAACTTACTCTAGGCTTCAGGGGTTTTACACTGTGACGTGTGAGCTTGCGGTCCGAGTGCTTTCGCATGTGAACAATCGCATTACCACTTGTGCACAGTATGCGGGGCATTTATTGAAGCACAGTTTGCCTATAAAATGTTTATGACTCTTTGACTGAGAACTTCACCACGAAATTGAACTCGAATACAAAGAACTTAATTATAAAACTGGAATCGCGTTAAGTTAACTGTAAAATTTTCTTCTGAATATGAACAAAACTCATCTGAGCTTAATTGTAGAAAATTAATGTAATACTGTGCATCATTTGCTATTATTATTATTATTATTATTATTATTATTATTATTATTATTATTACTTATCACTTTTGTGCAGGGTATGTACCATATACATAGCACAAACCGTGTTTCTAGGGAATATAAAGTCGCAGGTGTCCTGTTGTTACGGTGTGCGGTAGTGTAATGCTATGTTGCATGATAAACCTTTTGTACCTTTACATTAGTACTGCGTGAAGTATGTGCGCAGTGCCCTACATGGCTGTTTTCTGTAGTCCCATGATGTGCTTTCCGGGTATGTTGCTCAGGAATTTTCTAAATCATTTTGAGATGTTCCAGTTGCTCCTACAAGGATGGTGATGATGATAGGAGCGATTATTATTATTATTATTATTATTATTATTACCGTAATGCCCCCTATAACAGGAAGCTGGTTCAAGGTTCTAATGGCCTTCCTCTTAGCTGAAGTACAACATTGCTTATTCAAAACACAGGGTACTTGTGTCACTGGCTGCTGCAGGGAACCTCTACTGCAAGTCGCATACATTGACTTTATCGATAGTGTTTTCTGCTCTGAAATTCATTTTTGGTGGTGTAATTTCATCATGAATTAAAAGTGACGGCAGGCACTGTAATTACTGTCTTATACAGACTTATATCACACCTTACATTACTGAAGGCTTCGTGTTCTAATGTGACGTCACATTTGCTATGTGGATTACGAAGACGCTGTTGGTGTGTTGCTGCTAGGTTTCATTCGATAAGGATGCTGAATACAGATGCAAACCTTTTTTGTGCGGTTGCTTCAAATGATTACAGGCTATAACGCCTATAATTTCGAAGTTCAGATAAGAAGTCAGCGATGCTGTACAAAAGAGTGCCGGTAACGGGGGTTGTTCTCCTTAATATGAGAGATTCTTCCAAAAGTCCCTATTATAGAATGTGCAGCTTTTCCCAAGATTACGAATTTGCGACACACACACATACACACGCGCGCGCGCGCACCCAAACTCATGTGCGTGAGCGTGTGACGCACGTGTGCGTGCGTGCGTGTGTGCGCGTGCGTGTGTGGTTCTTTACTGCCTCCTCGTGCGCCATAATAATAATAATAATAATAATAATAATAATAATAATAATAATCTGTTGTTATTTTCGTCCATATGAATGTAACGTATGAATGAGACGAAGTTGTGCGTCTTGAAATTATTGTAAAAATAGGGTTATAAAATTCAAACACAGGGAAGAAATCTGACAGTTTACATTCAGAAGTCGAATTTTGTTCTGAAGGTTGGCTCGTTTAATGTGGATTCGGATTATCTTCTGGGGCAGGACAGAATTAAAAATTTTTCAATCTCTGCTTAGTTATTTTCTGTAAAATAATTACAGTTTAATTCTGAGTACGAAATACAAGTATTGGTAAATGTTAAGTAAAGGTACAATTCTGGCTATGGACGTCAAGAAGTCGTATGTCGATGTGGAGGCATAGGTGAAGTTGAGTGGTCAGCTTCACGCTCTTGCCGCTTTACCCCAGAGTAAAAGACTCCAGTATTCATTGAATGCGAGGCTGGGTCGGCCACAGAGCCGGTCTGGAACGCTTTGGGAAGGAGCAAAATCTCTTACACCTATCGGCCATCGAACGACGATCCATCGGTCGTCCAAACCGTGGCTTTGGTCACCATACTGATTGCACTATCTCGGCTCATAACACAGACAATGAGAAATAATAATACAGTATAAGAAAACAGCTGCTAGCATTGAACTTCGTTGTCTATAAATGTGTGTATCTTTCTAAGGTTAGAACTGTGAAAACACTTGATCCGCTTTTGCAGCAAATACATGATATAATTGTCGCCTCTCCCAGGGTTTAAATGGAATTCCTCTAATGGTCAAGCATTTTGTAAGGCCTAATATTTCATTAAGTAGAAGCCATGGCGAGTCGTACGGGCTCCGGTTTGCTCTACACGTTCAAATGCACACCGCCCCCGACATACGCAACGGAACAGAAACTTACAGCATTTAAGCGCCATATTGTGTCCGAGTCTGTATTAACTGGCCCGAGCCCTACTAATATACACCAGCAGTTTATTAACTGTCGGTTTTCTGCTTTATTGTGTCCTTCGGTCATTCTGGCGGGTGTTTCGATAGTGTATCATTTTCTACCAAATAGTTCAGTTTCATTAGCCTACCAGTTACGCTAAGCAAGAACAATTGTTTTCATTCAGCCTCATTCGGCATTCTATCGAAATGGCTAAAGGCCGAGGAACCGAGCTATCTCTTATTTACACATAACCGAACATAGCTAAAGTAAAACAGTCAAAACGGGCAGCCAGTTAATATGGGCAAGCGTAAGGAAATGCGCTTGTTGCTCTGTTTGTATGTGACTTTGAGAAGTCCTTCGATGCTAACACTTAAACATTTATCTCAGGGCTGGCCAATTTCAGCCCATAGGGAGGCCACATAATTCGTAAGGGCTCACCTGAGGGCCGCACATGTGTATGCATATATCGAAAGGGAGGAGGGGATTGAATTAACTAGAATGCTGTAATTTACGAACAAATTGTATTATTGAAACTATTCAGGTGACCCAGGGCTGCAAATACTTTCCTCAAGGGTCGCATATTGGGCAGCCCTGGTTTAGCTAATAGATTGTGGCTGAAATATTGCTGAATGAACTTAAGGAATCGGGAAGTAACAGTTGCGGCGAGCGCAACTGTTATCGGTGTCCAAAAACGTACTGTACGTACATTATGTAATACTCGTGTGGTGTCAGGAGGAGACCTAATGTATCTCTCAGCACGTTCACATCGTCGTAGTCCTTCCCTCTTCTACCTGCTTATTCACAGCAGGTGTAGAGGGTTTTTATTTTCACTTGATCACATTCAAACACATACCACATTCGGTAGGACTCCTCTGGACGAGGGATCGGCCCATCGCAGAGACCTGTACCTGACAACACAAACACTGTACAAGAGACAAACATCTATGCCCCCGGTGGGATTCGAACCTACGATCCCAGCAAGCGCTCGACCGCACAGCTACGCCTTAGACCGCGCGGCCACTGGGATCGGCCACGTTTACATCACGAGTAATAAACATAGCATCAGGGCAATTGAGAATTTGATAACGACGTCCTAAACTTTGTTTCATGTTCTCAAGTCGCATATTTACTGAAACAGGATTCAGTCCCAGTTAACTTCGTTATATCAAGTTGTAAGCCAGTCCCAGTGGCCGCGCGGTCTAAGGCGTGGGTCTGCGACCGTTCGCTTGTTCGAATTGTGGGTTCGAGTCCCGCCGGGGGCATTGATGCCAGTCTCGTGTGAGTGTTCTGTGTTGTCAGGTAGAGGTCTCTGCGTCAGACTGATCACCCGTCCAGAGGAGTCCTACCGGCTGTGGTGTGTCTGAGTGTGATAGCGAAGCCTAATAATGCGAAGGTCCTGGCCTACTGGGGGTTGTTGCACCACGGGGGGAAAAATGCCCAGTTCAAAAAAGGTGCAGTTCTATCACGATATTTTATTCCCCGCATTTGCGATATTTGGGTTATATGCCGCTTTTGATTTTGTTATTAAGTCTCTTATTAATGTTGTTATATCGTGGGGCAGAACATATATTTTCCTTTTCTGTGGCGCTACAGACCAACTCGGGCCTAGGCCACCTGATTGTTGAGGTTGCTAGGTAACACACAATTAGACACATGCACACCCCCGGTTGGACTCCTCTGAACAAATCATCATCCCGTCGCAGAGGCCGCTACCTACACAACACACAATAAGCACAAGAAACAAACATCCATGCTCACAGCTGGATTCGAACCCACCTTAGACCACACGGCCACCGACATCGGCGTGGCAAGTATTACTTGAAATAACTCTCTATCATAATTCCGTCGGATATCACCTCAGATTTTTGAAGCGTCACCATACTTGTTATGTTTGACTTACAAGCAGAACGTCATATTCCAGGCTCCAGTGGCCGATTCCTTACAGTTCCTAAACTGCGACCGTGAAGGTGTTCTGGTGAGTCTACGAATAGCTGTCTTTATAAAAATTTTCAGATTTTGCGAAGAACATTACCACATACCATTTTGGGAATAAGAGACAAGCAAAGAGCAGCGTGGTCGTACAAGCACTTCTTCCCCTTTGGAACAAAAAAATGAAGTTGGCCAACTCAATGCAGTGCAAGTTCTTAAGTCCTTTTAATGGATTCCCGCTCCACCAGATAGCTGCGTTAGTCGCAGTGATTCATCAGCTGTCGTCATGGTTACATTAGCAAAACTTACACTAAATCTGGGAGCATATGTAATTAAACCGAACATTTCATAATAGTCACTGCACTACAAGCCGGAAGGTCGCGGGTTCGATTCCCCATGGTGTCATTGGAATTGTTCATTGACATAATCCTTCCAGCCGCATTATATCCCTGGGGTCGATCCAGCCTCTAACAGGAATATTTCCTGGAGGTGTAAAGGCTGCCGGTGCGTAGGGCTGACAAACTTACCACCTTCACGTGCCGTTTGTCTTGAAATCTGGGAGCCTAAACCTCCTGGAACCCTCAGGGCCTGTCTGGGCCTGTACAGTGATTGCTTTACCTTTACCTTTCATTAGAGTAGACAGATATACACATAATATAGGCCTGTATCTGCTATTTGGAACGAACGAGATTTGACCTTCTAAGGCGACCATTCTTAGTTATCGTATTAAATAAGCCATTCATGCTCAATTCCTTGATGTCGCCAGTTAAGTGATAAATCGTGTGGATATTCCTGCCTTCTACCAGTCGCAGTGTTTTATACACAGAAGCAGACGGCAGTTTCTATAATGTGTGTTGCATTTTGTTTTTCTGCGTTTACATTCGTACCTGACTTTATCTTTACAAATCTCTTTTTCCTTTTCTTGAGGAAGTGGAATTGAATTTCCTCGCAAAAGCAAGTTGGCTCCTGTGTACGTCATAAAGACTTGAGGGCTGAGTATTTTTAACGTGCAGAATGAACACTTTGCAGGGGAATCCGTCGGTTGAAGCTAGGGAAATAAGGGAGAAAAAGGTGTTGGGAGACGAATTAAACGTGGGAGCACCGCTGTTTAAAGGAACACGAGTCTGGAATGAGATAAAAGAGAAAGCTTTCACGGAATGAAGAGAGTAACAGGGACGAGAGAGTTTACGCTGGCGTGTGTGTGTGTGTGTGTGTGTGTGTGTGTGTGAAGGCTGATTCACAACAGAAGCAATACGGGCTATGGCGAGACCGAACCTGCTGGGGAACAACTTTGCGGTATTTGCGGTTCCCACAGATGTGCTGCTGAAGGGTCATGTCTTGTGGGACATTATTGTTCGGGAAGTTTGGAAGTACTGTACTACCATCATCATCATCATCATCATCATCATCATCATCATCATCATCAAGGTCATGCAGTCACTGCTTGACGCTGAAGATGACGGCAGGACTACCCTTCAAAATATCGGTAGCGACACCGCCCTCAGAAGATTGTACTCTTCTGGAGAAATGTTGTCAGTTGATGATCAACCTCTACGTCTGTGTTTCTCTGTCTGATGTTTGATTCATTCATGGACATGCGCAGTAAAATAAATGTAGGGCTGCACTTATTCATTGATTTTCTTGAAGTATTTGTGTTATCAATACGTCTGTCACACTCAGCAAGCTGTATTATACACGTATGTACTTGGTTACTAGTTTCGGATCTTTACTGAACCGAACAGTTCACGAACTGAATGAACATCGAGACTGACTATAGGCTGGGACACCGAGTTTTGATTCTGAGCAACTGTGGAGCTTTCCCAGATCGCCACCTCATCCACGCCGTCCCTTGGAGACCTCTTACCTAATGGTTAAAGCAAGGTTAAGATTTCGTTGAGGTTTACCTGCAGCTCCGTTAAGTCTTTAGAAGGCGGTGCTTATGCACAGACATGTCAAATAACCCGGCCTTTCTAAGCGCGTTCGCAAGGATGTTAATGAAAATTGATATTTGAGGATTTTTCCAATATCTGTCGAGAAAATTCAAGTTCCATTAAAATCTGGAAAGAATAACGGCTACTCTACATGAAGGTCTATGTACTGATGTGATGATATCTCGCTCAATTTTTCTTTGAATGAGAAATGTTTCGGACCAACATTGTAGAGAAATTCAAAGCACACTTTTTTAGTCAATAATCTTTTTCCCCCGAAAATTGTGCCTTTTATGAGATAGTATAGAAAAATATGGTACAGCCAGACAGGCCACAGGTGACAGTATAATACAGCGCATGCGCTTTGCGTGCTGGACAACTAAGGCTACAGACACACGCTCACAATATTTAATACTTATTGTTTTCCACGTCAACAGTGGTTACGCGAACGTTCTTCTATACTACGTTATACGTATATTTCCTTTCCTGTTATGTAGGCTATACCGTATCACTATCAGATTGTGCATAACCTCCAGTGTCGTGTTGTGAACTTACTTCAGTAGGAGGGGGCAGTTATTGCAAGTCCTGCGGAATGTAAACGTGGCTTGCAGTGAAGGGTTTTTGTGGTGTTGGGTTGAGGGTGAGTGAGTAAGGTAAGAATGTGTATATCTGTCTTGCTTCTGAAAGTGCATGTATATAAGAAAAGGTGCAGAGAATATATAACTGCTACCATTTCTTCTCTCCGTTGTATGTGTGTAGCTTTTAAGGAGTTTCGCTCATTTCACTTCAGTTGTTTCGCTTAGCTGTCTTCATCCACCTTTTTATAGCCGCTTGGAAATTGAACTAATCTTCTCATCCCATCTCCTTCCTTTGCTTGTATATATACACTCACTACACTATATAGTCGTTTACACTTAAAATAGGTTCTTGACGCTTCTTTTTCTTCCAATGTTTACACAATTTACCATTGTTTTAAACAATCTCCATTGATATTTAGGTTCTTGAGTAAACAATGTAGAGGTGTGAACGGAAGCGCGTTGCTTAGTATTGCCTCGCGAGCTTCGTTGGCTATAATGGACGGAATTTGTGTTTGCACAGAACCTGCGACTGTATTTCTCTGAAAAAACTAATGCTTTAGTTACTAATGGTAAGGTGGTAACGAATCGCGATGGTCGGTTGCTTGCTTTATTTTAACGGCGATTTCTCACATTATGGTCAGCGTTGAATGACAGTGTTATTTTTGAGTGAGTTAATGAATTAGCAACGTTGTGGAGAGTAACAGCCATTGCGTAGTTGGATGTATTTGTCTGGCATTTGCGTGGAGTGACTGAGAAATCCCATGAATGCTTCAACATTTAAGGTGGGTCTCAGGTCTGACAATCGAAACAGGGATTTCCCGAATACGAATCAGGTGCACCAACTTGGCTACGGCAAATACAAGCAAACTGAGAAGAGATATTGTGGTTTATTTAAAGGAATACACGGCTGCCTTGCCGAACAACGCAGTTCTGAACCATTTTGTATATGTTTTAATGGTCATACCGTAGTTCAAATTATTATTTTCAGTGTTATGACGCCGTGTAGTCCGCTACGTTGTTTCGACGTTTCGGAAGTATTTGCTGCCATCATCAGAAAAAGGTTAAGTTACAAAGTGGATGGGTTAGCATATGCAGTGAGCAATAAATTCTTAACAAAATAATTTTGAGTAGGTAAAACTGTATTAAGTATATCATTGCTTGCGATTCCGAAAAGGTAAATCATGTTCTCTTCATATGTAAGGTTCTTTTTAGGGGGGATTGTTTGCAATCTTCTAAGATGTGACGTGCTGCGTGGTAGGTAGGTAGGTAGGTAGGTAGGTAGGTACTAGGTAGGTAGGTAGGTGGCGGGCAGGCAGGTAGGTAGGTGGGTGGGTGGGCAGGTAGGTAGGTAGGTAGGTAGGTAGGTAGGTAGGTAGTGGCAGGCAGGCAGGTAGTAGGTAGGTAGGTGGCTGGCAAGCAGGCAGGCAGGCAGGCAGGCAGGTAGGTAGGTAGGTAGGTGGGTGGGTAGGTTGGTAGGTAGGTAGGTAGGTAGGTAGGTGGGTAGTGGCAGGCAGGTAGGTAGGTAGGCAGGTAGGTAGGTAGGTAGGTAGGTAGGTAGGTAGGTAGGTAGGTAGGTATTTGCGTTTCGGAGGAACTTGTTTCCTTCGTTTGTAGGTTAAAAATAGAAACAGCAGGTTGCTCTGGAACGTCACATCCCAGGGTACCATAATCGTAACGTTCTCTTGAAGTAAAGTTGCCGGTCCTTGAAGCTGACAACACACCTTCATCTCTTTACGAGGTTAAGAACTCATGGAGCTATATCTGTATTCCTCCGTGTGTCTTCATGACGTACACACACACACACACACACACACACACACACACACACACACACACACACACACCTCGCACGGTTTTAACTTAGAATACATGTGACTATCGATGGATGGCAGTAGGAGGACAGGTGTCTCACTGACGGAAAGTGACTGACAAATGCGATCCGAGGGTACGATGCTGCTGGATCTTCTGCTTGAACTTGCCTGTCTCAAGACTATCAGCGCATGCGTTTCAGCGAGTTGGGGTGGGGGGGGGGGGGCGTGCGTGGGCCAACCATTCTACGCCTTTCGCTAGAAAAAAAATTAAACATTTTAAAAATGAAATGCGTAATTCGTCTGGGCAAAATCTAAAGCTTGATTGTTTGGCCTTCGATTTTTAAACACTCAGCAAATTTTGACCAACACAAAATCACAACTTCCAGCCCTTTGTTTTCACTAAGAGTTTCCCTGACTTAAGTTTTGAAAGCCGACAGAGAAAGCGTAAAATTGCAGTACGTAAAAAGTTTGACCACTTGGCAGTTCTTGCTATTGCGCATCTGATAGCCACCCTTCCTGCTCCTGGAGTCCGAAAGTAACAGAGTTTTAAGAAAGAGATCATGGACGCTTGTAACACCAGTTACGAATCAGCGATCACGAACAAAACACTGGCATACCCCGTTCGTAAGTTGCTCGTTGATAGATAAACCACATACTTACCGGTGAGACGGAATACTAACAGCAAAACACCAAGGTTTGAAGGTCCAGTCAAGAGGAACATTGAAGTGATACATTTATTTAATTTTAGAAACATTTTATAATCTCCCATCCTACTGTTTTTTTTAAATATAATTTACATTGTAACAGTCCTGTGATGCCGTGAACTCACAACAAAGTTTGTAGCGTTTTAATACAAGCTGATACAAAGCGTACTTCTAACCTTGCGTCCGAGCGCAGGAAAACAAAAGATGCCAGGTGACTCCATGGACTCGGTCCACACGACCTTTTCCTTATCAGCGCCGGAACGCGAGACAGCCACTGATACTTGTGTTGAATATCAGGTAAAATATGGTTATGGAATGTGAGAAATTTAGTCTCTTGAACAGGAACTGTCCATTTATATACTTTTGCGAAGTGCGTATGGTCGTGAAATAAATGTCGCCGAAAGGTTTGTAAAAAAAATCCCGTATCAGAAGTGCCGTTCAAGAGAATCGTATACAGAATAGTAGAAAATTTTCGAACGACAGGTTTATTGCGGGGCAAAAAATAAAAGATAAAAACTTGTAGTTTTGTTGGGTAGTGTATGGTTTGCACTAAGTTCGAAACTGAACAATCAAAATAACAGATTTTTTTGTTCCAAATATACCCTTCTGCGTCATGAAGTTCGTTTACATGATTTTGGATTCGGAGTCTGAAATGTGTATTAAGTGAGCTTAAAATCCTAGGCTCTACCTTTTTCTAAGAAACAAATCCCGGGCGAAACTTTAAAAATTAATTTTAATAGAGTCATTCAGGGACTTAGGGAGAAAACGTTTTTCTTTTACAAGTGTTAAAGGACAGTTTTTGCAACAAAGCTGGTAATATTTCAAGACATGCTGCGTCGTATGTCGAGATGTGTTGTCAGAAGGTAGGAGGCGTGCTTAGAAGTGAATGTCGGCACTTCGAGGCTGTTAAATGAAATAAGGTACATTGAATTTCAGGGAAGAAACTACTCTAAATTCTCGGCGCTTGCAGACGTCGCATGCGATGCAACGTCCGTCAAAGCCGCCACGCGCAGGGACGCGACAGTAAGACGTTTTTGTACCATGTCGATGTAAGTACTTATGGGCCTAAAGTGACAGTGCAATGCCTAACCCACTAAGGTGCTGATTTTAGAAACGACCAGCCGGCGACTGACTTATTTAAGGAAGTTGCATGATCTTTAAAGAAATGAAACGATGACTTCGAATGGCCAGTTGGGTTATGTAACAAATTATTTTCAACTGCATGTCGGAGAGTGGTTGAATGATTGTAAGTGGTTTATTGGAAGTGATTCAGAAGAAAGCAGTTGTGGCGTACTTTAATGCAGAGCCTGCAATTTGACTGGAGAACTTGAGGATCACACCGAAAACTGTCGGGCATGGTGCCCGTAAGTAGTAAGGAATATCTACGAAAGAGGCGTGGGCTGATTGACTCGAAGGGACTGACCGCTGAACATTCAATATCGCTATTCCGATTTCTGGGTGCAAAACAAGAGTAACGCTGCGTTCAGCTTCATTTTGATCAAATTCTTTCCTTCAGTTCACAGATATGCTTTTGGCAGCAGTGGTTTGTGTTTGCTTTTTTGGTGAATAGTTGTGATTATTTTCGGTATTTTATGCGTTACGACGAAGAATGTATAAGCATAGAGTCAGGGGCCATTAACACAACGCAAAACTGCAATTTTTCTTAAACGGTTCACTGCTAGAAAGCGTTTACCTTTGGCCTGTTTTAACCCTTTAAAGACGAAGCATATCTGTTTTATATAAGGACTCAGTGCGTACCGCGCTGTAAACACTCTCCACTTCGGTTATAAAAACCGATCTCTTAATGTTTTATAAGGCAAAAGTTGCTGTTTGTTCTGAGATCCGTACAAAACACATAAACGCAATGTGGGCACCACGTAGAATTTTTTAATGTTAAACCTGGTGGTACGTAAAGTTACCGCTAGGCTTTAAAAGGTTAATATCTGTTGTTCGGTAGAACTAGCTAGTGTTACATGTTCCCTACACCCTGAAGATTCCCCAGCCTGGTTTTTGCGTAATCGTAAGTTCTGTGCATGCCTGCTACAGCATAAACGTATGAAATTTTGCGTCGTGGCGCTGACTGTTTCCTGAGAACTTGTGGTCTCAGGTTCAGTCCAGATTTCGCCGCATTTGGGAACCGGAAGGCCGCTACAGTGTTCACTAGAACCCAGCACTTGCCCCCCTTCCGAGCCACTTGAATCCATTTCACATCAGTTTTATCTTATTTCGAGATAAATTGTTGCATTATTCTCCAATCTACATCTACGTCTTCAGAACAATCTTTCCTTTCAGGTCTTCGTATCAAAATTTTTCACGTCTTTTCTTCTACCATGCATGCAACAATTTCCCAAACCTCCCATCCTCCGTGACTTGATGGCAGCAGCAGCAGCAGCAGCAGCAGCAGCAGCAGCAGCAGCAGCAGCAGCAGCAGCAGCACCACCACCACCACCACCACCACCACCACCACCACCACCACCACCATTACCGCCACCACCGCCGCCACCGCCGCCACCACCGCCACCGCCACAGCCGCCGCCGCCACCGCCGCCGCCGACGACAACAAAAACAACAACAAAGCAACAACAGTCTAAGTGCATAAAATATTAAATTTCTTATTATGCAGTCTCATCAATTCTCCCGTTTCTTTCTTCTTTTTATGTCAAACTGTTCTAAGCACACTGTTCTGGAACACCCTCAGTCTAATGTCCTTACCTCCTTCTGAGAGGCAAGTTTTACCGCCAACACAAAACAACTGCCATGTATTCCGCCTGTGTCTCCGTGTTGGAACAGCTAAACTGCAGTAAAATAGAACCATTCATACATCCGTCTTCACTGCCGATTACTTCATTTCCAGCCTAATAACACGTTTGTTGATTTAAAATGGATAAGTTAGAATCTTAAAAGGTCCAAAAGGATTTTAGAAGTGCAGCATGAGTTTTCATCACCAAATATTATTCGGGTAATCAAATCGAGAAGGATGAGATTGGGGGGGGGGGGCCCATGTGGCACGTATGGTGGATAAGAGAGGTGCATACCGGATTTTGGTGGGGAGACCCGAGGGAAGACGACCACTTGGGAGACCTAGGCGTAAATGGGAGGATAATATTAAGACGGATCTTCGGGAAGTGGGAGGGGGGACATGAACTGGATTGAGCTGGCTCAGGATAGGGACAGGTGGCGGGCTTTTGTGAATGGGTTAATGAACCTTCGGGTTCCATAAAATGCAGGGAATTTCTTGACTAGCTTAGCAACTGTTAGCTTCTCAAGAAGGCCTCTGCTCCATGGAGTTAGTTAGTTGGTTAGTTAGTTAGTTAGTTAGTTAGTTAGTTAGTTAGTTAGCATGAGTTTTAGAAGGAGAGGACGTAACAACTATTTAGTATATGGTATGCAGTATGTATGTATGTATATATATATATCACGTGTAGAATTATAGTGTGTATTATATACCGTGTGTAGTATATATTTTTCTGTAACGAATTACAAGTTATCGTCATACATTTATAACCGTGGTCTTTAATGGATAAAATTTAAGTGCATTTTAAATATTTTACAGAATCAGTATGGGCAGCACACTCAAAACCAGAGATTCTGCCCGCTATGCTGTATTGACAATATCAGCTTATTACAAAACCCGTAGCTGGCACTTTTAAACCAGGCTTCAAATCGATCCCCCCCCCCCCCCCCCCGTCCCCGAACGTTTGTATGAATCATATGACTGATGACCCTCAAACACTGAATTGCCTAACAGGCAGAAGATCAGTCCAAGTAATTTTGACATGAGTGAAACTGAAAATAAGTTTGTACGCTTTGAAACGAATCCCTTTTCGTCTTCGCAGTTATATTAGCGAGAAGTTTGTGTCTCCTGTCTGCCCTCTGTTTTAAAATCGGATATGACTGTAACAGGCTCTGATTAATTTTCCGGAAATTCCGTATGAGCGGCATGCCATTGGAAGCCTCTCAAGTTTTGGTTTATAACTTTGTAACATAAACTGTAACGCTATGACAACTGCTTGAATATCTGAGGTTGGTGCGACACGCCGCATTAATTTCAGTACCATTAATTTTGAATCGTGAAAGATATTCTAGAAATATGCAGCTTGTATACGCGCAATTCTTTATGAAATTTTGAAAGTAAGAATATGAGCGTGAGAAAACTGTTGGGTTTATGACTGATTTCAACGTAGTGTCACTACGTCTACAGATATGTACGTAGTCGTACTTCGCACCTAGTGTGCTGCTCTGTTTTGGATTGGTACTTCTCACCTAGTGTGCTACTCTGTTTTGGATTGGTACTTCTCACCTAGTGTGCTACTCTGTTTTGGATTGGCACTTCTCACCTAGTGTGCTACTCTGTTTTGGATTGGTACTTCTCACCTAGTGTGCTACTCTTTTGGATTAGTACTTCTCACCTAGTGTGCTACTCTGTTTTGGATTGGTACTTCTCACCTAGTGTGCTACTCTGTTTTGGATTGAGAAATATAAACTTATTAATACTGCAATTCTGATAAGCCATCGCATACTTCGATAAATTAAATTGTCAAAAGAGAAAATAATTATTCGCATATAAAATGTTGATTGTAGAGAGTAAATTGCGGAGGAACTGTAGGCCTAATTACAATTGACCCCGGTTGTGACATCGGTTTATACGACTTCTCGTTTATAGCGTCAGATATTTTGTGGTACCAATTAATTCGTCCCCGTTAACCGTAGCATTATACTTCTCGGTTATAACAACACTCGTTTATAACGATAGAAAATATTCAGTCCTTTTCTTGACGTTCTAACCGAGTTCGAGGGTGTTTCTTTATATCTACATGTCATGGTGCTATGGAACTCTAAAATGTAATGAGAGCGCTCTCTGAAGTTGGTACGGAAAGTGTCTCTGGTGGGTTGATGGGCAAATAGTACATGCAGGTATACAGCGGGAGTATTGTATATGTGATTTTAATATTTGTACCTCACTCTGTTACGTTCCAGCATGTATCAAAAAAAGTTTTTCATTGTAATTACTGCTCCTTTTCTTCAACAAACTAAAAGCATACGTGAAGTATAGGACCAAGTCTGTAACATCGCCATTGCATTCAGCTGCAGATGTTCAAACGAAATTTAGCTTATAAAGGGCCACCCATATGTAGCTGGAGCCTGCGTAGCTTAGTCGGTGTAGTATCTACGTTGCGGGCTGGACGGTCGAATATTCGGTGTTCGATTTCCTGCAAGTCTGGAAACCTTCTTGCACAGCTTCCAGACAGACTCTGTGGCACATTCAGCTCACTCTGCAGTATGTAGGCCTAGAGAGAATTTTCTCCCAGGGGCTAAAATGACCGTGGCGTGAAGCTGACCTCTCACCACCTTCCGTCGTCCAGGTTAAGAATGCATGGAGTTATATCTTTGCTCCCCAATAGGCCTTAATGGCGTGGTGCTTAATTAAAAAGAAGCACCTTTATTTTTAGGTGTCTTATATAAATAGTTTTTCAGTGTTGGCTTATGGAAGTACTAAACCTAAACCTGTGTTCAGGGCTAATACTGAATTTAATGTAACAGCAGATAGCAGAAAGAGCTGCCTTACTTTCTGAGATGTGCGAGTAGACAATTAAGACATAAGGCTTAAGTATTTTTGTTCTTTTTTTGCGACGATTTACGATTGTCGTCTGCTGTCTTGTTTGTCTCGAGTTATTAAACTGTATTTTAATGTGCAGCGGCGTGCGGAATCATAAGACACAATATCGCTGTAAATCGGAACCAATTTCCCAGGCCTACGGAATTGGTTTTGTGGAATTATTTGACGTCTACATGGTGAAGTTTTGACGCGACAAGACTGTAGTTCCACTTCGCCGCACTCAACTCACTCCGCATATAAAATTTCGTTTTAAGAAAATTCCCCTGGGATCCACATTTCCAAAGAATTAACTCCTCGCGGTATTGCTGCAATGCTGGCAGTGCGTGAAGGTGTTTCTGTAAAACAGTACAGTAGGAATTGAATGAAGGGGAAACTGCATTTGCTAAATTTCAATCCGTTCATGGAAAGGTTAGATTACAAATTGAATGCGGAATGAACTGAAGAATTTTTTTCTGTATTCAGAATGTGAAAAACAGTGATCCATGTAATTCCGCATGAGGCCTATCCCACAATCGCTAGCTCACTCCGCAATGAAGGTTTTTAAAGTAAAGTTGAAACTTAGGCAACTCGCTCCGTTAAAAAATTATAGAAGCCAGAGCGCCATTACCTTACCTATATCATGAGGCAGTTCAACTCAGCCAACATTTTCACTCCCTATTAATTTGTTTATTTAAGATCCATCTTAACCTATTAAAGCCTAGCGGTAACTTTACGTACCACCGGGTTTAACATTAAAAAATTCTACGTGGTGCCCACATTGCGTTTATGTGTTTTGTACGGATCTCAGAACAAACAGCAACTTTTGCCTTATAAAACATTAAGCGATTGGTTTTTATAGCCGAAGTGGAGAGTGTTTACAGCGCGGTACGCACTGAGTCCTTATAGAAAATAGATACGCGTCGTCTTTAAAGGGTCAATGTTACTCTTCCGTATGTGCCTAGTTCTCCTTCCTTTGCGTATCCGTCTGAAATATTTTATCTTCTGCCATCTTCGCCGTGCGTGATACATACGCTGCGAATATGCTAAAGGTAAAGGTCTTCCTGGTCATGCCGTGAAGGCATGTGGGAGTGCGGAAGTATGGCTCCACTCATTCTTAATCTCAATAGACGATGGAAATGAATGGTCAGCTTTGCGCCCCGGCTACTGTACCGCCGGCGAAGACGCCCCTCATACTGATTGAATAGGAAGCTGGGCGGACCCCAGTTCTGGTCTGAACGATCTGGAAATCGCGGAAACCTAACCGCATATCAATGGTTGTGTAGCCTGTCGTCTAGTCATTATATCGACTGAGCCATCCCGGTTCCTCACCCATATCATCCTTCGTATGATAACTTGATAACAGTTTGTGAAGAGTTTAAATTATGGACGCTTTATCATGTAATTTTCTATACCCTCACTTTACTTCCTGCCTTTTACGTGTGTACTTTCTCCGCAGCACTTTTTTTCTCAAACTTCCTCAATTTCTATATTCAATAATACCCCTTTGAATGCTCTGGACGCTTTGCTGGATAAGAGAGATTTTAGTGAATCAGCTTCCAGCGGACTCGCTATAACATGCACTATACTGAGAAAGTTGCTTTTTGTGTTTGGTGCATTTATCGACAATTTAACTCTGTTCTATTCATGGAGTCGGATGTTGGATTGTTACTGAGTGGTCAATTGGAAAGAATGCAGAAGGAAACGATGGTGGTCTCTTTAGAGGTAATCACGGAGATTCCCTTGAGTAACTGACAAAAATCGCGTAAGTCTCTCCCGTTGGTTTCCCCGCCGACATTTGGATCAAACATCTCTCGAATGCAAGTCAAAATGGGCCACAGTTTATTACATAAAAACAAAATTCACTGCATTATCAACGATCGCAACATTTAGTTTAAATGAAAGCCACTATACATTGTAACGTAAATGAAACAAAATTAAATTCAGTCATGTTCACTCTTCCATGTACTTAGAAGCTGGGGCCTTCGCATACGTCTCCTTGCGATACAGGGGAAGTAGAAGTATAGCTCCACACATTCTTAACTTCGTCTGTAGATGGATGTGAGTAGTTAATTTCACGCCCAGGTCTCTTAAGCCACGGCAAGGAACCCCGGTATCCGTTAAATAGAAAGCTATGTGGACCGTGGAGTCTGTTTGCATGTTCTGGGGAAGCGAAAAATCGTCTTTTTCCTGCCGGGAATGGAACATGTGTCGTCAGCTGTCGAGCCTGTTGCCTAGTCACTGTACCACATAGACTGTTCCGGATCCTGTCATCAGCCATACAGTAGGGCAAGAACTAAATATATTAATAATCCTTGATAAAAATCCAAGAGTGAACTAATTCTTTGCACCTCATTGAAAGAATGGATGAAAGCAGATTTTTACCAGCGTACGCTGAAAAGTACGATAAGAAGAGGAAGAATCAAAACCGTGTGGGAAGATGCAACTGGAATGACACTAATAGTAGTATGTATGGAGATTGTGATAATGGTGATGGGAACCATGATGATGCCATCAGGTACAGTACCGTCTGCCTGAGACTTCGCATTCACCCACCACTGTGTTGTTCCACTGACCACAATACACTGTCCAACCTTGCAGCAAAGTATGATGTGAAAAACTACAGAATAAAATAATTCATAAAACAATATTATGTATAATTTGCAGTACCTTCGTGGGGCATTTAGGCCGTGTCATAGCTAGGCCGATTAGTCAGTCGCCGCCATCTAACCCCGGACCCCCGGGTTCTTTCCCAGGCCAGTCCGCTTTTGGCTTGTTGTAGACAAAGTGGCATTGGGACAATTTGTTCTCAGAGTACTTCGGGTTAGACGTGTCATTGTTATTCCACCAGTGCTCCACCATGATGTTCATTCATCTACCATCGATGCTATATAATTTTAGAAATTGAAAATGTTCAGTAAAACACCTCTCTCTCTCTCTCTCTCTCTCTCTCTCTCTCTCTCTTTTCCTGTGGTTTATTGTTGTATGAAATGTTAGAACGGTCTTCTTTCTCAGAATGACAAATTCATCCTTTGTTTTCAAATGCAAACAGGAACCACTGCAAAAACTGAATAATGTAAATGTAATTTATTGACATGCATTGTATAAGACCAAAGACTGTGATCTCAATGTGACCCCATTAATGGTGTTGCAATTATAATTTTGGTTTTTATATTTTATGTATTTAAACTGCCTGAGGATGAACACGTAGCTGGTTGAAACTTGTAGCCACATATCTATATGATATAATAAACATTAGTTGTGTTGACGGTAATTAATAACTATTCTGTAACGCAAATCGTGCAAGTCTTTTAAGACGTTACTCACTGTTGGTTATAGAGATGGCGAATGTAAAGGGTTCATGACATCAGCAGGATACACCGGGCATTTGACTGGACGCAGACGTCTTTAAGCAGTACAATTCCGAAGGGTTAGTTGTTAAATCGATTCTATAAATAGTCTGACCTTTGCTCCCTTCATATTTAAGACAATGCCTACCACATGGCGGCTCTTTTATGTGGTATTCCACGTGAACATTTCTTCTGCAGTTTATGGGACGAATTACACAAAATTGGAATAGTGCTTGAGCAATTACAGACAGTGCCTGTCTAGGAATTCGTTGTGCACAGATGGCAACAGGCACAGGGGTTTCTTTTATTTCAGTTTGTCAATGAAACAAAAGAAAATCGGCTTGATAAAGGGTGTGTTTCTACAGTCCATCACACCTTACATTCTCCACTGAACAGGACAGGCAACATCCACGTTCCGAGCGGGATTCGAACCTGTTATACAGTGTCCGAACCTTCCATCATCCTACCTGGCTTGTAGTCCTGCAAAACAGTAACTTACTGTAATACATTATTTATCAAAATGCACAGAGTAAAGGCGTAATAGAGAAATCTCTCTGTCCCCACCATTTTGAGTCATAGCAGTGAAATAGGCACACAGACCATTCTTTACATGTAACCCAAATGTTCTTCAGTATGGTGAACGAACTTCGGCAAAAATACTTTGTATTAGATAGGGCGAAGGGCTTTGGAGTAAATTTTGTATCAGCAATCAGATTTGGTTACTGTAGAGAGATTTGAGGTTCTCACAGCGGTGTTGCTGAAGGTTGAGGTCTTCTGGGATGTTACGCCTTGTCGACTGGTAAATAACTACCGACGTTTCGGAGAGTTGTGTTGCCTTTAAGTTCATCGTCAGGTAGTCCCGTGGACTGGTTGCTTCCTGTTGGTTGATATTCTTGGCTCCAGTCTTTAGAGTTTTTACTTTATCTGTGGTTGCTTCTTTTTAAAATCTTATTTAACCACGCTGTCGGTTACAGTGGTTATATAGCATCGGTAAGTGATAAACGAATGAATCAATATGGAACGTCTGTTGGAATTTTACTGGCAGAGGCACCCTGAAGTACGCGTAGAAAACCAGTTCATCCTCACAATCGCATGTGGACTCTAGTGGGATCGAAACCGGACCTCCGCGGTGAGATGCCGGTTCCTAATACACTTAGCCAAAGCAAGGCCCTGTTTGCGGTTGCACATGTCAATTGCTGAACTTCAGAAATGAAGCTCCAGACCAAAACACTATGGTTTCCATATTGTCGAGTAACAGAAAGGCGTTAGGCCTGCACTTTCAGTTTCTCCTGTCGCCTGTGTCAGGTCTCTTGGGAGCATTCGCATCTGTGCAGAGATGGGTAGGGCAACACGAGTACCTGACCGCCCGTCCGTTCTGTGTGCATCTAACTCACCAGTTGCTAAACAGTTTATCGTGCAATTTGATACTGGGGCGTTTTATGAAAAGATTTGTTGAGCCATTTCGGTTTTCGTTTAGATCGGTCGGTCTTAGGGACCACTTTCTTTACTTTAATACCATTGTTTTTTTCCTGCACAGATTCGCTTTTGTTATTTAAGTTTATTGTACCAAAAATGTAGATCAGATTCTTCAGACACTTTGTGTTTTCTCTGTACACTAAGAACATTGCTGTAATCGAACATAGTAGGACCTGTTGATCGATTGTAGCCTTCTTGATAGGATCTGCAGAGGACCGAACGCGTCGTTATAGTTAGTTAACCCTGCTTGTGTTGTCTAATTTGTTGTGCGTACTTACGATGGAACGTACCAACAAGACCGATTATTTCTGTCATCAGAAGTGATACAGCCGACCTGGTTCGTTAGTTATTGGTGCATCGATAACATATTTACGATGCCAGTTTGTTGATGAGTGTCGACATGTAGAAGATTACAACAACGCGAACGAGCAAGCGTTTTATGCTCTGTTCACATCGTATAATGCGAGTGTTCCTCGCCGCGACCAAGCCGGGCTGCTCAAGTCTGCTCTTCTAGGATTGCTTTTCTTTCTTGCTTCGAAGTTAATCGTATTCAGAAAACTCAAATACCTGTAAGAATGTGAAATTATTTTGAACAAAGATTGCAGTCTGAAAATTTATCATAATAAGTGAATGTTGTAGATTTAACCCATAAATATTTAGGCAATAACATACTTCTATTCCAGAACAACCTATCGGCACGGAGTTACTAAGTAAGAAAATTCATGAAGACAGTGTCTGTAATTGATTCACGCGCTATATTAGTAATGCAGTTTCGTGTCAGGCGGATCATAATTCTGATAAACATGTGACCTAAGTTCTTAAATATCTTCGCCGAGGGGTTAAAACCGTAATTATTGCACTCCACAAGAACTCTGTACCTGGTCAAGAGGAGTCCTACCGAGTGCGTGCGTGTGTGTGTCGTTTAGTTTGATCCGATACAACAATAACCGTTTACACCCACAGTGATTAGGTAGAACAGAGCACACTGAGAAAGAAAAAAAGGTTTGCAAAATTTAAGAAAACGGTGAACTTACTGGTAACCTGCCCATAAACAACGCAAACACTCGGACGCAGATACATTGTTACTGCTGTTTTTGTTTTTCGAAGTTCTGTCGAAGGGATTGCCGCCAGATATAATACGACCGCAACTGAGCACAGATTTTCGCGAGATGTTGGTAGTCGTTTCGGCAAAGAAATTCCCGGCCTGTATCGATTCCGAAAGTTGGTCGTGTTTACAAGTCAGCCACTGTACCACATACAGTCTGTCCCTGTTCGTTGTGTCCCGATTGTCCATTTAATATTATCCTCTCGCCTGCCTAGGACTGCAAACGATTTATTACTTGGGAGTTTTTAGAGTAAATTTCTATATGTATTTTTCGCCTGTAGCGCATTCTGTATAGTGATTAGTTTATCGGCTGGACGAGCGGGGAACAGTGATCTGATTCCATGCAGGGGAAAGAGATTTCCGTCATCTGCTTATAGTGTCGAAGTCAAGAATGAGTGGAGCTATAACACCACTCCCCGATATGCCTTAATGGCGTTCACAATGACAACTTTGTCTTTACGTGCGCTTGCTACGTGCCGCAATCCTCTCATCTGCCTTGACTGAATGACCCTAGTAATGTGTTTACGTATTATTACACTTCCCGTTAGGCACTTGACTTTACTTAAACATCCCGTAGTTCTCAGTCACAAACGTATATGAATACAGTCTTTTCCGTCAGCACAACTATAACCTTTATTAGTACTGACATGTTTTGACTATAAGCAAGAGTTTTCAGGAATGTCTGCTCAACATATCTGCATGGTATCATACGTACCGTGCAATGCTGGTTTATCTCATGCTTAGGCACCCGAAGTTTTACATAAAATTATATGATAATTGAAACGAATAATGAAAAATAGACTTTAAATGAACTTTAAAACAGTTTATTTTTACATCTGCATATGCAAGATTGTTGTATGTGAACTTCAGTATAATTTTTAAAATATTTATAGTCTGTTTATTGCAATGATTATTTAATTTTTATGTGAAACTTGGAGTCCAAAATATGATATGACTCGGCAATGTATGTAACGTGCCATTTACATGAGTTGAAGAGACCTGACTGAAGATGACTGTTTGTAGTCGAAACATGTAGCGAGAGTTGGTGGTAATACAGGTTGTATTTGTGTCGACGGAAAAATTTGTTATATGTATAGCCTATATTTATGCAGTTATATGTTAAATGTGCTGTAGGCCTATCAGGTAACAGATGGAGACGTCTTGAGTCTTAATCCTGTCTTGGTTACAAAGCAACAAGCATATGCATTTTACTAGAATTTATTCTCCCCTAGGAGCAAGCGCCTCGTTCACATGCTCTTCACATGACGCACTGTATGAATACAGTTCAGCCGAAGAAGTCAATTTGCCAACAGGCACAAAGAATACAATATAATTCCTTAATTTCGTAGTCTATACTGACGCTCCTTCTTGCACATTCTCGTATACACTTTTATTTCCTTCATGTAGCTTTATCAGAAAATGTACGTCATACCACTTACTTTATGGGACTAGAGTTTCCTTGCTTACAAAACCCTCACTTCTTCCCTTACCTCATAGTTTTTATGAGGCAAAGTTATTATCGCAAGTATGGATAGACATCTACCCTCCCCTCGAAGCACGCGCGCGCGCGCGCGCGCGCGCACGCACGCACACACACACATCCACTTTCCCAAAGCATAGTTTTACGACAGTCGCATAGATTGAAGCATCTGAACCTCACTCTCTAAGTCTGCTAATAATATTTTCTTATCCTAGACTGACCAAGGCCCCGTATAAATCATCCTGTTGCGTTCTTCCAATGAGCAATAACCCTGGGGGGGTTTTATTATTTCAAGGATGAGTTTCGGAGAAGGGGAAAATCAGGAAGGGAGTGATATATCTTCCAACACCGGGCAATTGAACAACTGATCTTGGAGTTCGATCGTGGAAATTAGATTATGTATCAAAATGAAAAGACACTGCGCTATATATAGATACACCTACGATAAAACAAAAGTAGTGTGGAGAACTTACAGTAACTACTTTCATTCGCACAACTGAACCTGAGGACCTGCTAGCTTTTCAGGAAGGACTCTGCTCCGTGGGGTTAGTTAGTTTGTTTGTATGTTTCTTTGTTTCTTTGTACAATTCAGTGATACTTTCAATGCATAATTGCTAGTAAGACAGATTTCCACCACGTTAAAGTTTTCGAACGCAATATCAGTTTTCTTGCCGTCTGCTTGTTTTATAATTGACAACGCACATAAAAATGTTTTCTAAATATTTTGTGCATGTATTTCCGACCCCATTCTGGGAGTGCCTATTTCCGATTTTTATTAGTTACAACCGTATAACCGAAAGCTTAAATAGGAGATTAGATTTAACGCCATCACTTGGCTGCTGTCTTGTCTTCTACAGAGTAATCCCTGGCCAGCATTAACAGTACTGATGGCAAAAATATTAGAAGTGTAAAGGTGCGGCTGCCTTCAGTGGCGTTGTAGTGATGCCACTTTCCTTTAACCCTTTAAAGCCTAGCATTAACTTTACGTACCACCAGGTTTAACACTAAAAAGTTCTACGTGGTGCCCACATTGCGTTTGTGTTTTGTACGGATCTCAGAACAAACAGCAACTTTTGCCTTATAAAACATTAAGAGACTGGTTTTTATAACCGAAGTGGAGAGTGTTTACAGCGCGGTACGCACTGAGTCCTTATATAAAACAGATACGCTTCCTCTTTAAAGGGTTAAAATTCGTTATTTATCACGGGGGGGGGGGGGGCCCTCAGACTCGTGGATACGTGACTCCATTTGCCTGTCTGTTTGAATGAAATAAAGACAGTGCGCGGGCTTTATGTCGTAATATGGCGCGTCTACAAATTGCGGACGAAGGAGACGTGGAGAGTATGAGACGGTGTTGAATTCACGGGTAGCCCATGAGGAGTGGTCCTTCATCTTGGACTTTTGTCAGAATTCCTTGCAGCAGAGTGTAATAAGTTTCTAACATTAGTGTAAAGAAGGATTCTTGCATTCGTACTACTTTCAGTGCTTAATTCTACTTGTATTCTGGAAGCAGCAATTCTGATATTAATTATAGCAACAGCATTCAGGCCTATATTATGTGTTTTATAAGGGTTTTGTTAGCACGAAAGTTCGGTAGGAACGTTCAGTTTTTATTATATTACAAATAAAGGAGAAGGACGCCGTCAATAAAAACTAAGGATAAATGCTGACAAAATGTTTATTGTCAGAAACATACTGCATGTTTCGGCTTATGAAGCCACCATCAGATACACCTTTCATACAAATAGTGAGAGAATAAGTTGTGTATGCAACATTAATATATAATTTCTTATGTCAATATTCTATAAAATGGGTGCCTGATAATGGGTTTAGAAGCCGAAACATGCAGTATGTTTCTGGCAGTAAATATTGTGTTAACATTTAAGTTGTAATCCACGGTCTTTCTTTCTTTTATTTGTTAGCATCACTTCTAACATCTCCACACAACTGAAATCTGGCATATTATGAAGTGTTATGTCGGCGACAAAATAGGGGATATAAAGGCAATCAAATGCTTAAACATTTGGGGAAATTCAAGTGTTTCGGAACAACAATAGCGAAACAAAATGTTGTTAATTAAGGTCGCATGAAATTTGAAGAATTCCTGGTGCCATTCTGTTCAGAATCTCATTTATCTTGCTGTCTGCTGTCTGAACATGTACAGATTAAACGGTCAATACACTTGTTTAACGTAGATTTTGAAACTTGGTGTCATCGAAAGGAAAGAACCAAATTTGAGGTGTCTGAGAACGGTTTGGGAGGGGAGGGAAGGGGGGATGTAAACCGCATGTAAAGGACCCCCACTTATATTTTTAGGATAAGCGGGTTAAAGAGGACGAAGTGGGATCGACATGTAACGTGCGTGGGAGAGGTGAGAAATTTGTGCGGAATTTTAATCGTATACGCTACGTGGAAGGGACCAAATCATAAACCTTGGCATAAATGGGGTAATGATATCAGCACTGATCTGAAAGAAGTAGGGTAGATAGGTGTGCACCGCACTCCCCTGACGGGGGACAGGTATCAGTGGTGGGCTGTTGCTAACAGGGTAACGAACCTTTGAGTTTTGTATAAGGCTTGTACAGCGTCATCATTATTAGCCTTTCAATGAAGACTGTGCTGCATGGAGTTGGTTAGATAGCACAATATGGCATATTTTTGTTCTCTAAGAATTGTGCTATCCGTTTTAGTTGGAAACGTACTTTCCTAGGATTTTAATACAATTTGTTAACAATGTGTGTCTCACTTCTGTTCTCAGTGTTTTTGGAAAATGTTTTCGGACTAGAAATGAGGTACGTAGATTTAAGGACTCACACAATGTCGTTACTGAAATACGTATTTGTAACGAGTACTGAACTGGTTACACACCACACTTCGATCCTTGACATAACATTATCAGATGAGTGTACTCAGAATGTTACTCCCTCGAGAATAAACGGCGGCGTTTAGCCTGCCCTTGAGTAGACTCTCTGATCGTACTTCGAGTTTAGCAAAACGTAAATTATGTATGAAGCGGGGCTTTGCAAATTCAATCTGCAATAATTTTTGGCGTTTTGAGTGTTGAGTTTTAGGTAAATAGACAGAATTTACTGTCCGGTAAACTGTGGCATGAATTCTTGTTTACGATCGGTCCATAGCGAACTCCACTTGCTTAATTGCAAGATAGATACATTGCGTTGTTATTGGTAAGGAGCCTGCCATGCTGACTTACTAGTGTAAAAACGCTGATTCATCTGCTTGTTATTGCCTCTAGATTTTCATTTCATGATATGACACAGCATAATATCCTTTCAGTTTAATTGTCTTGAAACCGTTATGACGCATAGGGAAAGAATCATGTAACATAAAATGTGCTGTTCATTTCTCAATACATCTTTCACTACAGACAATTTCTTCTCTGCTAAATACGTGCGGAGTTACGCGCAGGAACACGTGTAGGTTGTCTGTCATGTAAAACGTCTGTTATTGTTTTCCGCTTCTAACCAAAAGTGGATATGTGTGTACAGATTGCAGTTAAATCCCCAACGTCAGTTTTATGAACATTCTGTTAGAGGTTCTCTGGTTCTCACATGCGGAGAAACGGAAGGGGGCGTTTTTAGGTGCTTTCGCAAAATTGTGAAAAGCGAATATTAGCTTAGTCATGTATGTCTGTCCGCGTGGAAAAACTCTGCTCCCACTGGATGTATTTTCATGAAATGTGATATCGAAGCAGTGTTCGATATTCTGTCGAGAAAACTGAAGTTTGATTAAAGTCTGACAACATTAGTGGGTACTTTACGTGAAGATCTATGTCCATTAATGATAATATCTCGCTCAATTCTTCTTAGAATGAAAAACGTTTCAGACAAAAGTTGTAGAGAAAATCAAAACGCACATTTTATGTTCAATAACTCTTGTGCGAAAATGGTGCCATATATGAGATAATGCGGAAGAATATGGTAGAGTCAGACAGGTCACATATGACAATATAATACGGTGCGTGCTCTTGTCATGCCGGATAACCAAGGCTACAGACATACACTCATAACATTTAATACTTCTTGCTTTTCCACGGCGACAATGGTTACGCGAACGCTCCTCAATATTAAGTTTGTACGTAGATTGCCCGTCTTGTTACTCTTACCTTTCGTTGTGAAGGGCCCTAAAACTGGCGTAGGACCATGACTTTGCCGTTTGTCAGACAAAACGCCTCGCACTTGCTGGATGCATCACCTGCTTACCCTGCCACGCGCAGATTCTGAACTTATGTAATCATAGTAAGTCTGGTTTATTTTTGTTGCAGGTAATTGTGGTCGTGTGCCGTTACGGTGCTGTATCTGAGGTGACATACAGGAATGTGTAAGTGATACGCAAAGGTACCTGTGCGTTCCTATCATCGCTGTACTGCAGTCCCCTGATCATTTCAGTAAATGTAGAGGCTTATGTGGAAGTTTGACTGCGAGACATATACCTGTCCGTTACACACCGCGTCGCGTCTCTTGGCCTCGTGTAAATTTGTCGGTCTTTTAATTTGGCAGTGACTCCATAGCTGGCCACGTATGTAATTTATTTTCGGAACTTCATCACCATGGGTGCTTTCGTAGTGTATTTTCAACACCACCATTATCTCCTAAATCAAAGATATTTTATGGGTTTAATGTGTTCCATGTCCGTGCACTATATTATACGAAAACACTAATCACCAACAAATGCACAAAGAGAGTTTTATCATCAATCGTAACACACTCCTACATGTTTCGACCCTGCTGGGTCATCTCCAGGGAGAAACTTTTTGTTATCGTTACACTAAGGTTGCACTTTACAGTTGAGTGAGAATGTGCTGTTGACTGTGTACTGCGTTGTTTTTGGAGGCGTGAACTGTCCGCGTCCGCGGTCTGGGCGCAACACAGTGTCAATGAATAATCTGTTTGTCGGTTACTAATAACATCCGATATAGGATTTCTTTACGAAAAGTTGTCACGTAGGCGTGGAGTTTCTTGGAAATCAGCTCAGTGACATTCATGCTTTTCTTAGGGTACAAACGTTTTCCTGCTCGTACATCTCATATTTCTTGACCGATTTGGATGAAATTTGTTATGGTAAATATCCATACGGTGTCCTTCAGGGGTTTTGGGTTATGTAAAAATCGGTCCAGTGAAAACTGTACTTTATTGAAGGGCGCTGTGAAATTTTGCCCGTACTGTCTGAACTTTTATCCGATTTGAAAAAAAAAAAAGTAGTTTGTTGCAGACGATGTCGACAACAGTGTGTTCAGTGGCTGCGAACCTCGGGACAGTCGTAGCACTGATAGCCGTACTTTACTTATGGGTGTAAATGCATTTCTCTCCGTACTTTCCGCATTTCTTGTCCCATTTGGGTAAAATTTGTTGTGAGGAATCTGCACACAGGCTAATGCTGTTGAGTATTTGTGAATCTGATTAACATCTTAAAGCCTAGCTGTTACTTTACGTGCCACCAGGTTTAACCCTTTAAAGACGAAGCGTATCTGTTTTATATAAGGACTCAGTGCGTACCGCGCTGTAAACACTCTCCACTTCGGTTATAAAAACCAGTCTCTTAATGTTTTATAAGGCAAAAGTTGTTGTTTGTTCTGAGATCCGTACAAAACACACAAACACAATGTGGGCACCACGTAGAATTTTTTAATGTTAAACCTGGTGGTACGTAAAGTTACCGCTAGGCTTTAAAAGGTTAACATTCAAACATTCTACATGGTTCTCACATTGCCTTTATGTGTTGTATATGGATCTCAGAAAAAACAGCGACTATTGTCTTATACAACATTAACGGATTACTTTGTATAGCCAAGGTGGAGTGTTTACTGCGCGGTACGCACTGAATCCTTAATAAACAGACACGTTTCGTCTTTAAAGGGTTATCGACAAAGGGGACGCTATACTTTTCGTGTGGGCGTAAATGAAACTATAGTTAAGGCGTTTATCGTAAACCGTAGGAGACTTTGAAAGTAAAGAACACCTTGGCACAGTCTGTATTACGTCACGGAGTGCGTCGTTTGCAGTCTTTTTTATCTCTGTATCAGCAATTAAGAGGAAGCATGTTGTCTATGAACCAAAACAGTCATCACAACATTAATATTGCTACTGTTAACGACAGCAGTGTTCTGTGTGGCTGTATCAGATTAAATTGTCCGCGACGCGCATGCTTGTGGAAGTCAGCGTCAGCATGTTTGCGCAAGTCAGTGTCAGAATGTTCGCTGTATAAAATCATAGGCTTGTTTATTCGCCGCATCTGCAGCGCTGCAAGCTTCTCACGATACCAGTACAGATGATGCTGGTGGTACTGTGTAGCAAATAATTGTATATAGCACAATTATGCCGGGAATAAATGTGCCAAAGACAATTATCTTTGCCACATTTATTCGTGGTTTATTTCTTCTTCCACTCATTCCTTTGATGCGACGTCACAGTTAACAGAAATGTCAAGTCGTTTTTTTAAGTTATCTTGTGCTGGTAGAAATGTGGAGTAGTTACATTTGACAGCAAAGCACCATGCATTACAACGCGGCTAACATGTTCTCAGAAACGTTTCTTTTGTGATTTTAATTTCAAATAGTTGTAGTACTGTTATTAAGTAATAACCACTCTGTTATTAACATTTTTAAAAGAGCAATTATTAGTACGTGTTTCCAGTTTTTTTAAGTTTATAGAATGAACGAGTATGAGATGGGCGGGGTGTGTAACACGAATGGGGGACAAGCGAAATTTATGCAGGGTTTTAATGGGGAATCTCGAAGGAAACAGATCACTTTGAAGACCTAGGCTTAAGTTGGAACATAATTCTAAAAGGTACATTAACCTTTTAAAGCTTAGCGGTAACTTTACGTACTACCAGGTTTAACATTAAAAAATCCTACGTGCTGCCCACATTGCGTTTATGTGTTTTGTACGGATCTCAGAACAGACAGCAACTTTTGCCTTATAAAACATTAAGAGATTGGTTTTTATAACCGAAGTGGAGAGTGTTTACAGCGCGGTACGCACTGAGTCCTTATGTAAAACAGATACGCTTCGTCTTTAAAGGGTTAAGGTACTATAACTGAATGACATGGGCTGTATTTCTGTGACACAGGATCGTGAGTAGTGGCGGGCCCTTGTGAACACGGTAACGAAACTGTGGGTTCCATAAGATGCGAGAAATTTCGTGACTAGTTGCAGAACGGCTAGGTTCTAAAGAAGTACACTGGTCCTTGGAATTAGGTCGCTGGGTGATTTTAATATCGAAACTTCTGAGTGTTTGTCATTGCGGGTTAAGAGATTCCCCGACCTACGAAAGGCTTAGGTTCCTAGACCGTGTTCTTAACTTGGTCTCTTCGCAAGTCAGAACACAGTTAACTGTGGAGGTCACGTTTGTTTAAAATACAACCCTGCCCATCGCAGTGACGGTAATGTTCCATACGTAACAATTATATAAATCCTTGCCATTGCCTCACATAAAGCGCAGTTAGACGATATGACGTGGTGTAAAAACTCGAACCCTGAAGGTAGATTTCTTAAAACAAGGGATCTTGTTCATAACAAGGGGACTCCCTGTATTTTGTTATGTGCTAACAGGTTACTGTGAATTTGTAGGCTAGAATAGGATGAGACAGGATACACAGTGACGACACCGTCACCACAGCGTAGGCCACTGTGATAGATGCGGTTGCGGTTGATCCACACTCTAAGCAACATTAACCTTTTAAAGCCTAGCGGTAACTTTACATACCACCAGGTTTAACATTAAAAAATTCTAAGTGGTGCCCACATTGCGTTTATGTGTTTTGTACGGATCTCAGAACAAACAGAAACTTTTGCCTTATAAAACATTAAGAGATTGGTTTTTATAACCGAAGTGGAGAGTGTTTACAGCGCGGTACGCACTGAGTCCTTATATAAAACAGATACGCTTCGTCTTTAAAGGGTTAAATGACTTTGCATATTCTGACTTTTAAGCGGAAGATTATTTGTACGTATTACCCTACTAAACTGCTAAGGCACTATATTAGAAGTCGAGGGTGCCAATGTTGCTGAAGAACGCTTGACCTTTGTTGGGAATTGTAGTGGATAAAGTAACCCTGCAGATATTGTTCCATTTTGTCTTCTCATCACTCTACAGTTTGAGTGAGATATGTCGGCTGTAGTCCTCGTTCGACGTGGGGTGGCCGCATATCATGTCCCCCGCACTGTGTATCCTACCTTAGTGTTTCAGCTAACTGTCCTTTTTGTTATGCAGGAATATTGGTTTATGGCATCACGTTCGTGTCCGTACGGTTTGAAATAATTTGCGGATTTTCCTGACACTGTACATCAACATCTCTCTAGGAGAGACCATTCGTCTTTCGTTCTTAACCCTTTAAAGACGAAAGGTAATCTGTTTTATATAAGGACTCAGTTCGTACCGTGCAGTAAACACTCTACACTTCGGTTATAAAAACCAGTCTCTTAATGTTTTATAAGGCAAAAGTTGCTGTTTGTTCTGAGATCCGTACAAAACACATAAACGCAATGTGGGCACCACGTAGAATTTTTCAATGTTAAATCTGGTGGTATGTAAAGTTACCGCTAGGCTTTAAAAAAAGGTAAAGCAGTCCCATTACAGGCCTGGACAGGCCCACAGGGTTCCAGGAGGTCGAGGCTCCCAGATTTCTAGACAATCGGCACGTGAAGGTGGTAAGGTTGTCAGCCATACGCACCGGCCGCGTTTACCCCCCAGGAAATATTCCTGGTACTCATTTCTGTTAGAGGCTGAGTCGACCCCAGGGCCATAGTGCGACCGACAGGATTATGCCAATGAAAATTCCACTGACACCATCGGGAATCGAACCCGCGACCTGCCGGTTTGTAGCGCAGTGCCTCAACCAACTGCGCCACCGCTAGGCTTTAAAGGTTAATGTCATATATTCAGTAACCGAAATATGGCAACAACGCGAGCTTCTTATGCTACGGCGATACTCTGGCCGTGTGAAGGTTTGCGTGGCATTGGGCCTTCGAGTAGTAAGATATAAAGTAAATTAAACAAAACCTTTTTTGTGCGGTCGAACACAGCTTCCTTTTATTTACAAACAGCTACATGTTTCAGTCCTTTATGACCATCGTCGGGCTGCCAACACAGTGTTTTAAAATAAGGTAAAATGCAATACATATACTATGTCCACCCTGTGGTTTTCACCCTGTGGAATCCCACAAGTTTATAATGATTATTGCAATGTTAAATTGTAAAATCTGATCGTGTAGTAGCTGACGGTTGTAAAGGTATTGTAGGTCTTGATTAGATGTGTAATAATAAAATTAAAACATGAAATGGAATTTGTCTGGACTGTAAGACAAACCTGGTAGCTATAACAATACTGTAGTTAGCTTTCTACGGTGAACGGTTGGGTCTAGCCCCTTGGGTCTTTGTGTGGAAGGACATACCCACGTCTTGTGTGAAATGTTCTTAGGAGTTTATAATTACAGACAGTAACGGCATATGTTAATTTGGGCAGTTGTAAACTGATTGGAGTCTGTAACAGAGCCAATCATGCTCAGGAGTTTGTCTGTAATTTGCGTACGTATCAAGTTTTAGTTACGGAAATTCTTCTCTGGCGCAACAGCCCAACTCATGCCTAGGCCCCCACATTTTGAGGTTTCTAGGTCACATATAATTCGACCCACACACAGCCGATAGGACTCTTCTGAACCAGTGATCAGCCCTTTGCAGAGGCCGCTAGATACACAACACACAACAAATACAAAAGATGAACATCCATGCCGTTAGCGGGATTGGAACCCGCAATCTCAGCAATTAAGCGGCTGCAGACTTGCGCCTTATACAGCACGGCCACCTTTTTTTAATGGTTCGACAGCCGTAGTGGGCCTAGGCCTCATTACTGAGGTTTTGAGATCATACTCAGACACTCCCTGTAGGACTCATCCTGACGAGTGGTCGGCCCATCGCAGAGACCTCTACCTGACAATACACACAACACTCAAAAGAGACAGACATTCATGTGATCTGCGCTGTTTTGGGATTTTACGCAGGATGGTAGTATCGTACCGACGTTTCGGGAGAACCTATTTGTCCTATCTTCGAGGGTCTTCTTGATTCTTGAAACCAGGACCGATATGTTGTAACGATATGTCGGTACGAAACTACCATCCTACACTGCGTAAAATTCCAAAAGAGCTCAGATCTCATTTACACCGTAGCGAAAGCGTGAAGTCACGGACACACATCTATGCCCACGACGGGATTCGAACCCACAATCCCAACAAGCGAACTGCCGCAGACCGACGCTTGGAACCGCGCGGCAGCTAGGCTCGCGCGGTGACCTATTTATGGATATCTTGACCATAAATACTGAAATATTTAAAAAAAATTAAATGTCGTAAGTACTTTTCCCAAGTATCTCACTTACCACCTAAGATTCTTCAGCAGTTCGCATGTTTATGATTCCTTAGTCCAGTGTTTCTATCCACCTTTGTCTCCATGCAACTAGCAGCAAAACCGCGAGTTTAGTCTCTAGTCTAATGATTGCTGCCACCATTATAATTCATCCTGAATAACTGCTTTGGTTGATACAGCCGCATTAAATAATTCATCGAAAAGTGGGTGTTCGAACGTGAACTTTTCAGCATTGATCCCTTCTGCACGTTCGATTCTCAGGGGAACATAGTACTGGACCTAAGGGCGGTCTCGCCTTGATCATACAAAACCACCTTTATGCACTGCGTTCTGTGCCTCCAATGAATTCTCAGCAGAGATATGAATGTAATGCAGACTGACAGACACACACACACAAACAGCAGACACATGTTTAAAATGAATTTTTAAAATCTATTATACGGCCACTCGTTTCAAATTCAGACCAAGTGGAAAACAGTACAACATGAATGTTGAAATGATAATTTTTTTATTATTCTCGTATGTGGAAACGTTTTTTAAACTGTATGATATGAGGAACGAGGGCGGTGCGGATGGAAGGGAGGGTTAGAAGAGTGTCATATAGGATGATGTTCCGAGCGTTGTGTTGCAGTTAGCGTAACATGCCTACGTGTCCAGCTATTGGGGTTGTGTGTATGTGTCTTACCGCGTCAGCGAGAAGAGAGGGGGTTGCAACGTGCCTCTTTTAAATCCCATATAGTGGGTAGGCCTAATAAATTAGGGCCTTCCACAAGATGGGTCTTCGAGAAATAGGTGTACGCCTCTCCGGGTGTGGACTGGAATCAAGTCGCTCAGGATATGGTCCAGAGTCGGGCTTTTGTGAACACGGTAACAAGCTTTCAAATTCCCTAAAGAAAAGGGAGTTTCTTGATCAGCTAAATCATGGATTTAGATAATTTTCAATTACGACTTTGATCGACATTTTATATCCTGCCGTGAACAATACCAAGATGGCGGCCGTGCAGTTTTTGCTGTTGTGGAGCGATTGGCGCAACTTATTACAGGATCACGTGTTCTGTCATCAGTGTGTACATATTGTTGTGGAGCGATTGGCGCTACTTATTACAGGATCACGTGTTCTGTCATCAGTGTGTACATGTTGTGGAGCGATTGGCGCTACTTATTACAGGATCAAGTGTTCTGTCATCAGTGTGTACATATTGTTGTGGAGCGATTGGTTCTACTTATTACAGGATCACGTGTTCTGTCATCAGTGTGTACATATTGTTGTGGAGCGATTGGCGCAACTTATTACAGGATCACGTGTTCTGTCATCAGTGTGTACATATTGTTGTGGAGCGATTGGCGCTACTTATTACAGGATCACGTGTTCTGTCATCAGTGTGTACATACTGTTGTTCAGCAGGGGCTAACAACAGTGCGATCATGTGGAATCTTTAGAAGTATGCTAGAATATAGCCGCTAGATCGTAAAGTAACGTACGAATTGTTCATGGATCAGGTTTATATGTTATCAGATGGAAACATTATGACATTGCGAAGCTTCGAGAGTGCATGTAAGAAATTTTACATAGCGCTAAACAGCATTGGTAGAAAGTACAATCAGAATTGCACCCATGAACTACATAAATGTTAATTTTATACCATACCCTGTATAATCCCCCCCACTCCCGCAGACACGGCGCAGTAATCTAGCACTGGCTTTCCTCTAGCGTGATAAAAATCGTGTGCAGGATTTCCGATTGTCCTAAGAACGGTGCTAGGTTTGGGTCTACTCCGCACGATGGGTTTTCCCCGGAGCTGCTTAACACGCTGGATGAGTAAATTGCTTGGGGAAGAACCCATGCATGTTGCTGGCACAGTTAACATATGCCGAGTTTTCCTGCCTCTTATATGGGTAGTTCTTGTCTGTCTCTCATCTTGATTAATGCATCTGAAGAAAAATAAATTCTTTCCTGCTTCTTGCTGACCACCATTTGCATCCTCGTCATTATCGTCGTCGTCGTCGTCGTCGTCGTCGTTGTTGTTGTTGTTGCTGTTGTTGATGACGCTGATGATGATATTCTTCTCCTCCCCTCCTCCTCCTCCTCCTCATCATCATCGTCATCCTCCTCCTGTTCCTCTTCCTCCTCTATTCGTCGTGATCTTTTCATCGTTTTAACCCTTTACTTGTACACCAAAGCATCAAGTATTCGTCTGTTCGCTGTCATGTTCTTGCGACGCACGGTTTGCTGTTCGTACGTCTGTATTCATCCAAACTCTGGACGAAACTTGACATTTCTCAGTTGCGTCTGCTAGCTTTGTTATGTTTGTCCGTCTCTCCGTAAATCTGCATGTAACACCTCAGAACTGCTGGACATATTTCGTTAAATTTGTCACAAGCAAATTTCAGTAAGATATGCCTCTGTCTGCATCCAAATTTGGGTTTAAATCGTCCAACAATAACAGATCATACGTGAAGGCCTACCAGCGTTTCTGCACACATCTGGAGCTTAAGTCGCCACGTGTTCGTTGGAAAGGAAGATACTGTTTCCAGACTTGTGCATATATACCCAGTATATGTTTTAAAATAATTCTTGCGGATTTCGAGTAAGACCAATGGCGCCAGTATTTCTACCTTTGTGCTTGACGTGCATTTACTGTCTTGTCTATCCAGTTTTGTTCTTGATAGAATTAATACAACGTAGTTCCATTTATATTTAACTGTATATCGATATTTTGTCACACACAACAGTGGCAACACTAAGCAAGCATTGCTACATTTATGCCTAGGGCCTGCACGTCCCGGGCTACGCTGTGAGCAGTTCTTTCGCTCTTCATTCGTTTGGTTCGGTTTGAGAAGTTGTTTTCTTTGTACAAAGCGGCCGGAGCGTGACGGCGATCTCTTGTATATGGCACTGAAATAAGGAATTCGTGAAACTACGCTTACATTCTTCGTACACATGTTTATTGTTTGGTTCTTAAGACAAATTTCCAATGTCACTTTTTTGAACATACTTAAATTTCCAGTATTGTGGAATGTAACGCCATGTGGATTGGCATACGTACCAAAGTTTTGGAGGAAATTTCTGCCTCAAATTTTATGAAATTCAACCCTTTGTTACACTACACTGCAGATGCATGTAATTAAATCCTCTGAAACGCCGGTGCATGTATGCCTGTCCTCACGGAGTTACGTTGTAGAGGACTGGATATTTCATCAGCAGCAGTATTTATACATTACAGGGAACGATTTAAATCCTTATCCACTACCCGTTCGATTGCTACGAGTATTTGATGTAAACGACGTTTCACGGTCTGGCTGCATTTTCTGAACACGAGAGCGTTACGAGAAGCTGTCAAGGTGGTTCAGTGGTAACCCTAATTGTCTGTGTTAAACTTATACTGGCTTCGGTGTCGGTCTTCGCCAGTTATTTAAAGATAAGAGAAGTCGTTGGTGCACGCGGTGGCGCAGTTGGTTGAGGCACTGCGCTACAAACCGGAAGGTCGCGGGTTCGATTCCCGATGTTATCAGTGGTATTTTTCAGTGACATAATCCTTTCGGTCGCACTATGGCCCTGGGGTCGACTCAGCCTCTAACAGAAATGAGTACCAGGAGTATTTTATGGGGGTAAAAGCGGACGATGCGTAGGGCTGACGACCTTACCATCTTCAAGTGCCGATTGTCTAGAAATCTGGGGGGCCTCAACCTCCTGGAACCCTAAGGGCCTGTCCAGGCCTGTAATGGGACTGCTTTACCTTTTTTTTTTTACCTTTTAAGAGAGCATAACGACAAAAAGTGGCCTGACGACTGAAGAATTGGCAACCGCCGAAATGTCGCCTATATCAAATGTAGGGCCTATACCTACCTGAGAGAACGGACAGCTTCCAGCATAACAGAATTAACCTTTTAAAGCCTAGCGGTAACTTTGCATACGACCAGGTTTAACATTAAAAAATTCTACGTGGTGCCCACATTGCGTTTATGTGTTTTGTACGGATCTCAGAACAAACAGCAACTTTTGCCTTATAAAACATTAAGAGACTGGTTTTTATAACCGAAGTGGAGAGTGTTTACAGCGCGGTACGCATTGAGTCCTTATATAAAACAGATACGCTTCGTCTTTAAAAGGTTAATGGTGCAATGAAGAAACCAACCGAACATAGCGGGGAATGGCTAGCACTCCTACGCCTTGTAAGGGAGATTTCCGGGTTTAAATCTTGACCCTGAGACCAAATGTCCACACTGAGGATTTTTACTGATATTCTTCAGTCTCTAAAAGCAAATTCCCCGATAATACCGCAGATTTGGCTATGAAATTCTTTGCAGTTAATTATTTACTAATGTGCTTTTTGCTGGACGCTAAGTGTGAGCTTATGGCTTTAAACGAACCAAAATAGATGAATATAACATTAATAAATAGTTGTCAGAAGTCCGTAGGAATTCGTACATAGATTTATGAACTCCTAACTAGCCAGAGTAGTCGATGGAAGGAATTCAGTGCAGTCCAGAGCAGCACATCTGAACGTTTTTTGATTCCGCGTTATCATTGGTCTCAGAGTCACTCATCAACGCCTGCTTCACTGATGACATTTTCTCTAAAACTACGTGTTGTTTAACATAATCAAGAGAAGATAACAAGCATCTTTGTTATTTTAAATAAATGTTATGTACATTACGCACAAAAATTGTGTACAAACGGAAATTAGCAAAACATTTTTAACCTAACTAACTCCATGGAGCAGAGTCCTTCTTGAGAAGCTAACAGTTCCTCAGCTAGTCAAGAAATTTCCCATATTTTATAGAACCCGAAGGTTCATTACCGCGTTTACAAGAGCCCGCCACCTGTCCCTATCCTGAGCCAGATCAATCCAGTCCACGCTCTTCCATCCCACGTCTTGAAGATCCACTTTAATATTATCCTCCCATCTACGCCTGGGTCTTCCAGTTGGTCTCCTACCCTCAGGTCTCCCTACCAAAATCCTGTATGCTCCTCTCCTTTCCCCCATACGTGCAGCGTCCTCCGCCCGTTTCATTCTTCTCGATTTTATCACTCGAATAATATTTGGTTATGAGTACAGATCATTAAGTTCCTCGTTATGTAGTCTTTTCCACTCCCCTGTCACCTCGTCCCTCTTGGGCCCACATATCCTCCTCAGCACCCTATTCTCAAACACCCTCAACCTTTGTATCTCTCTCAGTGTGTGAGACCAAGTTTCACAAAACAACAGGTAAAATTAGAGGACTGTATACCCTAATCTTTACATTTTTGGGTAGCAGCCTGGAGGACAAAGGATTTTGCACCGAATGATAGGAAGCATTCACCGATTTAAATATTTTTAAAGTCCTTTTGAATCGTGCTTGACGATGTGTGAAATAGACTTGAAGTTTCATAGGGACTAAGTTCGATTAAATCATCTTGGGCTGTTCAGTGTTTTAAATACACAAGTTTGTCAGAAATTGTTTCCATCGCCATAATCAGGCTTCTGATATATGATCTATCTCACATGCCACCTTGACGTGTGTGTTGGGGAGGGGGTGGGGGTGTTGATGAAGTTACGACCCAACAAGATTTAGGAACGAAATCTGTTGGTAAGTAGGGTACACACTGCATTTTAAATAACGACTGATGTGAAGAAAGGTAAACTACCAGTTGCTTGGGGATGTTCAGCATGCCCACAGTTGGCTGTTACGAGTTTTATCAGCCTTGACACAGTTACGCAATCGTCGCCGCACCACAGTGCAGCGAATGTTACTGCAGTACATTATACCGGAAATGACGTCATACATAGCATATAACGCAACTTAAAATTAGCAGTTGTAACCAGTTTTATTTTGTAAAAAGAGAGCGGAAAACACTAACCTGTCAGGCTATGTATCTTTTTAATCGTTCGTACTGCCGTGCAGTATAGAGCCTGCCAGAAGAATCGTGTTCTACAATGTAATTCCCTACATAACACCCTAATTAATTTCCTTATTGTGGAATCCTCGAGAAACATTAAATGTAGTTTCTTTACATTTCTCTTTTTTTGTCTTGTTTTAAACTAACAAGAAGCGTAGGAATCGTAGAAAGCTAGCCGCAAACTTCCCTTCTGAGATGGGCCACTTAAATTCTTTTAAAACAAGTGAAGAAGGCATGTTGGCGCCGCTGTCACTGATACAGCGCCTTCTATTATTTCATTATTCGTTAGTTCTTTTTTATTATTTTGGAAGTGGAAACAAAGAAGAAGGAAAGAAAAAATGGTGCTTCTTAGTGAGTTAGAAGCGGGGGTAATTAATTCTTTAATGTGTCTTAAAACCGTGATTTTGAAGACAAATACGTCTGAAGAGCCAACGTGTCGCTGAAGAATACAATAACAACTCCGTCCTTCGTCGGTACATTAATTGTAATGAGAACGAAGTTTTGCGGCAAGGAGAGAGAAACAAACAACGGTTCATTTAACACCTTTCAATATGCAAATATATGTCTAAATCGATAGTCTGTATGCCTTCTAGAGTCTAATGTCGCTCCCGTCGTATTTGCTGGAGTTACAATATATTCTTGGGGTACGCGGTGGCGCAGTTGTTTGAAACACTGCGCTAAAAGCCACAAAGTAGCGGGTTCGATTCCCGGCCGCACTATGTCCCTTGTCTGGCAACCTTCATATGCAGATTGTCTAGAAATTCTTGTAGCCTCAACCCCCTGCAGCCCTCAGGGCCTGTCCAGGACTATATACGGGTTGCTTTATTTTTATATTATTATTATTATTATTATTATTAAATACGGCGTACCATATTCGATATAGTGACTAGGCCACGTACTGGATAACTGGTTCGGTTCGCTGCAAGGTCCAAAGGTTTTTCTCTTCCCTAAGCTTCGCGACAGACTCTGGAGATAGCATAACGCTGTTGCCAGCAGAGTAACCAGACTGTCACAATAAGCTAGTAGGCACCATGTTAAACTGTCAGACATAGCTGCTGATACCACGTACCTGCGGCTTGTCATACCTAGATTCTATATGCTAGAATTATAAGCAGTAAACAGTGCCGATCCCAGTGACTGCGCGGTCTAAGGCATGGGTCTCCGGCCGCTCGCTTGCTGGGATTGTGGGTTCGAATTCCGCCGGGGACATGGATGTTTGTCTCTTGTGAATGTTGTGTGTTGTCAGGTAGAAGGCAGTGCGACGAGCTGATCACTCGTTCAGAGGAGTCCTCCCGGCTGTGTGTTTGTGTGTGTTATCTAGAAACCTCTACAGTGAGGCGACCTAGGCCCGAGTTGGGCTGTTGCGCCACAGAAAGGGAGGGAAAGTAGCAAACAGTAGTGTCCTTTTGATCTGCCATCAACAACGGGCTCGTCGTACTTATGTTCTAGATTCTAAACTTAACGAATTGTATTTTTTATAGCTTACTTTACGTTTTAGATTAGACCTACTTAAACACAAACGTAATGTGTTCCATGTCCGCGCACTATATTATACACAAACACTAATCACCAACAAATGCACAAGCAGAGTTTTATCATCAATTGCAGGCCCGGACCGCGGAGGGTTCTCGCCTCCAAAGACAACGCAGTACACAGTCAACAGCACATTCTCACTCAACTATAAAGTGCAACCTTAGTGTAACGATAACAAAAAGTTCTCCCTGAAGATGACCCAGCAGGGTCGAAACATGGAGAAATGTGTTGCAATTGATGATAAAACTCTCTTTGTTCATTTGTTGGTGATCAGTGTTTTATACTTAAACATAATCTTGTTTTTCTTTAGTATTCTTTAGAGCCAGTTTAATTATTTCTTTGTTCTTATTATTCAACATTCCAGCGTAATTCCTGTTGCTATTTCTTAAGGATCAGCAGTTGGTGAAGGCATCAAAAAGAAATACGAGTGGTTCGAAACATAAGGTTATGGCATTTGCGTGCTGACTTGCTGTGGTAATTCGTGTGATTAGGGCCTGTGGATTGTACATTGTACATTGTACATTGAACTTTGTAAACGACAATGAACTCTGTTGGCAGTATGCAGTTAGGCACCATCTGTCTTTATCATGGAGACAGGATAACTTCTCTGTGAGGCAGGAACTTAATGTCTGTACATAGTTTAGATGACTGATTTTATTATTGATTTATTTTATGTAAATACAAGTCATTTAAGCATTAACAATTTATCAGCAAAGTAAAACAGAGTGTGAATTTCAGTCCACATTTGATGCTACCTAAATTTCACCCCTTTATTCGTCATATTTTGAGACCACGTGGTTGACTTGAATTATTCTATTCCAGCGTAATAGGCCCATAAACTGCCATCAAATGTTGGCGGTTTGTCTGCAATTATCGTATTTATTCCTTGTGTCACTACGTGTATAGAACTGAATTTGCATGAAAATGTAAAATGAATCCCATTAATTAAAATGTAAATCCACACAGAAGAGGTGAAATATGTAATTTCGTAAATAGAATTCTACGTGAATTCGTAGCCTTACATAACTCATCATTGTACCAACTGTTGTAAGGTGAATGTTTTTTTACTGTTAGAAGAATTACCCCTTTTTACCATCGAAAATAAGAAATTATTTCATGCTTCGTCTGTCGAGCGAAAATGGGCGTATTAAATTGATTTGGGTGTGTCAGTACTCCTAATATAAAACATCATTTAATTGCACGGCATGCGCCACCTAATTTGGGAATCATTTGATGGATACCATTCTTCCAATTTAAATCACTGTCAATTTTGCAAAGTAAGGAATTCAGTAGTTCCCGGCTCATGAATATTATTTTAATTACATCCAATATTTAATGTTTTTAAATGTTACCATGTTCATTGTATCTAGGTGACGGACCAGTTTGTTAGCAGTGAACACATAACTGGTATGAGAGAGGACTAGGTTTGTCGTTCTACAGAAATAATCGATTTTAATTGAAACTGTGACACTAGACTCAGCAGTGGATGTTATGAATTCTGGTAAGTTAGCCTACATATGCAGATGCAATCAACACAGTGGATATATTGAGTTTGTTAACACATATTTTGTTGAGGTCAGTTGAGCGTTTAAAGGCTTTTTTTAATTTCTTATAATTCATCTTCTTTTTTAAACAATTTCGCTGCTCACATGTAAGAGAGAGGGGAAGAAGTCGGGACCACAGTTCAGAAACTTTTATTAATTCTGTAGTACTCTTTCTCCCTTCCCCTTTGCCTCCTTTCTCCACTTTTACACACTTTGTGCCTTTTTCCTTCAACTTTTTTTTTTTTATTTTTAACTAAAGCTTCGTGTACAAATTACAACTTCTAGTCTATGGAGGAGCAGTTAAACTGAGATGTTTTACGCTTGGCTTTTGTTCTTTGTCATTCTTTCTCTTTAAAAAACAGAAACAAAAAACAACATGTCTGACAGTTTTCCGTTCCTCTTTTATAATACACATAGCACGCAGCATCAAAATTGTTAGTTCTTGTGTAGCTTTATACTGTCATTTTCTTTTAAGACTTTCATAAAAAGAATTCTGTATAACTGACATTCTTATATACGTAAAACTGAAAAAAGGGAGAAAGAGACGACAAACCTCTGTGAGAAAAGAAGAAATAGGGGTGGATTTCACGAAGGAGTGGTTAGATTTCTCCAAACACGCAACAATGAGTAGGGGTTGGAGAAAATATAAAAGAGGAGTTAAGAGTGAAAGGGGGAAGATTTTCTTCACTGGTGTTTTCTTCTAACAAGTCACCACAATGTGAGAACGAAGACAATGCAATAATGCTTAGGATGAGGGGTGGAAATTGAGGGGGGTGAATTAATAGTTGAACAGACGAACTGGACCGTTTTCGTGTCGTCCACGTCAATTCTCCCTTATCTTTGTCGCTGTCTTGTCCGGATGGGACGTCTTCAGTAAGAGTCTATGCTGAAGAAGAGCAGCGTGGCTTAAGGACGATGATTTGCTGTGAAGGTACATGCGGTGTTGCGTGCGGAGTAACTCCGTGTCGACGCTGTTGTGAGTTAAATTATTTCCCATAAAGTAACTTACATCTCCAGCAAGTGTTTTGTAAAATTTGGTGCATTTTGTTGCAACATCAGTCCTTTAAGGACTAGTGGTCACTTTATATGCTACCGGCTTTAAGGTTAAAGACTTCTACATTCTACCCACAGAATGTACTCTTTTTTTGTATAGTCCTTAGTACAAACGGCGATTTTTTCCCCTTTACATCATTAACTGATAGTCTTTTATAACCAAGATGGATTGTGTTTACTGCGCAGTACGAGGTGAATATTAGACTGTAATTCAGGTTACTCTTCTCTTTAAAGGGGTAACTGCATTCTGTATAACATGTCCTGCATAGACCCTGAACGCCGCACACGGTCACAGAATAATCTTTTGAGAATGTGACAAATTTCATTGTTTGAGAATGACGCTAACAAATCAAAATTGCATTCTTGAAGAAATAGCAGATTGAACTCAGGCAATGCCTGATACTGTTTGGACCATAACCCTTTGTCTGCCCGTTTGTTGTCCAAAACTATGAATATGAAAGTATACAGAACCATATTTTTCCTTTTTTAGGTGTGTGTGTGTGTGTGTGTGTGTGTGTGTGTGTGTGTGTGAAACTTCGTCTCTAGTAGTGATGGCAGAACGTAGGCTGATGATTTTCAAGAATGGAGTGCTGACGAAGATATTTAGGCCTTAGAGAGAGGAGATAATAGACGACCGGAGGAAACTGCATACTAAAGAACTTTATCAGCGGTACGCCTCACCAAATATTATTTGGGTGGCCAAATCACGGAGGGTGCTATTGGGGTTGCATGGGGCACGTAGTGGCAGAAAAGAGGTGCATAGAGGGTTTTGCTTGGAAAATTTGAGGGAAAGAGACTAATTCGAAGATCAAGAAGTGGATGGGAATATAATTTTAAAGTTTATCTTTGGAACTAGGATTGGTGCTTTTACTATGTGTCTGGCTGAGGATAGTGACCACTGACAGTCTCTTCTGAGTCCGGTAATGAACTTGTACATTGCTTATTCCGTGCATTTTGACAAAGGAAAAAACTTATGTAACACTAACAAATGAACTACTCCATATTTTATTCGTACCATCTTTGACATAGCTCCTGCATGTTTCGGCGTTATTATCTCGCCATTTTCAGGGGACCGACACCAAAGTTTCTATAAAACTTACAGCAATAAAGTAGGTCACAATAAACATACGTATATTTTGGTATCAATCGTGCAGAATATTACAGGGTTTGGTTAAAATATTACACGTAAATATGTTAGTCCCCGACGTTTCGAAGGAACGTATCACCTTCGTCTTTAACGGTTCATGGACCTTGAACCCTTGAATGCAGCGGTGCAGCATCGCATCCCAGAAGACCAGAAAGCTTGATTTTACCGCTGTGAAAACCTCAACAACACAAGACAGTACTTCCATATATGGCGATGTGGCGATGTTGAAAGAGTATCGGTCTTTTATATAATCACTCCCTGATGAAGTAATGCCCACACACCGGGACACACATTACATTACCTGTTTCAGACCTTGTCCCTGTTAGTAGGCGATAAATAAATGTGCCATGCCCCAAGGATTGCTTTATTTTAAAATGTATTTCTGTGAACAACACTACATTCGAAATGCGTCCACAAGAGTTACTGGATTCAGAAAACAGCCAAAGTATTGGCAGATAAAGAAACGTGATTGTGAATAATGGTGTTTCCCATGGTAGTGTCTGAAAGATGAACTGAAGTTTTGCCAGTACTTAATTAACCTTTTAAAGCGTAGCGGTAACTTTACATACCACCAGGTGTAACATTAAAAAATTCTACGTGGTGCCCACATTGCGTTTATGTGTTTTGTACGGATCTCAGAACAAACAGCAACTTTTGCCTTATAAAACATTCAGAGACTGGTTTTTATAACCGAAGTGGAGAGTGTTTACAGTGAGTCCTTATATAAAACAGATACGCTTCGCCTTTGAAGGGTTAATTAAGCGTCAAGCCATGCAATTCTGTCGTTGAGTGCAGAAACTAAGTAACATGGCGGCTTACCTGTCGTCTATAGACCTGTTTTTGATTCTTGCACTTGGGAGAACATTATTGTGTAAACTTTGTCACAGTTTTTTTATTTCTGTGTGTATGGGGTGTATGAGATGCAGCTAAAGGCCTGTCACAACGCCACCATAACATGTAAGCTAAAAACTTAATTCCGCAACCGAGGGTAAAATTAAAACTGCTAAATTGCATGAACAAGATGGCGGATTGAAAAGACATAATGAAATGCCAGGCTGTGCAAGGGGCTGTCGGTGAGGTCCTAATATGGCGCGATACTCTTGGCTTGCTGTTCTGTAAGTAAAGGTGTTATTACGTGTGTGGATAATACCTGGTGTACAGCAGCCGCGTTGAATTGTTTGTAAATGTTTTGTAATAATTCAGTTCGAGTTACAGTGCAAGGTAACTTCTTGCTGCTGTCACCGTTCTTCAGCCTTCCTAATTGTTACCGGTTTTAATTAACTTGGTTTCTGTCATTTAACATTAACAGCAGAAGGATATTCTGCTAAATTTCCTTTTACGTAGTTTTCTCTATTCCTTGTTGTTTGCATGTGTCGTAGGCCCAAACAATTTTCTTGGCCTTTGTGAAATACCTGCTTATGTCAAAGAACATAACTGACTACCGAATACGTAGTATGGAAGAAGTTGTAACGAATTCCAGTGAACTAGTAATTTTGTAGTTTATTTACGAGCTGTCTTAATTCTGACAGGCATGCACCGTCGTGGTCGAAGCCAGCAGCCGAGCTACATAATTGTGGCCGAAATACAAAGAAATCCACGAGAAGAATAACAAAAAGAAACGGTTAAAATGGCAGACAATTCTGTACTTGCTTATTGCTGTCCCCTTCTGTGGAGTTTGCTTCACGAGTAGAAGTCAACAATGAAGTAGCAAGACTGTTATAAGGTATAAATGATCATGTGTCAGAATGACAGTAGGTTGGTTCCCGACGGCAGTGGGTCGGGAGGGTGCCACTGTGGCGTTCAGGATCAGGGGTGTGACACGCCGAGCTGGGAAGGCGTCGGTTCGAAACTGCCTCGCCAAGTAGGTGTGTTTTGATTTCTGTCAGAGGCAAGAGATGTATCTGTTCTCCGTAGCGTCCAGACCGTCTCGGGGGCCAACCGACCATTCTCTTCAATGGGACCGGAAGCTCTTTCCCCGGGGGTGTAGCGGCCGGGGAGTGAAGCTGACCACTCACATCCAAGTAGTGCCGAGGTCAAGAATGGAGGCGGACTTCCTGTCCCACATATACCTTTGTGTCGTGCACAGGGACAACTTCCTGTGCTAATTTGGACCGAATAGTTTGATCCATACAAACACGACACTCGAACACTGTGTGTTCATTTATTTACTTTATTACAAAAGGTTGTGTTTGTCTGGATTATGAATCGATGTTGATTAACTAGCACAACGGGATGATATTACCTAAAAAATCAAATAATTTAAATTTTTGAGTACCCTTACATTCAGGTCAAAAAATAGATTTCTGTTTTCCGGAAAGTGCCCTAAGTGTATGTGGTGGTATGTTAATGTGAACACCGATCAGTGTCACAACACAGAGAGAGCATTATAAATCTTCACCCCAGTAAAATCTTAAATCAAGTGCTCAATTTATTTCGCCTAACGTTCGAGAATACGTTGCGTGTCACAGCTCCCAGGCAGTAAACGTATGACTCCCAGAAAGTTTTCATGTATGTATGTTGGCGTCTGTAAACTCATTGGCCAAATACTTTGCCACCTTCAATTTAACGTTCTTTTGCAACAGATCGGCACTTGTTGTTTTGTAGGGCTTTATGTATAAGCAAATACAAAACTTAAGTTGCTTACTGGCTGTACTTTTAAATTTATCTTTCTATTCAGTGGCTTATCTTCCACATTTGTGGGCTTTGCAACGAACCGGGTCCCACATTACTGGAAGGAGTGCACATAAACCGTGGTTCCTTCCTTATTGTTTCTCTTAAAATTACAAAAGTTATGCTTTTACCCTTAAAGCATCTGGGACTTCAGCACCATGCTTTATGAACAGCTGATGGCTGCGTGTGATTCTGTGTTTGTTAGGAAAGTTACCCAATTATGCGGAGTAGTGATGGTTGCGCCTTTTCAAGCAATTCGAAAGTTTTTTTTTTGTTTGACGCGGTGACTGTGGGAATCTCGTCCAATTAAATCACGGACGCATCGTGTCAATGCGCGTGTGTATGCCAAGTTAACATAACAGTCGTGTTTTGACTACTAGCATATAAACTTAATGCGCTTAAAATTGCCGTTTTACTACCTCGTGTACCGCTGTGGAGTTAAGGGACCTTTGCACTTAAACCAACCAATTTCAAAATGTGTCACTTTTGATTCCCTCTTCCTTCTTTCCCATGAATTTTTTTCTACCTTACATTTTTCACCTTCATTTCTTTCTCTCTTTCCGTTTTCTCCGAACTCGTTACGGCGTTCTCAGTCCTTAAATCATCAATCGAACGTGTTTTATCAGCGTAACGGAGAGCAGAATTTCCACATACTGGCCATGATCGCTCTCAGTGACGGCCACTGTAGACACGTCACGGCCACTGTAGACACGTCACGGCCACTGTAGACACGTCACGGCCACTGCAGACACGTCACGGCCGCTGCAGACACGTCACGGCCGCTGTAGACACGTCACGGCCGCTGTAGACACGTCACGGCCGCTGTAGACACGTCACGGCCACTGTAGACACGTCACGGCCGCTGTAGACACGTCACGGCCGCTGTAGACACGTCACGGCCACTGTAGACACGTCACGGCCGCTGTAGGCACGTCACGGCCACTGTAGACACGTCACGGCCACTGTAGCACGTCACGGCCACTGTAGACACGTCACGGCCACTCCAGACACGTCACGGCCGCTGTAGACACGTCACGGCCACTGCAGACACGTCACGCTCCGTACAGGAACGAAGTCGTGTTTCTGAGGGAAAGGCTGTCGTGAATGTGACGTGGAATACAGCGTCTGTTGCATGTTATGACCTGCGACAACGGTTTCAGTGTGATTGAAACTGATTAAGATACGAAATGACGTAAGACCCAGCCTACCTTGAAGGTTACTCACCAGCGTCTAGCGCCGGCTGACTTCATGGGGTGTGTCCCGGCAGGAGTCTATAGTCACGCAGCGTGACGAGTAGGCCTAATTCTGAGCTAATAAAGTCACGTCATATTCAACGTTCTTACGGCCGTCAAAATGAGGATTGTTTTGAGATGTGAAGCCACGTGGTTTTGTACTCTTCTGCCCGTAGGATGGCGGCAGCAGATTCTGTCGATACATTGGTACCTGTCTTCCAAATTACACGGTGTCACACACCAGAATACCGTCATCTTTATTCAATATAATTTTCATCTCCACTCACTGTGCACGTTTTTCGGAAACACATGCTCTCCTGTGTTCGTCTAAATCCTAACAGTCTACGTGTTGCAGGGTCTTGTGCCTCGGGCCTGTTTATGAGATGCTTTGTTAGACCTAGATACTGGAAACTTGAATAACTAGCCAAGTATTTATTGCCATCACCCTATGAGTACATTTCCCTCTTGTACAAATAAACTGACCGAAAATTCCCCTAAACTGCAGTAAAGTAATGAGACGAACGGCTGTCATGCAGTAAAACGTCGGTGGACGTACATCACTATTGCATAATACAGCGGATCAGGATGGCTAGCAGACGCAGTGAAACGGAGACAACTGGCAAGTGTAAATGTTATATTTATTTTACCCTTAGATGTCTGTCGATTCCATCTGTAAAACAATAGACTACAGTTAAACATAGCAATAAAAACCACCTTCGCTTTCCCTAGTTATATGTCGTGGTTATACCCCGTCCGTTCTGTCAAATTGCAGTACTTAAGTTTCGGTCAGGACCGCCCCTTCTGCATCTTCTCCCATTCATTATTCACGAATCGTATCATTGGTTTCCTATATGCACTGATTCATTGAGAGCATCGTTGTAGTAACCAGTAATAAACATACACTGTTAACATTGTGCTGTCAACTGTGGACTGCTTATCTGTAGTTTATTTCACGACGCTGTCAGAAATCTGCGAATTATTAAAATGTATCGTAAAGAAATTCGATATAAACGTGGACTGGATTCAGCTGGCTTAAGAAAGGGACAAGTTGCCGTCTGTCGTGAACACGATAATGAACCTTCAGGTTCTATAAAAGCGCGGAGTTTCTTGCCCACCTGAAGACATGCGGCTGCCGAAGAATGGCTCTGTTCTGTGGAGTGCATCACTTAGTGAAAAAAGTAGTCCCTATACAGGCTTGGCCAGACCCTGGGGACTCCAGAAGGTTGAGGCTCCCAGAATTTCTAGACATTCGGCAAGGTTGTCAGTCCTACTCATCGGCCGCCTGTGGCACCAGGAGACTTCCCTGGCACTCATTTCCGTTGGAGGCTGAGTCGACCCCAGGGCCATAGTGCGGCTGCAAGGATTAAGTCATCGGCAATGAATGAATGAATGAATGAATGAATGAATAAATAGATAAATAAATAAATGAATGAATGAATAAATAAATAAATAACCGTCTTATGTCGAGTTTGTGACACTGTTTTGCTTCCCTGCTTCTACGCGGTTTCGCGACCCTTAAAATGTGTTATGTTTCTGACCATTCTATCAGGCAAACCATTAACTCAACAAAACTAAAAAAGGGAACAGAAATAATAATACTTAACACAATGTGCTTAGTCGCTAAAAGAACAAGAGTAAGGGAGATAATCGCCATTTTAGTACAGTAAGTTTCCCACTGGGCGGGTAGGCCTGTGACTATTCGTACGAATTACTCAGTTGGTAGACCATCGGTTGGCGCACTGGCTTGGACCGTGAAGACTTCTGTCAGTGTCGTTTCCTGTTCATCCAACGTAACCATTACGGCGTTAAATATCATAAGAACCGACCTGGTGTGTGCGAAAGCAATAGGGACTAAGTACAACCGCGAGATGCAAGACAGTGAAAGCAAACCGCTGGGCTGCTATTGATTTATTCATTTTGTGTTTATTCGGAAATTCAGATAGAAGTTAAATCATCTATTTTCATGAGTGACATTGTTTTACACAACCAACTTAAAGTGTGTTGGAATACTGTGTTCTAGAATGCGACGCCGTGTAGTCTGGTAGGAATTTACCAATGTTTTGGATGAACCTCCTATTTCACATTCAGGAAGGAAAATGGTGTTAGACGTTCTTTTCAAACTTTGTTAAAGATCTACCCAATTGTACGGCGTGACATCCCATATGTATTCTTCATTGTCAAAAAGCAACGTAGGTAACTGTAAGTTAACGCCGGTAAAAATGTTGTTGTGTTCATTGTCGTCTCTCAAATGTCACTTCTTTGCAGCTGCTGCTGCAGTTTATAGAATGTACCGTTTGCGATTCACATCTAGCAACGTAGCATCAGGAGCTTCAGCTGCTGGGTCTGCGGCTATAAGAACGTTCGATTAAGCAATGTTACATAGCTGTCACAATAGGGTTGATTTTTACATTTTTACTTTAACAACGCTCACCATTGCTAATACTGTAGACCCTCGACTTAACGGAATTCTTATATACGGATTTCGGAAATAACGGACGAAATCTGTTAGCTTCGAAATTTTCGTCCGCAATGGGAATATGTGAAATTAACGGTCTTAACTGTTAATTAGCAAAGCGGCCGCTACATGGCGGACACGGACGCGCACTCAGTCTTTGCTGACACATGCTTGGAGGTGGTAAAAATCAATCCCATTACAGGCCTGGACAGGCCCTTAGGGTTACAGGAGGTTGAGGCTCCCAGATTTCAAGGCAGCTGGAACATGAAGGTGGTAAGGTTGTCAGCCCTAAGCACGGGCCGCCTTTACCCCCCAGGAATTATTTCTGGTACTCATTTCTGTTAGAGGCTGAGTCGACCCCAGGGCCACAGTGCGGCCGTAAGGATTATGTCAATGAAGAAGTGGAGGTGGTAGTGTATTGCTCTTTTCATAACCTGGATCGTGGATTTATTTATTATATTTATCTGAAATGTGTTAAATTGCAATTAACGATGGCTTCCAGACAAAGTGATAGTGCTAACAGGACAGTGCGTACAGTATTATGTGTATGCATTAGTGTTATATATACAGTACTGTATTACTGTTTTGGCGACTTTTTAGACTATATATATACACACACGCACACATACGTGGGAAGTTCCGGACAGTCGGCATTGTCGGACCCCCTACTCCTTCTATTAGTCCGTTCATTCGAGGGTCTACATTATATAGTGTCGGTGATGAATTCTGAGTGTATGGAGCATTGGTGGACCGATGCTGACACGGTAATACTGAAGTACTCGGAGACAAACTTGTCCCAGTGCCACATGGTCCACCACAAATCCCACGCGGACTGGCCTGAGACTGAACTCGGGCCGCCTCCATTAGAGAACGACTAACCGACTTAGCCATGGTACGACTGTTAGGCCCTTTGTTTCCTTACATTTTCAGGTTGATTTCTCTGAACATGCCGCTAGTGTATTTTATGTACGGGTATTCGGAGTGGTCTGTTTGTCCATGTAATGTTACGCTTTTGCATCCTTCATTCATGTGTCTACCCCTGACATTTCCTTATCCCCTGCATGCGGAAAACGAGTGTAATTCTAGCAAAGTCAGTGCTGCTGCTGCTGCTTCTGAAAGTAACAGTAAAAGCACTGACAGTTGAGTCGGTATGGCAAGGGGACGGCATCATCAGAGACATCTCGCGGTAGGGGTTCACAGTCTCATTAAACCAATAAAACCATCGCATTTCCGGGCTGCTGTTAACAACCCCGTGTCGGAAGGATTTGAGAAATGTCACAAGCTAAAAAAAAACGTTTGGGGGGGGGGCTCGCGGCGGAGGGGGGAGGATGTAGTTGTCGGAGAAGAATAAAGGGTCAGAATGGCCCGCCATGTACCTTCTTACACCCCTTTACCTGACTCGTTTTCAACCCTCTGTTATGTTGTGCGGTATACACAGTTTGCTTGTATGATGTTACGCATCCCGTCGTGCTGGCATGCAGTAACTGGAAGTATTGGTTGTTACCCTCTATATGACTCCAGTTTTTAGTTGGTGAGTATTTTATTCGCATTAAGCCACATGTTTCGGCCGACGTGCGGCCATTTTTGCTTCGTATAGCCGAAATATTTTGATAGAGCTAATCATTCTGCGAATGCGTAAACCAGTCACTGCAACTACGCTAGCTTCATTTTTTCAGAATATCACGAGGGGTATTGATTAAGTGACATTCCTGCGGCGTTTACACCGTGTGGGATTGGAGGTCGACACCGATGCTTCGAGTGAAATTACTGCCGCCATCTGCAGTATGAAGTAAATACCTCCACTTACATGATGAAGCGTCTAGTTGGTGTCAGGCATTGACTCCATGTGCGGTTGGTTTGCTGCTAACTTTATGAAACTTAACAATGACGAAACCAAAGTGACTGCCTTTGCAAGGACAAATAATGCGGTTAATTATAATTGTGTGATAATTGTATAAATGTATAAATCGCACCGACTCCATCAAAGACCTAGGAGTTATTTTGGATTCCAAACTTCTTTTTCACCATCTTGTTGATTACGTATTTTCTCAGTCACTAAAGATGTTGGGAGTCGTACGTACGATGACGCTTTCCTTTTATACCGTTGATAGTTTATTATTATTATTATTATTATTATTATTATTATTATATGGTACCTTAGTTAGATAAAAATTAGCATATGCTTCGCCTGTTTGGAACAACATTACGATTTCTGATGCCAATAAGCTCGAACGCGTCCAACGGAAGTTTGCAGGTTGATGCTTTAGTCCCTTTTTTTCCTGGTATTTCTTACAATTAAGCTAGCACACTTGAGCTGTTAAAGTTACACACTGCAAGTTAGACGGCGTCACCTTGATGCTCTTTATTTATTCATGTTTTCCTGGGATCTCAATTTTGTCCTTCCTTGATAACAATAGTCTTAGAGTTCAGCCTGGAAATATTAGAAACTTTGCCCAGTTTTCCGTGATACGAAAAATTGCCCTCCCGCTAGATGTGCAACAGCTGCTAATGTGACGTGCAGTGATACAGATATATTTAGTAAGCAAATTAGACTGCTGAAAACGGATTTTACCCTCGTAGTACGTTTCACTGAAGTTATGGTCTTAATTATTTCATTCAGTTTAAGTTTAAACTTTTGTAGACAGTGTTATAGATATACTTAGCAACTGAATTAGACTTCGAAACATATTTTAAGATACATGATTTGAATTAATTGGGTTAACCTGTGTTTTAGTTTTAGCCGTAAATTTATTTGTTTAATTGTTTTATTATGTTGTTCGTTTGTGTAATTATTTTGTGCTAGTTTTGAAATTGGCCATTGTGGTGTTGAACTAACACTTTGATAAACGAGAAATGAATTTAATCGAATTATGTTCCCTTTGGATTGTGGCATAATGCCGTACTGGTGTCGTAGTTTTAATGTCGAAGTATTAGGTTGTGAATTGGGGTGAAATTATTGTTATTAATAAATACATTTTAGAACAGTTACATTGAAAACGGAAAATACCTGGGCCATAATAATTGCTGGTCTTCATTAGGAGTGAGGAAATACACTGTAAGAAATTGTTCATAAACTGTAGCGTCAGCGTTATGTGTGTCTGTACGCGTGATCTCTACACAGCAATGAATGTTACACGATTAATGGATGTTACATTAGGCCTCTTACTAAAAGAGTGGACTCCATCATCTCGTCACTGATAGATCCAAAGCCAAAGTTGGCAAAGAATTCGGTCTCACAAGACGTCCGGAACCTCCCGTCTGTTCTTCAGTGTAACGCCTCGCTCAGCTTCTGTGGTACCTTCAGCTGGGTGGAAACCGTCTTTGCGGAGAGTTACTTTATAGAGACTTCCTTTTAATTCTGTCTTCTTCTTCGAGTTTTTCCTTCATTCCTTTCAACAAACAAGTTTCTTGGCACCTAAGAAGGGGAAAAAAGGTGTAAGAAAGTAATGCGGAAACTGTTTAGCGTTGTCATTGTGCTACCATTATTGACTGTGTGGTTTGTTCTGGGGAAGTACGTTGCTTGCAAGTGTAGTTATTTATTTTTGCTACGGGACACAAAACTTTACGGGCAAGATGATTGTCGGAGGAGTCGGTGTAGCTTTCACGAAGTAAGATTTCTTTCTTAGTAAATTCCAGCTTTAAATTTAAAGGCTTGTCACACAAATGCGTTCAGTTGCTAGACGGCGGTGTTCTTCATTCATCAAATACATACAGGCGCTTTGGTGCGACGTCTTGTAGAAAGGAGACAGAATGGAAGACCTTGTTCTAGGTCGGAGGGTATTACTAAAGTGGATGTTAAAGAACTGGGATGCAAGGTTGTGGATTTATTGATCTAGCTCAGAATCAAGAACGATGACACGTGCTTGTGAACACGGTCATAAACATCCAGATTCCATAAAATGCGGGGAATTTCTTTATTAGCCGAGAAACTGCTTCTTAAAAAGATTCTCCTGGGTGGACTTACTTAAGTTACCATTTTTCTTATGAGTCACTGGTCGGCAAAACAGGAGTAGATTTTCTGGGGGACGCTACCCTGTCTGTGCCAGCTCTACAGCAAGTAGAGTAATCGAGATATACAGCTTTTATGTCATCTATAAATATGTTTTCCTCGGAGGAAGGAGGCTTGTGGGAAAGCCTCGATGTAGACGGGAGGATACTGTTAGGAGGGATAGCGTAGATTTGCTCCAGGTACGGAAATAGAAGACGGCAGCAAGGAATTGACCAGGTTAGAAGCAGAAGATAGGGGTTGCCATGGCCCAAAAACGGGGCGAATTGTCAGAAAAGAACAAGAAACATATTTTTCTACAGTACCAGATTAATGCCTTTATGGGATAGTATATTGAAATCTAATAGACGGCATAATTACCGTCATTGAGCATTCGGACTTAAGAATTTTTTTATGAGAATGTAAAGAATTTCGGTTGTCAGAAATTTCTCTTTCGTACATAACAAAAGAAAATAAATTGTACATGGCTTAGCGATTACATGAAAAATATAGGCCTGCGTCTTCGCTGCTTACAAAATTTTGACGAATGTATTGAACAGTGCAGTTCGTAACGTGCCCGAGAATAATCAAAATAGTACGAGCTTTGCAAAATTTGGGGAGAAAAAGGAAACGGACTTCCCAAAATCATTTTCACGTTCCTGTCGGATATGAAAAGGTCACACAAATTTTTGTTATCACAGTGCGTGGGTCTGAATTTCAGTGTAATCTTTGCAACATGTAACTTATCCCGCCGACCCCTCCAGCAATAAATGGCATTCACCGGCCGTCATGTTCGAATCCCTGTAGAAATGTGTGACTTCACTGAGTGCCACTCCGTACTTTAGTATGTCATCTCAACAGGAAGGTAGTTTTATCTTCAACCATTCATAAAATTCCAGGATCGTATTTTCAATAGGCCTTACTTACCTAGATGTCTCCACTAGAACGCTGCTGATGTCACATAGTTACTTTTGTCACTGCATGAAACTATTCAGCTTCGGAAGAAAGGGAGCTTACAAGACCGAGCTCATGTATAAAACATGTGGTAAGGTGGGGACTATTGTTTGGGGGACCTGTCGTAGCGCGTTGTTGTGGGTCGATTCCCACTCAGGTGGTGGGCGTGTGTTCTTACGTAAGCATATCCTTCTCCACCCACACCACGACAAGATGAGCAGCATGTACGTCATTGGAGTGTAAACATGGTGCTAGGTTAAGGTGCCAAAATTTATGGACTTTCCGTAATGTGTTATAATTGTATACAGTGTTGGGTGTTTACTGTTAACAACATGAAGCTGTTTTGTAGTCCGTATTAACATTAACTCGATGCTATGCTGCTGCTGTCCAAAACCTTCATGTTGCTGTGAAAGTTACAGAGTTTTACGATGTGTCTTTCCAGACGTAATCCCAGCATTTATTTATAGGAATGCGACGGATGCAGAACTTTACAGTGAAGATAGAAGACTTGAGAACCGCAAATCGATTAATCAGTAAATTCATTTGTTGATTGTGTCTCCCCCCCCCCCCCTGCGTGTCGCAACAGCCCAAATCGGGCCTAGGCCGCCTTCTTTTGGAGGTTTATAGATCACACTGAGACTCCTTTGGACGAGTATTCAGTCCGTCGCAGAGACCTGTACCTGACAACACACAAACACACACAAGAGATAAAACATCCATACCCCCGATGGGATTCGAACCCACGATCCCAGTAACCGCTCAGCCGAAGGCCCACATATTAGATGATTATGTTATTATGAAAGTAAAAACTGTTGTTGTTAAAGTAGTTCTAAATATCTCGCTGTGAATCCGAAGCCGGTACAACGCGCTGCTTCCTGTTGCTTTCCAGTTAGGCCACACGAATACCGACTGGCACAACTGTCTAACCTAACGAAAGTCTAATTCTGTAACAGCTAACCCTAAGTTTCACCACCGCTAGTAGTTTCCGTAGCCTTCCAAGCCGATTCTATCGACCTATAATCCTCAGAACCTGTTTCGCGTATACGAACCTTAATGTTATCCTTCCATCTTCACATCTGTCGTCCAAGATGTCACTTTCCAAGAGGCTTTCCCACAAAAATCATATATAATCCCAGGTAGTGTCCCATGCTACATTCCCAGTCAATCATATTCGCCTAGCGTTTGGGAAAAATATTGATGTTACAAATTTAAGATCAGTGTTACAAAGATAGAAGCGGAATTTACACCCGCAACATTGTAGTGTTACGACTGGTGTGGTCTATTAATATCCGTATAGGTCTATGTATCTATGTTTATACAATAGGCGTCTTCAGGTTGTGCATCTGAATCGCACTGATTGACGAGAAACAATAATCTACTAATTCGGAGAGGCAGATATTTAGTTTCTTCCGTTGCTTACGTCATTCTCAAGCTTCATTACAATCCCTAATAACAGTGATAGGATTCGTAGCAAATATTTCTACAGTGACGGACTGTTAACCCTACGTCTAACGCCAAACTGTCTAGGGCAGCTATCCGCGACTGTTTGTTCACCTCGCTCGCAGCGCACCATATCTGGGCTGTCGCGTGCATCTGAAAACTGCAGAAGATATTAATGTGTGGTGACAAGAGACGCACTTAACACGTCTGTTAAGTCAACTTCCATTCCTTCGAGTATTTTTAAGGGCAGATATTTTGCTGCCTGTTGTGTAGTGTAGTGGTCAAATAAGCACGTCACAAGAGTTGAGATTGCTGTTGGCAATGGGCCGATATTTATCCTAGCAAAATTAACAATAGAAGCCATCCTCACCTCTAAACAATAACAGCCTTTCATGTTCCATTAGTATGTGATAAACTAAAGAACATGCCATCAATTCAGGTTGAAGTGAGTACAGCTGTACTTAACACCGGTTCGTAGCGCTGCTGGTGTTGCTGACTGCCGATTGGATGAAAAACCACTGACGGTTTACTTATTACGCGCTCTGTGCGTTACGTGCACCAATAAACACGTAATGGAAATAATGTTTGTCTCCTTCTGCATATTAACCCTTTAAAGACGAAGCGTATCTGTTTTATATAAGGACTCAGTGCGTACCGCGCTGTAAACACTCTCCACTTCGGTTATAAAAACCAGTCAGTTAATGTTTTATAAGGCAAAAGTTGTTGTTTGTTCTGAGATCCGTACAAAACACACAAACACAATGTGGGCACCACGTAGAATTTTTTAATGTTAAAACTGGTGGTACGTAAAGTTACCGCTAGGCTTTAAAAGCTTAAATGATCTGATAGCTTTGGGCTTAACCTTTTAAAGCCTAGCGGTAACTTTACGTACCACCAGGTTTAACATTAAAAATTTCTACGTGGTGCCCACATTACGTTTATGTGTTTTGTACGGATCTCAGAACAAACAGCAACTTTTGCCTTATAAAATATTAACTGACTGGTTTTTATAACCGAAGTGGAGAGTGTTTACAGCGCGGTACGCACTGAGTCCTTATATAAAACAGATACGTTTCGTCTTTAAAGGGTTAAATGCAATGTTGTGCCTACTGGGTATCTACACCTAAGGCGAATTTAACTGTGGTCTGGCATAATATTCACTTTACCTTAAGCTGAAATTCGGCATCAGGTCCATCGTCATTTTTCAAAAAGACTTAGCAGAGAATAACTTGGTACCTTACGTAAAATTGTTATGAATATCTGTAATGTTCATTTGAAAATTATTTCCGTATGGTTTATTTTTAATGAAACATGTGTAACAAAACCATTAGGACGTTTACGCAAGGGGCTTGCCGGTTTTTAGAAATATCCTATTTAGCTGCAGTTTCTACGTCGCGCAGCTCAAGTCAGGAATGGATTGGGCCTAATTAGTTTTTGCTCATTAATTCATGCACGAAATGAAAAAGTTACTGCCTGACCTTGAAGAAAGAGATAATAAGCAAACCTAAACGTCAGTAACTACTTCCCAGTTGACACGACGTAACGTCCCCCAACACGTGAGTGTTCATCAACTTTATGTTGTTCATTCCGTGCTATGAAATCACTGAGCTACAATAATCGGCTAACAAAACGCACACAATTAGTAATTTACACATTCGTAATTATATTAGAAGAGTGGAACTCCTACATGTTTCTGACCTCATAGGTTCCTCATCAGGGAATACATCAAATAGTTTTGCGTAAAATACATGTAATTTTTAGGTGTTTGTAGCTTGATCCCTTGTGTAGCGTGCAGAAGAACATAGAAGTGTACTGGAAGTATTCCTTATAGAATTGTTTAGTACACAAAGCAGAACAGAAGTCTATTATTTTATTATTAATATCCAGTCTAGCATTCCGTTCTGCTTTGTGTTCTTAACAATTCTACACGGAGTATTTCCAGTATACTTATTTGTTCTTCGGCATGTTACTCAAAAGATCAAGCTTCAAGTATTTAAAAATAATTAGATGTGTTTATGCAAACTGTTTGATGTAAATTTAATGTGTTCCATGTCCATGCACTATATTATACAAAAAAACATTAATCACCAACAAATGCACAAAGAGTTTTTTCATCAATTGTAAATACACACTCCTACATGTTTCGACCCTGCTGGGTCATCTTCAGGGAGAAACTTCCCGTTTTGTTTTTTTTTGTTTGATGTACTTTCTGGTGATGAAGGTGTAAGTTTCGAAACGTGTAGGAGTTACACTGTTTTGATAAAACTGTGAATGTGCAACTGACTAATTGTGTGCATTTTGTTTGATTATTGTAGATTATTGAATCTTCACCCCCTACTTTAATACTTTTTGTATTTCCAAAATTAGAAGTCCACACCTAAAATGTGCCTATTCGTGGCAGTGGGGGTCTGAAATGTTAGCTATGAGGTACACTGGAAACATACTCTTAGCGTAAAACTTATCTATACATTGCTGGCTATTTGTGTGTCTTGTGAATTGCTTTATGTTACGAAATTTATCACGCATTTCTGCTACAGTTTTACAGCACATGGTGGTCAAAGTGAGATAAGCGAAATTACAATGAATGGACCCGGGGAGTCGCAGTTCTCAAGGAATGCATTTGGTAACGTGTACACTCCGCTGGAATGTGTTTGTGTTACGTGGCGAAGCACTTGCGATGAAATTTGTCGTAATTAAGGCTTAAAAATAATGTCGTCCGCTCTCCTAGGGGAATTCTTGTTGCCTCGTATGTTCGAGCATAAAATCACAGTGCATTTTTATTGCCAGGGGTCGCAAGCATCATCTTCCTGCAGTATAGGGACTGCTTGCAAGGAACAATAGAACGACGCCTGATAACGAAAAGTAGGAATGTAAACTCCATTTTAAGTCATGTTTCTTTTACTTTATTTCACCATGTTCATTTAGAACTAAACGTTCGACCAGTATTTCAGAATATTGTAACAAAGACAGTAATTCTCAGAGTATTTCTTGGTATTATAGTCTATACTGTTTTGTTTTAGTTCTGTTTGGGTGTAATGAGCCGTTATATGTTCCAGTAAATTCCCCCCACACAGTCACTTTATAAAAATTTATTTTTACGGACCGATTCTATCTTTGTAACTTGACAATTTCAAATCTCTAAAGAATTATTCCCGTTTCGAACCCTAAACTTCAGTACCTGACTTTATACAGCTGGTCTAACCGTTTAAAGACGCAACGTATCTGTTTTATACAAGGACTCAGTGCGTACCGCGCTATAAACACTCTCCACTTCGGCTATAAAAACCAATCTCTTAATGTTTTATAAGGCAAAAGTTGCTGTTTGTTCTGAGATCCGCACAAAACACATAAACGCAATATGGGCACCACGTAGAATTTTTTAATGTTAAACCTGGTGGTACGTAAATTTACCGCTAGGCTTTAAAAGGTTAAAATAGCTTGCCATCGAAATGGATGAGTAGTGTTTTATCGTAAGTGAGATTTTTAAAAAAATTGCTTTTGGCAGTGAATTAATTTTCAGCTTAGTGTGTAGGACTGTTTTCGAACGTGATCTAATGTATACGTAGCTCCTTCAACGGCCCTCCTTATAACTTAGACTATGTTGGATGGTGTAGAATGGTCGGATGGCAGGGAATAATGAAGTAGGAGGACTGTATAAATAAGTAATGGCTGCCTAATTTAGGGTACGTGTCTCGACGTATGTCCGGGGAGACTGACGTAAACCTCGAAAAACCGAACTAAGTGTAGTCTGTGTCCCGGTCGAGATTCGAATCAGATGTCTCCCAAATACAAGTGAAAAGCGTCGCCGTTGGCAACAACTGTTGGTGATAAGAATCAGAAATTTGGTATGACATTCTGATCACACAGACACAAGCACTCGAACCGGGACCGTCTGTAGCATTATGTTTTAAATCAGAATTCAGTCATACGAGCGCTGCATTGCCGGAAGCATGTGGAAGTTTGGAGGTTCATTCCACTCTGAAGAACTTAAGCGAGAAACACAACAGAGGCATTTAATCATCTTTGCGTTAATGGCTGGTTTGTCGAATTTATTTTTCTTGCATTATTCGATCGCCAAAGTAAAATCTTCACTTCCTTCAGTTCTTCTATACAGAAACGCGCGCTGTGTTGAAATGCTGTCTTCATACCTCTGTATACCTATGCCATAAGCAGTGCAGTTGTACACGTGGAAGAGTTTACTTTATGTTGGCACTGCTGTTTACAGAATCTTCCTTCACCGTTTCGTTCAGGAGTGTTGAACTGCTTGACATGGGCATTAAGGTGGAATTCGCATGGGTATATCACAGTTTGTTTTATGACGTAAAGACTCGTTATTCATCAGCTTTGAAAACTAAGCACATTATTCAGGATTAAATCTTATTCCCGAACCTTCATGTGTGTGTGTTCTTACATACGGCGCGGCATTTTCATAATAAGAAGGATCTCGAACGCCCACCAGCGAAGTGACTCAGTCTACGCAACCCACATGAGAAGGGTTCTATTGTACAGGGTGTATCTAAAATTCTTGGACAAATGTCAGGAGTGAGTTCCCCACATCAAAACAAGAAAGTAAGTTAATGTCAATACATATCCGTAGACAGTTCTCGAGGGACAGCCCAATAACATTTTGACCTCAGTTCTCTAGATTTTTGTCTGTGGGGACACTTAAAAATCCAAGTGTATGCAGCTGCAATTGAAAAGGAAACAGATACTTCGCCAATGCATTTGTGGTGCGTGTCAAAAAATTCGCAACCGCCTTGCGACCTGTGAAAGGGTGCGACAGTCCATTATCAGATGTGTCTTTGCGTGCATTGATTCAAGTGGAGAACACTTTGTGCATTCGTTGTGAATTGTGACTCGATAAACAATAAGAACTCAACAGTTATTAAACTGGGGGCATGTATTGTAAATATTTTATGTCGGTTTTCAGTAAAATGTTGAATGTAATTTTTCAATTAAACTCAAAAGCCGCTCACCTTCGGGCGTATTTTTATATAAAATTTATATTTGTTTTGATGTGAAGAATCATTCTTGAACTTTGCCCAAGCAAATTAGGTACACCCTGTACCTATATCCAGCGATCACTCTGTTCATGATTTGCATTGATAGTCTACACATTCCCCCTGCGTCATGTTTGCTAGATATAACTTGAGATTTCTCCATCGCCGTCATGTTTGCAGGTACTAACGTATTATAATACAGTTGAAATCGCTTGTAACGTCATGACAGGCACTGAATATTTTGTGTCGTTATAAACGAGTGTTGTTATAACCGAGGAGTATAATGTTATAGCCGATCCCAGTGGCCGCGCGGTTTAAGGCGTAGGCCTGCGGCCGAACGCTTGCTGTGATCGTGGGTTTGAATCCCGCCGGGGGCATGGATGTTTGTCTCTTGTACAGTGTGTGTGTTGTCAGGTAGGGGTCTCTGCGACGGGCCGATCCGTCGTCCAGAGGAGTCCTACCGACTGTGGTGCGTGCTTGAGTGTGATCAAATGAAAATTACAAAAACCCTCGACACCTGCTGTGAGCAAGTAGGTAGAAGAGGGCAGGACCAAGAAAGAAAGATACTGTTATGGTTAACAGTGAGTAATTAATTGGTACCACAGAATATCTGGCGTTATAGACGAGGTGTCGCATAAACGGATGACGTTATAATCGGATTCGACTGTATTTAATCCAGTTTATAAGTAATCTACGTTAATTAATTATTTATCTAGTACATTCCACGTGGCTCGAACGGTTTATTAGTTGCTGTCATTAAGCCGAACGGAATCGCCTGTATGTGTAGAACTTTGCCGTCTTTGAGAACTGATGCCAAGCGTGTAGTTTTGTAGACTGATACCTACAATTCGGAGGAATGTGCTGCTCCCATTTTCAGGGTATAACATTAACCCGAACGTTGAATAAATTGCTACACCAGATGTAGCCGACTTGCCTCGTACAAAGGTCACTTCTGAGTGCCAACCTCTCCTGTTGGTCCTTTCGCAGATGCGATTACCAGTTTGTTGGGTGCTTGGTTTTCTCTTCCATCCTGAAGATGCAGGCAGCTGGTTTGTACGTCACGGTGGTACGTGTTCACCAAACTACACGGTGTCATATCCCAGAAGACCCAAATGTTCATTTACCCTCATTCAGTATTAGTATTTTATGACCCAGTGCTTAAAAATACTAAAATTGAAACATCACGATTGGGGGACAGTGTTTGTCTCCTTCCTCAGGAAAGAGGTTTGGAAGAAGCACCTATTAACTCTTTCAAACTTTCGGGTGGCACTATATATGACAGGTGATCGTCAGAACACTTTAGAACTGAAGAAAATCTCACAACATCCATGAGAACCTTCAGTCTCGCATTGATCTACGGATGCAGACCTCTTAAGGCTGCCCTTGTGTTTACATGCTATAGTGTAGTGCATAGTTTTTGGCCGGTGGAGTTTTCAAACGGTAGAATAGGAGCGAGTCACTAATGCAGCGACAGCGTCGTGGTTGGTCTGATATTTCTCTCCGCCTTCCTAAGTACAGTTGACCTGGTCACACTGAAATTCCAAGCAAATAAACACCCACCCTTCGCCACTTCACCACACGCAGTATGCTCGTTCACCAACTCCGCTAACTCCCTCGCTGGACAAAAATCATGCACTGCAGTATACTAGAATATCTTAACAGTACTGAACACTACACAGAGCTGAGTGACGTTGCTAATCAGAATTCTCTCAGAAGTATGCAAAGGCGAATTACATTTAGAGAATTGTTGTCATTCAGTTCAGGGTTTACGTTCCCAGAAATTATAGACCAAATTTACCTGTTGTTTTGTATGTACATGGAACTTGGTATTCGACTGTCTTTTTCTTTAGAATGTTAGTTACTTTGTTATTATCATTTAACCTCAATGCAGCAAAATAAATAACTAAACGTACTGCAGTTGGTGTGCTGTCCGTTGGACGTCTCTGAAGTCCGTTTTCCAAAATCATAATAATATTGTGCAATGTTAGAACTGTAGTTGAATTGTACATTTTAACGTAGTCAAATCATCTCGTTAGCTTATGTCTTTACATACACGTTTTAACCGGTTTGCTTTCACTAGGCCACCCAAAGCCCGGCATAAGAGAATGTCCAAGTGTGTAGAAAGGTGTTAATGTATGGTTAATATATTAACATCAGTTAAAAGGAGAGAAAATTGAGAAGTTGTCCGATATTATAAATTACAGACTTGCAAATTAACTATATTTTTCCACCTCACAAAATCTATTTATCTTAGCCAAGCAGGCTAATGCATATTTCAGGTAATGATGATACGTTTAAAACTAAGTGAATTTTATTGTCGTATCATTGTTTGCACTGGGGATTATAAAGAATTAATAGCCTGGCTTGTAAATTCGTATGATGGTAATGATGATGACAGATAATGGGCAGCTTAATTAAAGACACGCTGCTGTAGATTTTGAGGTCCGCAGCTCTTGGCACAAGGTGGCGATATTCCGGTGGCACAGCGAGCACTTAACCCCGCGCTTGATGTTTTCCTCTCTTGCTAGCACAGAGCAGAAGTAAAAGTTTTTCTCTGCCCCATCTTTGTACAAAGTTTTACACAATTTCAGGTCACACCGAGAAAGCGAAAACAATTTTTGAAAGTGATATGAAATTGAGATAGAGAGTGAGAGAGATTTCTACACCGTACTTTTTCTTTTTCTTCTTCTTCTCTTTTACTCAGTTTCTGCTTTCGCAAAGCCAGGGCCGTGCAAGCTTGTGTTGAGAATGACGTGGCTGAAGATAGTTTCAGCTCGTGAACACACAGCTGTGAAGATCAGGCGACAGAGAGTGTGGCAAAGGAGAGAGAGAGAAGGTTGAAAAAGCAGAGAGTGACAAGCAGAAGGCATAAAGTTGCATTTCTGTTGCAAGATGTCTACGTATTTATTTGCATTACTATTATTCTCTTATTTTATTTTTACGTAAGACTTTGAACAAAGCATGAATTCTGTCTGTATTACATGTATATATCTTGGATATAATTTCAAAGTTTCGCAGCGGCACCATGTTTGCAATTGTTGGCCCAGCAAGTGTTTTACACTTAGTGCGTAGGTGTCTTTGTGATGTGTTGCGGCTTCAAGTTTTACTTGTCTATCTCCAATAATGTGTTAGGCCAAGTTATCGTCATCAAATCGAAACCTAAAGACAGTTTCTCACGACGCGGCCGTGTGTTGTTCTTTATATTATACAAAAATAGTACCTTAGTAGAACTCCCACATTATTCAAGTTTTTATTTAAGACTCCAAAGTAACGGTCGCTAGAATCCCTTCCTCCAAACAGTTTCGCACTTCTGCCATATTGTTATTACTGATTGTAGGAAATTCGATGGTACGACGTTGGGGTTTCTTCCAGTGACACAACGTCAATACAAATTTTCGTTGAAACCAGTCAAGTTGTTCGGAATTTGAAATGGACACATCCACACACCACACACATACACACACACACAAACACACACACACACAGTCCTTATGGTGATGTCATCAACCTATCTCTACTTTTTCCTTTTCTGGAAAGAAAAGCAGTTTAAAGACAGCAGATTAGATGACAAATTTAGATGCAGTTCTTTTGTGCAGTTTCCGTATCTCTGACACTCAGAAACCCGTCACTTCATAGAAACATTGTTACGTTGTAATGATTTTGTCCTCACAAGATTCATTTTGGCGATGATACCATCAGCGACTGGTAGCGAATTCAGTACCTACAGGATACACAAAACAATTTTGTTTTTGAAAAAGTGATATAAAAATTAGCTGAGAAATTTAATATGTTCAGTGTCCGTGCATTGGCTCATATAAAAGCAATAAACCACCAACTAAAGGCACAATGTGTGCTGTTATTTTCACTCCTAATATTACTTCCTCCTACATGTTTCCACCCCGCTGGATCATCTTCAGGGAGAACGGTTATTTACATTTCACGACTGGGTGTGAAATCAGCTGCACATGTTCAATTTAACTGTATTGAAGCAGTTCTGTATGTAAATTACACCATCGGGAATCGAACCCGCGACCTTCCGGTTTGTAGCGCACTGCCTCAACCAACTGCGCCACCGCGTGCCCCTAAGAATAGGTCGTACGTGCAGTGACCGCTGGTTAATAACACAGCACGTAGGACACGTACCTGCCTTTGGACTTCGAGTGGTTAATAGTTTGTCACCTCTATGGTGCTGGGCCTTTATTGATATTCGCTGTGCTGCATTTAAAGCCGTTTTCGCAGTATTTGGCATCTGAATGAATTCAGTCTCAGCCGAACATTTTGTTGCTCTCTTGTCGTTTCCAACATGCTTTTTTCCCCCTGAATAGTCTTGGGACTGAAGTTATTATGATGCGTTTATCATGTGTGTCATGCATCATATAACAGGGCTGAACATCCCAGAAGACTGGACTGTCTTTTGCATCTTTCCGGTTCTTATCGATACTACAGCCGGTTCGACCTCAGACTTTCAGGCATTCCTTCAATGTCTTGTAGCCGTTTCTGTTAACGGATTTTTATTATTACTGAACTGATACACGTTATTCCCATTTATTCCCTAATATCTTTGTTATGCTTATGATCCGCCATTCTTCATCCCGCAACCACTCTGAGCAAACGCAATGCAGTTTTAAGGTTTTATGGTATTGTATTTTATGGTGTGATACCATAAATTGTATTCCCGCATCTTTTTCTCAGCTGCTTTCCTTAGCGTCCAACGTAATAATAGCTTTACTCTGGAAATATCTGCTATGATGTGCTTTGGCATGTTCATACTGGCAGGTGTTTTATAATTACACACAATTCTTGAACCGTTTTTGATCAACCGAATAGGCCAAATAGGCGACACGTGTGGGTTATGAACCCCTTTCTTATGCATTTCTACCTTTTTCTGTGCCCATCATATTTTTGTTGTGTAGGTTTTTTCCTTTCAGTCAAGAGACCAATTTTCTATCATACAATACACTAACAATAGTGTCTGGTAACACAGTTCGTGTTTCGAGACGCAGGGTGTTGCGAAAAGTGTATAGGATCTGGTCTGTGAGGTAAACACGAATTATCCGCACCCCTAATTCGAGACTGATTAGTGTTTGACCCTTGTATGAAGTAGAAAGAGTGAAAGTTCATTCCGATTTTTGTCACTCGTAAGCATTAACAGCGTTATTATAATCGTTAATTCGTCTCATCTGAAGCCGCGGGAATAAACCAGCGGCGGAGCGAAGTTGACCCCTCACCTCCATCTAGTGCCGAGGCTGAGGATAAGTGGAGCTATATCTTTACGCCTTCTATGTGCCTTCGTGGTGTGGACAGGGACAACTTTACATTTTTACGTCACCAGAATAAAGAAAGGCATAAAATATTAAAGAGTTGTTTAACTATAATATCTGGGGAAGCAGAGTGACAATCAGACGGAATAAAACTATCCGAACAAATTAGTGAAATAGTAGAAGACTCGCAAATCGTTATTGAATATGGGCACTGTGATTGAATATGGGCAATGTGATTGAATATGGGCACTGTGATTGAATATGGGTAAAATATTAGAATTGTTAAAATGGTCTTAAGGAAATGGGAAAACACTGGTTACCTATGTGGCAGGAATGACGTAAATGTATACGTATATAAATATGCAATTGACAAACAATCTATTTTTGACGTACAGCGTACGCACGCTTTATGTAAATGTCCATGTGACCGGCAGTCGCTGCACGGTGTTTTTGGAACAAGGAAGAGCTAGCTACAAACTATCTGCAAGCAGACGTCGACACAGCAGCATTCACAGCAATGCTCCGGAGATACACGTGTATTTATTTATTTGAAACTGAATAGCATACGAAGATTTGACCAGACTGCTTTATAGATTTCGTTTGAAATCTGAAGTTGCCATGGTGACGATAGCAGATAGCGGTCTATTGGAATCTGACGAAGTGTAGTTTGATAGATATATGCAGACTTTTAAGATGACCTAGTGCCTCCATCTTCGTGGTAGAAGAAGAGGTAAGAGTATTCCGAAACTTTTATGCTTATTTAACACATTACACGGCGTCACGTTCTAGAAGACTGTAATCATATGAACTTTGTTTAAAGAAGGTATAAATTTAAATAATATTGTATTTCCAAAAGTATCATGTTTACGTCCAAGTAGAGTTTCTTATACCATTACCTGAATAAAATATATTTTTACAAATAATTGGTTAGAAGTCATAATATATTAAAGCGAGAAAACTTTTAGGCTAATAACAAGAGTGGTTTGTTTGCCCGAAACTAGCATTCCTTGAGCAACATCCAGCAATTTATGCACAAGTTTCTGAAAATGTAATACTCAGTTTATGTCCCCGACTAGAATTACATTTTCTGCGTTAAAAATAATGTGACGAGATCTTCATGACTAACGTTCGTGGGCGCCATTTGGTCCGACAATAAAGACTTTTACTTCTCTATTGTTAGTATCTTTAATGACAGGTTTCGTCTAAAATGTGGAATAATAGGTGAAGAGTCGAAAGTTTGGCGGATGGAAACAGAGCTTGGATTGGTGAAGGATGGAAGCGTTTCAGCAGATATTTTAGACCGCTTTGGGGTGTTGACTTTGTACAAGAGAAATAAGGTGAAGAGAGACTTGGGGTGGCCCCGAAAAGAAAAGTTAGTATCGAAGAATTTTTTTTTTTTTGCTATAGGGAGAAATTACGAAAAGAGAGAGGAGGATATATGTGGACTTTCGGAAAGGGTAACAGAAGAAATGACGTGCATCAAAGAAAGAGACGTGAGACGTAAGAGAAACTAACAAGTTAAGAAAAACAGGTAGTTTTTTCATTAACGACAAAAGGTGAATTTTCTTCATTTATTTTTTTAGCCAAGGGTTCAGTTCGTTTAAAAAAGCTGTGCGTACAGGGAATGGCGCCAGCTGTCCAAACAATGGGTCTGCACCACGCGACCTGCTGATATTCGTCTCCTCCTTAGACCTACTTGTTTGCTTCTCGGCCTCGCGAACGTCAGAAAAGAGACAGACAATTAGAGACAGGCTGTCGATACGTATGCACTGCTACCCAACCTGTGCACCTCAGCATCTTTTCCAGTATCAAAGAATAGAGACGGCCTTGCTTTTCGGGATTTCAGGACCCCAGAAAGAGTGGACTCGTCTATTGGCTCAGGCGGTTAGCCGCCTGCCTTCCACCGCAGAAGTCTGGGTTCTATCCCGGGTCAGTCTGTGGGATTTGTGGTGAACGAAGTGGCACTGGGACAGGTTTTTCCCCGCGTACTTCGGTTTTCCCCTGCCAATTTCGTTCCACCGGTGCTCCATTACTTGGAAAAAGACAAAAAATAGTAGTCATCATCATCTTCTTTATCATAGGGTTGCACAAGAAGCCTTAAGGCTGCGGTATGTCCGTAGCGTCTGCTACAGGTCCCTTCTCCACTAAAGAAAATGAGACCGTCCATTTGACATACGCTGCTACCCCATAATACTGCATAGCAGTAATTATTGAAGCAGATATTATGTACGGACGCAGAGGAAGCCGACCTGAGGTGTTTGCAGTTTTGGAACTCTCTGACGCCGCTGTCACTAGTTCGAATTCCGTTTGAGGCACGGAGTATGCCCACGTTTTTCTTATATGTTCTCGTGTGTGGACAGGGCTTTTGCGCCGGATCGATACCCGTCCAAGAATTTGTACCAAATATCTGTGTTGAAATTGAAAGGACCCAGAGACCGCAAACTATTAAAAAAAAATGAACAAAAAGAAACAAAGCAATGTGAAGTGCCCGTCATGCCTTGGCTGTTTGTGCCCCAGGAAGCGTGGCCGTTCACTTTCGGAGGGTGACCATTTCGTTTCAGACTCGCTGATAGACGTATTCCTGGTACTCAAGCTTTTTAATCAAGTATTTTAAACTATTGCTCCACGTAAGTGGATTTTTAAATAACAAACTTTGCGCCTCTGTCGAGTAATGTTTTGCTTTATACAATCTGTTTATGTTATTGAATAATCCTGATACAGTACTTGTACTGAAGTAGAATTTAAGTTACTTATGCTATGATTGGTATGTTTATATTTTCGTGTAGTCTTACGTGCTTAACCTTTTAAAGCCTAGCGGTAACTTTACACACGACCGGGTTTAACATGAAAAAATTCTACGTGGTGCCCACATTGCGTTTATGTGTTTTGTACGGATCTCAGAACAAACAGCAACTTTTGCCTTATAAAACATTAAGAGATTGGTTTTTATAACCGAAGTGGAGAGTGTTTATAGCGCGGTACGCACTGAGTCCTTGTATAAAACAGACAGGCTTTGTCTTTAAAGGGTTAATACTGGCCAATGATCTGAATAAGTTGTAATATTAAAGAAGAGACGTAGGACATTCATTCATGCATTCATTCTGCTGTCTGTCTTAGACAGGTCCATAGCCTCTTCCAAAGCGAGGTCCCCACAGAGTGCGATCTAGTACTTCCTCTTTCAGTTTCCAGTATCCTATCGTTTCCTTACGGTCATACAATAGCTGCATACATCTTCTTCCTCGTCTTTTCGTCACTTCCTTCCCTCTATCTTTCATTCAATCATGTAGTTTAGAAGGCAGTTCCTACGCAAGGTGTGACCAGTCCGGTTAGCCTTTCTTCTTTTTATAATTTATAGGATATTCCTCTCCTCCTTGACTCTATGTAATACTTCTTCGTTTCTCACACGATCGGGCGAACTGATCTCCATCCTTCTCCAGCGCCACATTTGAAACTTTCCAAGTACTTCTGATCTACACTTCTGATACAGTAGGAAACCCGGTACTCTGTTCTATGTACAGTCACACCTGAAGATGGTCCCCACCGGACCGAAACATGTAATGTGTCATTGACGAAGTTTTATCATTAATAAAACCCTAAGGCTGTATTAGCCGGAATTCATTTATCTTGATTTCTTTTACTTCTGATCGGCTTTGCGAAGTGTCCAACTGTCAGCACCAGACAAAGCTATGCACCAAGTGTAGCCCTTTACCTGTTTCTTCCTTAAATTTAAGTCCAAGTTGCTGGTGAAAAGAGCCTTCTTCCTGTTGAATGTTGCTTTTTCCAAGGCAATCCGGGATTTAATTTCATGTATACATCATACGTCATTTGTTATCATACTTCCCAAACAGGTGAAACAGTCCACATTCTCCCTCTGTTTTTGATCTATCTTTATCTGTATTGGGGATGGTTGCCTTGAGATTCTCATTGCCTTAGTTTTTTCCACATTCATTTCCATCCCATAGCATCTTCCAGTTTCAATTAGTCTATCAATCATGCCCTACAGCACCCCTTCTTCCTCAGCCATTAGCACAAGGTCATCTGCATGTTTGACAATGCGAATTACTTGTCCTCCTGTTTTGAAGTCTCAAAACCCTTCGACAGCTTCATTGGTAAGGTATTCGCTGTATCAGTTGAATAGAATCGGGGACGAACGGCATCCTTCTGTCACTCCTCTTCCAGTCTTCACACTTATTGTCTTCCCTTGGTCTATTTTGACGCTATCCATCCCTTTATGTATAGGGAATTACATAAATAGTACTGCGTATTCCGTCTGACACAACCTTTATTTGTTGACGTTTTGTGCAAACATGGCACGTGTCCATCAGACTTAATATCGTCAGGTATTTATTTTATACGTAAATTTAAAACTCATGATAAAAATGTAAATTTTTAGAGATCTCGCAAATGATGTAAAATAGAAGTTACAATAGACATATAATTCTTGGGGGGTCTCGGTGGCGCAGTTGGTTGAGGCACTGCGCTACAAACCGGCAGGTCGCGGGTTCGATTCCCGATGGTGTCAGTGGATTTTTTCATTGGCATAATCCTGTCAGTCGCACTATGGCCCTGGGGTCGACTCAGCCTCTGACAGAAATGAGTACCAGGAATATTTCCTGGGGGGTAAACGCGGCCGGTGCGTAGGGCTGACAACCTTACCACCTTCAAGTGCCGAATGTCTAGAAATCTGGGAGCCTCGACCTCCTGGAACCCTAAGGGCCTGTCCAGGCCTGTAATAGGACTGCTTTTTATATAATTCTTGACGGCGTGTCACTTGACACAAACGTTACGGTGTTTGTGTTAAATGACACATTTTATTCTGTATGGAAATTTCAGGATGGAATATTGACAAAATGTATTTTTATGGGAAATGTCCTGATTTTTGAAAGTCTTTTACCACATTTCCGACCTGAAGAGACCACTTGAAAGACCTAGGAATAGATGGGAGGATAATATTAAAATGTGTCTTAAAGAAACAGAGTGAGGGGATGTGGAATCGATTTATTTGTCACACGATGCAGACAGTTTGTGGTCTGTTGTGAACGAGGTGATGAACTAACTGCCGTCTTACTGTAACGGCGCACGAGGCGGCAGCCTGGGGCCCCTTTTACGTCTCATTCAAGATCATTACTTAAAACAGAACACCTTTTTGTTAATAGTTTGTCTAAACTCAAGTTTAAAATACACACTATAAGGGTGTTTTACATTATATGATGTTTTTGATATTGCATTGCATATTGTAATATGAAAATGGCTGGAACAGGGGCCAGAAGAGTTCTTGAAGTGTTCCTGAATGAGCCTTCACGTTCCATAAAATGTGGAAATTTTTTGACTAGCTGAAGAACTGTTAGCTGTTCAACAGAGTAAGCTGGTTAATAGTGACAATTCTGAAGGATGCTATTCCCGTGTCAAGCACTACTAAAGGCACGACAGTTATCATTGGCAGCTTTCGGTATGTCGATGAAGACGGTTCACATTCCATTCGTTGAAGAAAATCATTATAAAATTTCCAACTGACGAAACCCCACGTGAGAATTTATTAATAGGCTGTTGCGTAACTGGGCTTGTCACATTGTCTCGGTGTGCTGTCTTTAGGCCTATATTTTCTTGAGACAGTTGCAAGTTAGAATACCACCTCCTGACTTACATTAGTGAATTCTAACTAGCTGCTACCTCACCTCACCTCACTCCTCCCCTCCTTCTCGTAATGCATTGTGTGCCTGTTGTACATCTTAAATTAACTTTAAAATGCCCTCAGGTTTTGGGTTCACAAGAGAGACAGGGAGAGAGAGAGGTAATTTATACTGCGCAGAAGTACTGGAAGCTATGGTGATACAGCAGGAAGCAGAATTGAAAGACAAAGTCACAAAAGACAAAGTCGCGAGGCACACAAACCCAACTCAATGAAAACAAGCGTATGGCTATGTCTAGAAGGCGTTGACTGTGTTCTCGTATGTCTTTATAAACTTGAAGAGGGAGAAATGGAAGGGATTTCGGAAGTAAAGTGGTACAAGTGCTGCACATAATCTGGTTTCGCAGTTTAACCCTTTAAAGATGAACCGTATCTGTTTTATATAAGGACTCAGTGCGTACCGCGCTGTAAACACTCTCCACTTCGGTTATAAAAACCAGTCTCTTAATGTTTTATAAGGCAAAAGTTGCTGTTTGTTCTGAGATCCGTATAAAACACATAAACGCAATGTGGGGCCTACGTAGAATTTTTTAATGTTAAACCTGGTGGTACGTAAAGTTACCGCTAGGCTTTAAAAGGTTAATATAAGTTACATAAGAGGAATACAATTTTATTTCACTATGGTGATATTGTTGTAACAAACTCTTCTGCCATTTATTTTTAGGGTCTACTTCATTCCGGAAGTGAGCACTGTTCTCATGCACTGTTAAGACAGACCAAGAAATGCACACACTGTATATAAGTATATATTTGTTGTTATAATATTACCCCTACATGTTTCGGTTGTCAAGCCACCATAGTTATGTCATGGCCCTTGAAGATGGTGGCTTGGCCACCGAAACATGTAGAGGTAACATTATAACAAAATACATATACTTATATACAGTGTGTGCATTTGTTGGTCTGTCTGAACAGTATAGGAATATACACGGTGTACAATACATAAAATTTATTTTCATGCATTTTCTCCTCCCCTTGTGAAACCGTAGTGCGTTAAAAGAAGCTGTGTTGATCGAACCATTAAGTGTTCGAGTTTTGTAGAGTTTGCGTGTAAGAGGCCGTGCCGTGTGATGTACGCGTTGGGTTGTGCTGGCGCTGGGATTGTCAGATGCTTTGCAATTAATATTCACAGTGATCCTCCTGTTCTGCAGCACATAACTTAGGCAGGTGAAAAGGCGTCGTTCTGTATTGCAGATTAAACCCATAGTTAAAAATAAGTTTATGAGTGGCTGCAGTCCAAGATCTGCCACCCGATGTGGAAACGTTACTTTCTTGTTCTTCATTTTTCTTATTTATATTTAATTTTTTCTCATGAAATTATTGATGTTATGATTTTTGACCCTTGTTTTTTCTTAAACCTTTTTCGCGGGAACATGAAACTTTCGTGTACATGGGCAGGTTACCTACTGTATGTAATATATTGAAAATTTGTGCCATTGAAGGCTCAATATGTTTTGATGGCGAAAAGCTAGGGCGTAAACATAGGAAAAGAAAGAAAGAAAGAATGGAATAGAGGGAGGAGAAGGATGAAGATAGAAAATAAATTATTACCTGTTAAATATCAAAGGACTTTTTTGCTCTGCTATTATAGGCTATTATAGGCTTATATAGGCTATTATAGCATATGGTGTATGATTGGCTGTGTGTGTGTGTGTGTGTGTGTGTGTGTGTGTGTGTGTGTGCGCGCGCGCGCGCGCGCGCGGTGCCCTAATGACCACTGCAACCCTTGACATGGAAACGTAGTTATATTTCACGTATGCGCGCAACTGGAATCTGTGTGTTGGAACTGCAGGAAAGATATGTAACGCTGCTTCAACGTAACACAGATCAGAGTTATAAATGCTTTAGGGCGGAAAAATGAAAGGGCTGGTAAGTGGATACGGGAGAAAGAAGCAAATGAGATAAAGACACGAAAATGGTAAGGAAACGGAGACACAAAAGAAATGATTTGCTGCTCAATTTCAAGGCGTTTTCCCCACTAATGGGACTTAATTTCGTTTAGCAAGCTTAATAAATAAATATGTGTTTAACTAATGCACCAAATCTGGTAGCAGACACGAAAGGTGCAAAAGCCACTGCAGCTTCTGTTCGAGAGTTTTATTTGCTGAAAATTCATGTTAGTAAATGGAAAATAATGTGGTTGTGCCTTGTGTCACTGTTGCTCACAGTTCCGTATTGAGGTGTTTGTGTTTCACTGTCTCAGGTTAGAATATGGTGAGAATGGATGTTTTTCACCGTTAAAACAAGCGGGAATTTCGGATTAAAACCTTGATGTTGGGACGGGGGAGATGATGAGGTAATTTCTGAATAGGAGTTGAGACTGAATATTAATCTCCGAGGTTTTCACAAGTCGAAGTGGCACGGCATTGTCTTCTTCTGCACAGCCCAGGTGATGACGTCAGACGTCACCCGCTGTTCAGGTGCATAGTGCTTCTCAGTGGGTGAGCCATGAAACTTCTGGAGCACTGTAGACATTGTTCGAGAAGAGCGAAACATTGTCACGGATAATGAGATCTGAACTCTGTGAATTCATGGAACCACATTAGTGTATCTTTTCTGTTGGCAGTTTCCACCACAAACTCTTAAAAGCAGAAGCCACAATAACGTATATGAGCTTATGTTGGTTTAAGTTTATTTACTCATGATTTACACCTTATAATGACGCTGTCATTGTCTCAGATTGTATTTCGTGGAATGATTGAATGATTACTGAATTATCAGTTGGGGAGGGTGTGGAAGGGAGTGGTCGCCGTCGAAGTGGAGGGACAGCCCTGTTACTTGGGTAGAAGGACTAACAATATGGGTCAGGAAAAATTCAGTCAGGAAGCCTGTGTTTTGGCCGAGATTTAAGCCAGGCACTTCCAGAACAGAAGAGAGAAGGGTTACCGTCGAAGCATTCTAATCGAAATGTACACGTTCAGTCCATATTAGGGGTGCACAAGTCCCGGGTGCCAGGCCGACGTGGCGAGTAAATTTTAGCGTTGCTGTTGATATTTATGGGTCCTCAGTATGGAACTTGCTTCGTGTAACCGTTATGGCGTCTAAAATTTGGAGGTAGCTTCTACGAGTTCAGAAAATTTTGTACATCCCTGAGTGTATATATGTAGACTGTGCTCCTCTTTATGTGTATGTACTATATACTGATATGTTTCTGAGAACGTAATCGAAACATGTGGACGTAAGAAAAAGTGACAAGAATACAAACGAGACAGGCAATGTACGGTTAAACGTAACATTGAGGCACCTTCACGTAACCATTGTTTCCGTGGAAAAGCAATAAATATTACATATTCTAAGAGAGAGAGAGAGCGAGAGAAATCGCGCGCGCGCGCGCGCGTGTGTGTGTGTGGCCTTAGTTGCCCAGCATGTAACGCGCATGCGGAATAGTATATCGTCATCTGTGGCCTGTGTGGCTCTAGTACATTTTTCCACATTATCTCTTAAAAGACACGATTTTCGGGAAAAAGTTATTGAGTATAAAATGTGTGGCTTGGTTTCCTCTACAGCTTTTGTCCGAAACATTTCTCATTCTAAGAAGAACTGAGCGAGATATCATCATAGAAGTACTGTACGTATGTCTTTATTTGAAGTACACGTTATTTTTGTCAGATTGTAATCAACCTTTAATTTTTACCAAGGATTTTGTAAAAATTCTCAAATGTCAAATTTCTTGAAAATCCGTTCAGTGGTAGTCGAGTTGTTCCTCCCGGACGGACGGACGGACGGACGGACAGACAGGCAGGCAGGCAGGCAGGCAGGCAGGCAGGCAGGCAGGCAGGCAGGCAGGCAGGCAGGCAGGCAGGCAGGCAGGCAAACACGCGAAGAAATTAGTTGCTTTCGCAATTTTGCGAACGCGCTGAAAAATTCAAATTCAAACTAAGAATACCGAGGAAGGAGCGGGGTCTGGCTACATATCTGGGACAAATTGGAGAGATGATAAATTCATGTTAATCTACTGTTTTAGTCAGAAATTCTTAAGGTAAGAAAGACTTAAATATAGATGAATGCTACTATTAAAATTGGTCTTAGGTTGTAGATAACATACAGCTAATAAACTGTACTAGTGTTTTCAACATTGCCTATTGTCTGGGGTTTCTACATGCCACATCTTTCCAAAAATTGTGTTTGTTTTTGTTTGGAGGTCGAAAGGGCCAAGTAATTTTGGGCCCGTTAGAAACAGCAGGCCTGTATCAGTGTGCAGTGATACAGATTAGCTCTTTGAAAGAGTACCACCAGAGAATTAAACTGCGAAACACTAGTTTCTACTTTCGCGAATGCACACACTACTTCCCAAACACGGTTTTTTAATTTTTATTATTTCGCACATCTCAGTGCCATTTGTGCTCGTTTATTGCACACAGGCTACAGCTGTGTAATTAACATACCAAGCGAACTGTGGCGCAGGTTACATTGCACTGAGTCAGTGTTTTAATACAATTCTCTCATGTGCGGAGATGGAATTTTATTTTATCATTAACCTGAATTATTATTTAAAGAGTCAGTTCGTACCGCACAGTAAACATTCCCCATCTAGGTTGTAAAAACCAGAATTTTAATGCTGCGTAGGGAAATAATCGCCATTTATTTTGAGAACCATTTCAGACACATATTCGTTCTACGGACAGGTAGCAGAATTTTTTAATTTTAGACCGGGTGGTACATATAGTAACCACTCGGCTTTAAGTGAATAATGTTAGCGATTGACAGTGATGTTAAGTAAAACACTTTTTTCTCTCACTTTCTCTCTGTCCGTATTGAAGATTGTTTCTAATAAACGTTGTAGACTCGAGATTTGAGGTTACCACAGCGGTGTTGTTTAAGTCTAGTGCCTTGGTAATCTCGGTAACAATCTATCAGTCACGAGGACATAGAATCCCAGAGGACATGGATCTTCAACGTTGCATAGGTTGATGAGAATTATACTTCACGTGCCATACCGCTTATTTGTAGACGTAATAAAGGTGAAGCTGTCCCTCTTCACGCCACGAAGGCATATAGGTGGAGTAGGGATATAGTTCCACTCATTCTTAGCCTCAGAACTAGATGGAAGTCATTGATGAACAGCAAGCGACTGCCGCTTTACTCCCGGAAAATAACCCCGGAACCCATTGAGTAGGAGGCTTGGTGGGCCCCAAAGCCGGTCTGGACGTTTTGTAGAAAAGAAAAATTTCTTACCCCTACTGAGATTCGAACGCTGGACCGTCCAGCCTGTAGCCTAGTCACTATACAGGCTGCACCATGTCTGTAGAAATGAGAGGAGTTCTGCGAAAGTTCTGGCAGTTGAGTTGGAACAGAGTAGACTCATGTTGAACCTATATGAGCAAAATATTAAATTTATCTGAAACACTTTGTGTAGTTGCGTAACACCAAACTAAATGACGTGTGTCAGTTGTCTGTGGAGATGAAAGTCGCTGGCGGACAGACCGGCACACATGTTTCTTTTATCTTACGCTTAGAACGCATAACATTTTTTTTTATAAGAGTTCCTTCTTATGTGTTGTGTATTAATTGTACTTCTGTAGTTAATAGCGTTTCCTCTCCAATTCCCCTGCAACAGACAGAGGATACTGAAATTAACATGGGGTTTTCCTGGTCCAGAAGTAGTTCGTTCTAAATGAGATGGAACCTAGGCCTTGAAAGGCAAGGAGAATGCTGCGTTCACTTCATTAACCAGGTAAATTGAACCTGAGTTATCGGCCGCTACACAGCACTGGCTGTGGAGCCACCTCCTGGCGAGAGGGGTCGGAACTGAAGGGCGTCCTGGAACTTTAATCCATTTCCACTGAGACTATTTGGATACTGGAAGTTACTGTAGTTTCAGTCAGGTACTGATATGTTTGTATTATTTAGATTATTTGCTCCTGGGAGTTGTGGTAACCAGTGCCATTTATACACCGTGTGTGGTCGTATTTTGTATCATACGGACAGTCGAATTTGGAAATAATAGGATACTTTATCTAATTTAAAAACGGTGGGGGGGGGGGGGGGTCGAAATGTGACCTTGATGCTAGTCTCAAGAGAAGGCAGCAGTAAATTTTTGTTGCAAAGTACTTCTGCAATATGATGTTTTTTTCATGGCGACTGCTCCTAGTGGGCCAGGGCCTCCTTGTTGTCGAGGCTGACAACACACAACACTCGCAAGAAACAGATATCCATGCCCGCGGCGGGATTCGAACGTGCGGTCCCGTCATTGTGAGCGGCTACAAACCCACGCCTTACATTGCGCGGCTACTAGGATCGGCAATATGCGTTTTAGGGCATTGAATTTGAAAATGTGTGCACATAATTGAAGACACGAGTGCTAGAACTAAATAATAACCAAACGTAAAATCTTGAGAAAAACCAGAAAAACATTTTACATTAATTTAAGCGTGCACCCCATCAAGTATTTTCACACAGGTTAAAAGTATTCCTAAATGTGTATCACATAACAGATTTACAAGCCTGTGGGTTATGTGCAAATATGAAGAAATTAGAAAAATTTACATTGTATATATATATATATATATATCCAGTTCTTGCACTCAAAAATATTTTCAAAGACCTCAGCATAAAAAAAAATTATACCAGTGGTTAGTTATAAATTTAATACTCATAATGAAGTTACAGAATTTGAAAAATAAGATAAAAGAAATATGTCATATGGCAGTTTAAGATCATAGTTTTTCCTGCAATCAGACTTCTTCATGGTATGACACCTCACTTTGCATGCCTGTCTTGGCTTAATCTACTGCGTGTAGTCATAAGCCTGTTATACCGCTTCAAGTGAACAGGCGATACATATTTATGGGCCTTTTGGTGACGTCATCGTACAGTTTTTAGTTGAAAGGCAATGCACCTTGGTATACTTTTGGTGCATCAAAATGAGGACTCTTCTGCTTTGTATTGAAGAGGCAGAACTCGCTGCCAACCGTATTACTCTGTTCAGTGGATACAGAGACTTCTCTTCCTTCATCAGCCAAGTTCAGGTTTCGGCGTATAGTGAATAAAGCGGTCTTGTTCTTGATAATTTTCTTGAAAATGGCTGCAGATGCTATTTGAAATAGAGTATCATGCCCTGTTCCACTCTCACAACTGAAAACTTCTTTGAAACAGATGAAACTACATCATACCATTCTTCTGGTACACAAACGTACTCCTTTCTCCGTTTAATCTTTTCAATCTGGGCAAATGCCCAGTCACAGGGCATAATAGAAGAGCCACATTCAGGGAAATAACGGTGTATTTTAAAGAACCTTCCTGATGCAGCAAATGAGTTTAAAAATTGGACCATCAAAATGTTTTTATTTTGTCCTGCACAGTTGTCGCTGTAAAAGATACAGGAACTTCATTTCTTCACATATATTTATCATTATAGTGTTTTGAGAGGGGTACAGAGTCGTTTGAGTCCTTCTTCCCAGTAGTCTCATCGTACGTGTACGTTTTGGTACACCCAGTCTTACAAAAATAAATCCCCATATTATAAACTCACACCTGTCGCAAGTATAACTCCCCTGTTGTTAGTACTGGGACTGGAAAATTCATTTTCCGCCATCTTGCACGGAAATGCGTGCAAAAAGAGGATAATTCCGGTCATTATCCAACTCTTGCACTCAATAAGGAAGCAGCTGAAGCTCCAATGCCATCCATTGACCAAAAGAAGAGCTGATGATGCACAGTGAAAACTTTATCCAGTAAACGGCAGATGTGATAATAGATTTACATCAAAAATTCATTTTTGAGAAATGCAGGCATTATCTAGTTCTTGCACTCAGGTCTGCAATTATAGATGCATATAAAGAAGCCTTCAGCACTATACAATCTATTTTATATTCTGCGACAGCATTCTGAACACTGGGAGACTGCACAGCAATATTTCTTAACCGTCTACGTGGCAGCGTAGTACAAAATAGTTCAGTATTTCGGTGTTGTTGCTCCCTGGGATTGCCATTTGGATCATCCCCACCTGTTATTATGTTTTGTTATACAGGTGTATCTAGGCTTAATTAACTGTTCGTTTCGTGGCCATTGCGCTGTTCCATTACAGGTTTGTACATCGTGCTTTACTGTTGTTTTGTCTAATGCATCACAGTGTACCGCAGTTTGTTTACGCAGGCCTAATATTTTTGCCTCATACACATCTTTATCTTTGCATTGCTGCTTTGCACCTTCTGCATATATCTTTCGGCTTGTTGTCACCCTCAGTAGGTGTGTTTCAGATTCTTGACTGGGCACTGCTCGTTGTGGGTAACGAAGCGGGACTGTGGCAGTGCAGTCTGTGTGTGGTGTCGTGTTATTGTCGTTCAAAGTAAGCACAAGCAAATTCTGATAACCCTGTCTTCTGTAATAACCTTGACAGACTTTTCTGCGCATTTATTGAGTTGCCTTTTTGGAGCTGTACACTTATTACTATTACTATTACTATTATTATTATTATCATTATTGCTTGAAAAATAGTACAACATTGGTTAGTAATGAAAAATACTTAATTCCCCACACAAAGCCGTAGATTACGTGATCTTTTGTGTTTTGGCCCACGACACTAGCAGTAAGCTACGTCTTTCTCCATACCGTCGGTGGTAGCTAAGTTGACTAACGAAAGATGAACTGAGAAGGATTTGGAAGGCAGCACTCGTGGCCTAATCGAGGTGTCAGTCCTGTACTGACCTGGAGGTAGACAGAAAAACCACGAACAATTAAGTTTTAAAGGCTGATTTTACTGTCGAGATTCGAACTGGTTATCTGTGGCGTCGTCGTCGTTTTTGTTTTTGTTGTCGTTGTCGTGGACGGTATTACCGTATTACTGTGCGTACCGTTCACACAGAAACATCCGACTGCCAAAGCTCGGTAAAAAGCAAACATCTACAAGTAAACTGCATATAAACCAACTGTTTTATAACAGGATATTGCCATTCTGTTTGTGTAATTTCAGTTTTTAAACGTATTCCTGAAGATGATCCCAGTAGGTATCGTAACATGTTGGAACAAAGTTTTGCAGTATAAGAATATTTTGAATAACAATAGTGCATTAGTTGGTATGGATCTGTACTCAAACTACCTGCTGTTGCAAGGAGTGGCTGCCAGGTGGTGTCGGACCTTGTCTGAACTGTTAACGGAAACAAACGGTGTGGAATGAAAAGATGGACGTTTCTGCTCGGAAAAATGTCACAATGAAACCTCTTGCAAGCTGGAACAGGGCTCGAAGTGTATCTTTTCTGAAACTTCAACACAGCGTCATGTGTTACGAATTTTATAAACATCCGGCTTGGCATAAATATTACCAAAACTGTCATGACACGACACGGTGTGTGGCCTATAATAGCAAATTGGGGGCCTTTGCATGAGAACCAAGAAGAAGCAGCTTTCGAAAGTGGTGATTTAGCCAAGTCAGTTCCCACTCATAAGTTTTAGGTTCATTCCCACATAAGAGAACATTTCCTACCCTAGATTTATATATCCTTCCTAATTCTATCCCTAAGAACTGCAGGCATGAATGAACATGCTAATGGCGTCGTTTCAAATGATATATTTATGTGACGTCGTGTGGTGATGTGACTTGGGAAGATCGATTTCATTTGATAGGGAAAGAAGTGGTAGTGGCCTGTTCCGATGTGGAATTGTTATCCAAGAATTTGCCTTGATGGGAGATGAGTAAATGCACGAGAACCTCAAGTTATGATAGCCGGTTTCTGCGTTCGGGATTCAAATATTGGGCCTCACGAATTCAGAGCACTGTTTTGTGGGTAAGGAGTCTAAAGCAAAACATAAGGCAAACAGCAACATCAACTCTACAAACGGCTGAATTTACATTGATGATAGATTCATGGTTATTTGCGATGTTGTATAGGTAGTCATAAGTGAAGAATTGAATGAGTAATGAAGTGGGGATGGCTTAGAGTTCACCCAGAAATTGTTTTGATGAACTGAGTAAAACTACGGAAACGTTCAGCCACGATAGTCTCTCCGTCAGCCGATATTTGAACCAGGGACCTTAGAGTCCAAGGCGGGCCTACTAACCGCTTGATCGTGTTTGTGTCTGTGTAACATCAGGATAAAGCGCGCTGAAATTTCAACGGAAGTGGTTGGTTATTATGTACACTGGGGAGACAGTTTCTGTACACGTGCACATTATTTCCGATAAAATTGATTTCCTTCAAAAAATAGCTAACTTCAGCAGAGCAGTTTGTAATCCACTTTAGTATCAGACACAAGGCTTGTGACATGCCTTACGCAAAGTAGCTGAACTTTCGCCGTACCGACAACTCGCTTATACATTCCAGTGCCGTTTATTTCTGCCATCCTCTGTTTTCATTCGTAACTGATAACAGGTGTGTCATCCGCTGCTACCAGTTCGTCGACTGTTAGACTCGGCGAGTAAAGAGCAAGCCCTTATTGTCATGTTCTGGTCTGGTTCATTCTCTTCCATTCTAACATATACATAGATACATAACAGAAAAAAATAGCAGAATAGCAATTTCAGAGATCTTCGGTTGCTATTCCCAATTGCTAGCTAACATAGACCTACAAAAATATAGAACATACACAACAGCGGAGTAGCAACTTCAGTGACATCTTCTGGTGCCATTCACAGCTTTTTGCTACGTGTGACTACATAACTACGAAAGATGCATAACGACAGAGGAAGCCTTACCATTCTGTATCTATGATGCTTAGGGATAACGCACGGCTTGGTTTGCTAACTCAGTTTGTAAGCACCGGGCCGTTCGTTGTTATTTCACAGTTCACAGTGTAATGAGAACCAGCCACCGCACAAACTGTGCATTAAGATTTGTTTCTCTCAGTTGCTGAAATTACGAATATAGTTGTGGTACAAGTAGCCCGTGTTTTCGTTGTAAGATTCGCGTAGACTAGCAGACTGAATGCTGCTGTTGTTTTGAAGAAACAAGGATGAAAGCCCCCCTCTCTCTCTCTCTCACACACACACGCACACACACACACACACACGCACACACACACACAGTGCACATAGGTGGTCTCTTAGACGATATAAAACATAGCAATTTGTGCCTAAACGTTTCCTCTGTTACTGCTGTCTAATTTCTCTAGAATTTTTTATTGTACGATGAATACTTAAAGAAATGCATTAATCTGAACCAATAAGTAGGGCGACGTTCAATTATCCGTAACAGAAGGGGGCCTTTCTTTGCGTTTTCTCGCAACAGAGGTGTTTTATCCGAAACTGATTGGAAATATGACAGTCAGATGGTCAATAATTCTTGTTAAGAAAGAGATGAGAACGAATTTACACATCTTCCAAGTACTTGTTTCCCAGCAATAAAATACACGCCAGAGATACGATTTTTGACTACGCGGTATCGGAGGTTGTCAGACCAAAACAGCCTAAGCTTCTGGCAGCGTTAGCAGCTTACGTACGTAACGAAAGTTGACACAGTACGTAAGCTGCTCCGGAGATATTTGATATCAATATTCCATATCACTTATGTATACAACTGTCTACGATGTACTACTTGACTCTTTTACACCATGCATAAGATGTTAACTGTGTGTAAAAATAGGTAATTCAGTGTTACGTAGTATTGTTTGATACTTGTCCCCTGATGATGATTCCTTTTGGATTGAAACATGTAGGAAAACTCAGTGTTGTAACATAATATAAATGTCTAAGGAAGAACGTTGTGCGTGTTGTTGGTTGAGTGCTGTGAATTTGTTAGAAACAACACACGGAACGAACAACATAAGATGCTTATGTAGGACAACGGTCCTGCGGGTCGCCATTTGAACCCGGGACCTTCCGAATACGAAGTAGTGGTTCTGTATGACGGCTGCTGAGTCTGCATCACGTAGAGTGCTCATAGTTGGGCACGACAAAGAGGTGACCTTCCACAGCCTGCAGAAGAAACCGTATGGTGTCATAGAGTCTTGTTTGTTTTGTGACATATGTAACTGACATGAGGACATTTTTGTACTGTATTTGCACGATTCATTCCAGCCGCCTCGCACGTAACTTCTCTGTTCGGCCGAGTCAAACATCAGCAACAGTTTCCCTCTGTGCTGTCGATCATTTTCCTGTTGACAGCGACCCGAAACACTTCGATACAGAGGTATAAAGATGCATTCAACAAGCAGGCTACATCCTGTACTATGCTGTGTCAAAATAATGCGTACTTTCTTTTACTGTAACTTCTTATGAATGTTATGAAATAATTTATGTCAGACACACACTGTTTGTCTGTGTAAGCCTGCTGTTATGCAGACGAAATTTTAGTTGCTAAATTAAAGACAGACAAATTGTATACTATTCGTCTCCGTGCATTAACAATAATTTATCATTAAAAACCAACTAGATGCACAAATTGTATACTATAATTTGTGCATTTGGTTGGTTATAAACTAAAGACAAACAGTAAGTTTTGCTTATGCTCCTTTAGATCAGTAAAGGTAAAGCAATTCCACTACAGGCCTGGACAGGCCCTTAGGGTTCCAGGAGGTTGAGGCTCCTAGATTTCTAGACAGTCGGCACTTGAAGGTGGTAAGGTTGTCAGCCCTACGCACCGGCCGCGTTTATGCCCCAGGAAATATTCCTGGTACTCATTTCTGTTAGAGGCTGAGTCGACCCCAGGGCCATAGTGCGACCGAAAGGATTATGCCAATGAAAAATTCCAATGACACCATCGGGAATCGAACCCGCGACTTTCCGGTTTGTAGTGCAGTGCCTCAACCAACTGCGCCACCGCATTCTCCTCCTTTAGATCATTGGTGAGGAATTTTTTTGGGAACGAGGGATAAACGGATATAAAAAAATGTGCGTGCCACACTGTAAACAGTACCTTTAGTTTTTACTTATGTATCGTTAATGGTAATACCCTGTCGTCAGTTGTGCCAATATTGGGGTGGTAAAATTTATTTGAAATTAGTCTTAAAGTTTACGTTAATCGTACAAAATTTGGAACTTGTCTTACCTGATAAGTACTAACGCCTGTCTGTACTCTCACCGACCTGTCCCATTCAGTCCTACACTGCGATTGACAAAACACTGAGAAAGAAAGAGACAGAGATTTCTAAGACTGAAGAACCTCTGTATTGTCAAGTGGTCACATTTAGCCACCACCTTACCTCCCGAAGCCTATAAGTGGTCACATTTAGCCACCACCTTACCTCCCGAAGCCTATAAGCAAGGATACCAAATAACACAATGGTTACTTTTATGGCCGCTGAAACTCATTATGGTATTTTGGTGTGAAACTTCACGTTGTATTGCCTGTAATGTAAGTTATGACTGCGTAATATTTTTCTGTGAATGCGGGCTAAGTGACTGTCAAATTTAATTCCGTTCTGCTTCATGTTTCTGAAATTATAAGGTGGCCGCACTGCAAATGTAGAAGGGCCACATTTTGCTATCGCTGCTTTGGATGATGCATTCCAGAAGGTGAAATCAGCGCTCACTCTGTCAGCGGAGCGGTCTTTGTTGAGAAATTAACAATCAAAGTTTGTAAGGAGTGTATCTGCTTGATGTCGAAGGTGAAGGCAACAGACTCGTTCTGAACGTTGGTGAAGATTTACCAATTAGCACGGCGTAACAACCCATTATACCGGAATTGTCATGACCGCTGTGAGAACCACAAATCTCGCATGTGATAGTAATCGATTAGCACGTTGAGAAACTCGAAAGCTTTACAGAAAACTCTGGGAAGTCCTGTCAGCCGATCCTCAGCCAGTAGAATTGTTCCACAGCCTACTCCAATATTCAGCCTAGCATTTTCTCCCATCTACGCCTACAGCTGCCAAGTGGCCCCTTCCATTCACGCATTAATACAACCTAATTTTAAACAAATTTAACGATTAATTTCCGTATAATGGTATTCAGCCATAGTTCGACTGTTGCCCACTGTTTTATTTTTAGGATAACCCGAAGCATTGTTTCTCAGCCCACTAGTACCAAGGGCCCCCGATGAATTTCAGTTTGGGGGACCCCTTAGGTGCAGCACGCGGCACCATTGTTAAGGCTGGAGTATTTAAAAATAAAAAAGTAATTAAAATTGTAAGAACCTTTATTAAGTTTATTTAAAGATATATTACAAAAACACTAATTTTTGGCAGTAATCACAATGAAACTAAGGTTACAAGAAGACTAAGGAAAGACGATATAATATTCCACTGAGCAATACGTACTGAACTCACGGGGCTCGGTGACACATTTCGCGGCTGCGTGTTTGAGAAACACTGCCCTGTACGGTCTGCCTATGTTGTCTGGTTTAATGGTATTAACTTACTAAAACATAACTTGTTGGTGTGTTTTTGTCAGTGTACGCACGAAAACCGAACGTAGCTGACCACTATATAGCAGTCCTGCTTCGTATTCGGTAAGTTCCGGATTCAACTCTCTGCTGATTTCCTGGGTTAAATATTTCGTCTGATTTCCTGGGTGAAATATTTCGTCTGTCTCTCACCCCCGTTAGTGAAATGCTTAAGTCACTCTGCAACTGAGAGTCAGTGTTTCCGATTTAGTGTAAAGATTTTTAGCCCGTTTGCCCATGCCGGGGGGCGTAAAATTTTCATCGTGGCCCGAACACGCTCTTGGCGGTCCTGATTGGGTGAAACTAACAGGTGCACTACAAGAAAGTAACTGAATGTTTTTTTATCGCAGTGAAACTAAGAAAATTTTTTGCCATATTTAAGGTTCCGACGGCGCTGTTGATGTCAGGCTGCTTGACCCTGAAGATGAAGGCATGTCATTTCTTAGAAAGGTCGACAAGGCGTAATATCAGAGAAGACCGAATCTTCAAATTCTTTTAATGGGCTTCCAACTGCCCTGAAGATAAAAGCCGCGCCTGGATAGGAGTGATAAGTGTGTGGTTTTGTTCTCATTTAATTCCCTTACATGCAGTACGACGGACAACGCATGTACGTTACCAGCGTGCCGCAGAGGTGCTTTATGCCCGGTTTCCGGTCGGCCTGATGGATGTTTGACTCCCCTCTCCTTTTGCTTTTCGTTGTATTTCGTGTATGTTCGGATTTTTGGCTTGGTGGTGGGGGACGAAGAATGAGTCTCCTGTTTGGGCCGGCGCACGTCGCCACCAGTCGGGAGGCACCCGCTTGGAGAGTCGTGATGCGGTGTGATGTTGCTTAGGGCATCAGTAGGCCATGGTTGCGCGTGGAGCGAGCATGTTCGGATGCTACGACAGTTACTCGTATCGACTGTGGAGCCTAGCCAACGTGTGGAGCCAGTGTGAGTACTCAGAGTGGCTTGTTTTTGTAATTGTGTGAAGCTGAAGTGGGTGTAATCCAGCGCTTCACAGATTTCGTTAAAATTTGAATCATTTTCAAAGTAATGATGATCTTATTTCGCTTACACCTTGCTTGTGTATTACAGATTTTACAAGTGTTGCTTGTGTGTTGATTTTTTACAAATGCGCAATTACACTCGTAAATACAGTCGGATGACAGGTTGCTTGAAGAAATTTCGTACCCAGTTGTTAGTCTTGCTGCCTTGGACTTTACTCGTAATTGGGTGCTTACAATTAGTCGTGTGAAACTGTTTATATGAGTGGGTGTGCTCAAATACCTCTAGCATAAAAATATAAATGTGCTGAAGAAGCAGTTACGCACTTAGTTGGCCACATAAGCGCCGTTTAATTTCGGAACACACTGAAGTTAGTTAACTTGGGTTATGTTGTTTGGGGTGTATTTGTTTATAACGAGTGTTTTTTGGATACGTGCATGTGGTAGATACGATTGAAAATGAAGTGGGTTGTCATTTATAGCGTTTCTTTGCTGTTTTCGTGCAATTTTATTTTGGTCTATTGGAATTAGTAATTTTTGATCTGGTATCGATGTCTAAAGGCATTGTTTTTATACTAAACGCTAGCATACACTGAAGGACTATGTTTGAAACAGATTTGTTGTAATAAATGAGTTCTGTTTTTCTTTAATACAACAAATACATTTTTAGGCAAATTCTGCTAAGGTGCAGTTGCGACACCTGAAGTGTGTTTGAATGGAACTCCGGGTACTTTTCAGTGCACAGGTCGCAGATGTCTTTTATCTGTGTACAGTATTTGTGGTAATTTTAATTATTTTGTCAATAGGTTCAGATATGTTCGGAATTTCTTGATATGGCTATTGTCGTAAATCGGCGTGTGGAAGTTCTCGTGGGCAAACATAACCTTTAAACCGACCCAGGGTTTGCAATATGGAGCAGGATTTTAATTTATGAATGTGTGTTGTGTGTCACTGAAAAAGACATTGAGAAATATATTTGTATTAACTGATACGTCTCAGGCTGTATCCAGAGGTAATATTAATTTACGGAGTAACATAATAATATTTATATCAGCGTTATTTTTATACCATGTTATGCGGAGTTCCTGGTACAGTAACTGAGGTTTATGCAGGAATCTTCTACGTAGTGTCTGTGACGAGGTGTTTTTTTTAGTTTTCTGTTTATTACAGCGTAATTCAGAGCGACATATTTACCCCTTTAAGACGGAATTTAACTGGGATAACTGCGCAGTAAACACACCCCATCTCACTTATAAAAGCCGGTCAGTTAATGCTTCATAGGAAAACAAACGCTCCTTCTTCTGAGAACCATACAAAACACATGTGGGCAGAAGTACGATTTTGTAGTGTTAAACCCGGTGGTGTATATATTAACCACTGGTTAATGTAGCTTAATGTAGGCTTACCAGACTCCTATTCTATGGACACCGGGCGCTATTTACTCGGGCGTAAAGCGGCCAGGGCGTGGACCTGACCTTTCACCGCCATCTAGTACCGAGGTTAAGGATGAGTGGAGCGATACCCCCACTTCCCCACATACCTTCATGGCGTGCACGGTGACATCTTCATTTTTACCTTAATACTGGGCTGCTTCACGGGCTAATGCTGTACAGGGAAGTAAAAGTGGTTATCGTACGTTACGCACGAGAGTAGGGTGCAGGGAAAATAGTTTTCTGACCTTGTAGCAGGTGCTACGTGTATTTATCGCTGTACTGGCACTGATTAATAGGTTTAATGTTTGCAATTTCGATTGCGCGTCATGTTATTTCCGTAATTCACGTCTTTGTGTATGCGCGTGCGTGCGTGTGTGCTTGCCTATCTGCGTGTCCGTTTCTGTAAACGGAGATGATGCGGCTCGAGGAATAATTTAGTATTTAGTGTTCATATCATTACTGTTTACTGCTGTTACATTTGAGTTACAATTGCGTACTTAATTACGGTTTTTAAATACTATCTGTTGTCATTGGCGACGTTTCGAATAGTAGAAATATATCCTAATTGCCCGCAGATCAAGTCGTGTGTCGTCAAGTTTGTTGCAGTATGTACACGTTATAATAAGGCAAAGTGTAAGCTATAATAAATTTAGGGGCACGTTCTCTTCTTTACAAATGTTCAGCCTTAAAATTAAGTGAATCTGCAAGTAGTAATTTTCTTATTTAGGTACTTATGTGGGAAAGTAGATCTATTTTATTTCGTCAGTAAAATGGGTTATGTAATTAATTAGCAATATTACGAAAGCCATGCCTAAATGTGCTTCACCGTCGAATGTTGGGAAAATTCGGAAGTGTGTATTATAACGCATTTATTTTGTGTGTTTTATGTTGTTGCATTATTACCTTGTAAGCACGTGTAAATGTTAAATTATGGTTCAGCAAAGTGTATGATTACACAAACCGTACATTGTATTTATTTTTAGTAATTGTAGGATGTTTGAGATCAGGACGAGACTGCAGTAATGCGGTGTTGCTGTCATGCACTGTGTTTGTAATGCATTTTATTTATATTAGGTCGTGTGTTTTGACCACAACTTGACTTTTTTTCAAGGACGGAAATATTATGAAAATGTTTCCTTTCAGCAGCTTATTATGATGAATGTTATAATTTGTGATAGAAAGATTTTGCGACGTTGATGACGCCCGTGTCGACCGGTTGATAGCCGCCTCTCTTTTCAGGTTCTTTGTTGTCAAGGAAAAGACATTTTTCTCGGATTGCGTAAATTCTGAAGATGGATTTAACAGGCTTTTCCGAAACGACGATAACTGTTCACCAATCGACAGGGCATCACATCACAGAACAGTTGAGTCTACAGATGCAAAAACCCACTACGCGAACCATCACCTGTTCAGACGCCTCACGTAACCACAGATTCACATTACTCTACTTAATTTCTAATCGTCTAGACTAAGTACAAAAAAAAATTCGCAATTCCTAACAGTGCGCGTCAGTTATGAAGTAAAATGGCGACCTTAATAACCTCTTGACCCCTCTCATCAATTATTCTAACTTTAATCTCAACTGTAATTACCTAGGCTGTTTTGTGTGAAAATGACACTTTTACTTGCAGGCTACAGAATTAGGCGTGCGTGACATTCTGGCTAATGTAGAAGGGACAGTAACTGGGAAGTTACGATAGTGTCAGGCCTATACTCCTATTTCAGTACTCCTCTTAAGAATATGCACCTATTTAAGTAGCCTGCCCTTTAATATGGGGCACAGTCTCCAGAACCGGAGCTCCTCTGTTTCGTCTCTCAGTTGTTAATTAGGAGAAATTGTGTTATGTCTCCTGTTTTATGTTCACTGTCTCCACATCTGCATACTTACATTTTTATGATGACATCGTCCTTAGGAACAAACTCATTATGAAATTTAATGAGTTGCGTCGTGGCTTGTGGAGTTTAATCTGCTGTATGCTGTCTTGAGGAGCTCCCTTGTTGTTTTCTGAAGTGAATGTTCACAAAGCAAAACGACGTGTAGTTTCAAAATCACGTCACCCAGTGCGTGACGTAAACGTTCTGATATTTATGATAACCCGATAAATGTGTGAGATTGCTATAATTGTAGGCTGCAGGCCCTGGCGAGGAAGAGAAGGCATGATTTGGAGATACCAAACCCACCAGAATATTTCAGTTGTTTTGTTGTAAATCACGTTTGGCATCAATCAGATATGGCCAGTTCCTCATTCAACAGGAAGGTACTCCTTCCAACACTGTCGTTTTCATTTCTTAAAACTTAAGTTTTTTTTATATGAAATTAATACTATGTTCAACTCACTGACGGCTGCAAAACATCCACCGTTCGAGTTTTCTTCGGATTCTTTTTATTGTAGCGCCTGTCAGAAGTCACCGGATGGGAGGAGAAATAAATTAGTTTATTTACTGAACGACATATGGTGCGTCTAATAGGCCTGCAGAAGATTTGTGATCTTACATTGGTCATTTAATTTGAAATGTTTTAATCGGTTATGCCCCGTACTGGCCGTACGCAAGTCATAGCGAGTAGACTTACTCAAATAGTGTGCCGGGAGGTTAAGCTTAGTTTAATCATAATGTCAGACATTAGCTTACCACATAAAGGGGAATTAATTTAAACGGAGTTTGAGTAGCGTTGTGTGCCACGTGTAGGTTTGACTTCGTTATATTTGAACCCTTTAAAGCATAGTGGTTGCCATGTGTCACCGGATGCTTTAACATCATAAAAACTTGGGCATTTTGCTCACAGTATATTTATGAGTTTTGTGTCGTTCTCAGAACAGGCTTAAAGAGCGATTCCTTTTATAGACAGCAATAACTTACTGATCTTTGCAATTGAGATGCGTAGTGTTTTCTATCAGGCATAAACTGAATTTTTTACAGTTAGGTAAACTATTGCTGTTATCTAGAGGATTAGACAAGAAAATCATATAAGACATATCTGTACGGTTTTTAAAACACATCAACTACACATGTAGGAGCTGCCGCGGGGGTTCCCGTGCTGGAACGCTGGACTGTGCGCTAGAAGTCCCTTTTCTTCCGGAAGGTCCTTCCACCGGCCAGTTTGATCAAGACTTTTCAGTGTTTTTGGTCTGAGCTGTAACAAATGCTGAGTTGGTAACCAAATTCCACGTAGCAATACACGCTTCTCACGCAGCCCTCTCAACCTTAGCATGAAATGTTTCATGCCCGGCGGAGCCCTGTCAACGTCAACATTCAGAACTCAATGTTAGGCGGGCGTATGTTTATATTTCAAGAATAAAACCATGTTAATGGTGTGCGTCTCCACTGCCTTTTGTTAACCATACACAGAAATTTACCAAGTCTTGTAAGGCTACATATTTCAACCTTTAAACGGTCATCTTAAGGCCACTCTGATTTACGAAAATGTAAATTGAATTGTAGTTACATAAGACAGTGTCATGGGATTGAGATCTCAAACTTACACATTTGTTACATTTTAATATGTTGTTAAAATTCAATGGTTAAAATTTTAAACATGTTCAAATATTGGTAAGACTTCCCCAGAAATGTACCTTCGTAGCCGATACATAGTATTCCACCAACTCGTACACTAATACATTATACAGTAGATTTTAAACAGTTCCCGGACATGTTTCGACGTATATTACGTCATCTTCAGGGGAGTTTGGTTTAGAATAGTAGGGAAGAGCCGAAGCAAGCTGTAGCTGATATAATACAGTAACATACAACAGACGATTCAAAGGAGATGTAAAATTTCTGTCATCCAAAAAAAGGAATTTTCCATAAGGAGACATATTTTCTCGCTGGTAATTCCTAGTAAGTGAAATTAAATACAAATGATATCACTTCCTATCTTTCCTTTGTTTATAATCTAACATATCATTCTAATTATACTTCAGATTTTGCAACGCAGTAAATAATCTGTGTGTGGAAAATAGTAACCGTCTGCAGCCAACGTTATTTTATGTTTTTTATTAAAAGATGAGAGCGACCAGTTTCGGTCCTTTTGGACCATCTTCAGGCTGTGTTCATATCCTGTTATTACAGAAATAGGATAAGAATAGAGCCTGAAGATGGTCCAAAAGGACCGAAACTGGTCGCTCTCATCTTTTAATAAAAAACATAAAATAACGCTGGCTGCAGACGGTTACTATTTTCCACATATAGTTGATACACGCCAACTGGGACAATGAATATCAAAATCAATTAATAATCACTTTTTGCTTTTTAATATACAGGAGAAGTTTTTAACACTGACTATAAATAGTAAGTGAATGCCACATAAGAATACTAGCGCTTTCATATGCTTTATGCTGCTCCCATATTTGCATATAATTATGTGTTATGAAATTATCCGTTCCAGGTCTCACAACCTAACGATATATCGTCTTTATTCCGTATTTCTGGGAATTCTTACCAATGATTTAATGTTTTTACCTTTTTAGCCAATGAGTTCTAACAACATATTACCCTTTATCAAAGTCTGTAAGTCAGAGGTCTCAATGCCATGATGCTGAGTCATGTAGCTACAATTCTACTTACACTTTTGTAAAACAGTGTGGCCCAAAGATGGGCTAAAACATGCAGCCTTACAAGATTTGGCTAATTACTGTCCGTGGCTAGTAAAACGTTCTGGAGACTGAAACAACGTAGTTCTCTTCTTGTTACCTTCAGCAGTCCACCATAATGCAGAGCTCCAAATGCTAATATCAAAATTGTTCCTAAATACTGCAGCTGTTGAACTTACTTCCGCTACTCCATATTCAAATACTTCACTTCTCAACGTCGTACGTCATCTCGAGCGTACCTTTATGAGAAGGACGAGCGGGGACGCCTTGGGGACCGTGAGAGCCATAAAGTTTTCGATCAGTTTCCAACGCAATAAACGCAGTGATCCTTATTGTCGCAATCACGCGGCATTGGTTTCTGTCTGTTTTCTGGAATGCCCATTGAAAATTCAAGGAGAAATCTGAAAAATCGAGTGTATAGCTACGCTGTCCACAGATACCGTCACGCTTCCGTTTATTCACTCTAGTCCTTGAGTAACTGCAATATCGCGACTTCACTGAATATGCTGGCTTTGGATGTGGGAAATTCTTGAAAGACAGCTTGACTGAATGGCCGCAGTAATAACAGTCCGGAGGTGCCCTTCTGTAAGGGCACAGTTCTGTTCCGGTCTTTATTATTTGAGAAGAATTTATTTTCTCTTTACCCTGACTGCACGCTAAACATGTAAAACGCTGAGTACGTCCTCCTGAAAGGTGTGTAGAGATAAGCTCGACGGAACAAGCAGTGTTGATAGTTTTAAGACGATAAATCCCTGTCCTGTTTTAGGTAACACGAATCACAGCAGATTCAGTCGAACACAGCAGTTCACTTATTTAGTATTACTTCAAAAAAATTTCAAGCTTCCGCCGCGATGTTGATGACATATGCGCTCCGCAGGGATATTACGCAGCGTCTAGTCCTGCCGACATTTCGGTACAAGCTAACGTTCCCATCTTCAGATGTCAAGAAGTCCAACAATTCTTGGATCTCACCTCAACAAGACGTTTCTGCTCAATGTTCTATCATCGGATTGGCAAGAATGAAGGATTAAATACACAGTTTTAAATGGAAATTGTTGCACTGAATGTACTGTTAGTCGTCTTCAGCAGTGTTTATATTTGATACAAAGACAATTTGTTTGCAGCAATGCTGGACACAATAATGCGAACTGAGGCATGCGTTCCAATGTCGTCTGTTGCTTCAACATGGTGGTGCTGTTGTAGGTAACAGATTTTCGTTTAGTTTCCAGGAGTAAACGAAGAACGACAAGCAGGCGAAGAAACATTTCATCGGGCTCTGCCGTAGCAGGGACTGCCCATACGGGTATTGTTCCTGGTTCTCCCCAGACCCTCCAGGGAAATATCAGGGTTGTACTTCTGCTAGAACACCGTCGCTGCCTCCTGCATCCCTTCCAATTCATCGTTCACCAACAATGACACAGTCGTAAATAAAACCATAATAAACTATAACCTTTGAAGGTCGACGGGGGGAGGGGGAGCAGCTGCTGCCACATGGCCGGGCTTCTCTAGGCTATTGTTGCTGCTCTTCCTGGAAGTTATGCCTGTATTTACGTGTCTCATGTGCATCTAGTGGACACATGGAAGACGCCGCTGATAACCTCGTCCCTCGACCTCACTTACTCGTAATTTATTCACAATAACTCTTGGTAATCTTTCTTTCCTTTCGCTGCTTTAGCAGATTTGTGCTTGATTGTTACATGCGTCATTCTCTTATCGTAATGTGCAAGTCTATTGTACCACCAACGTGATGGCCGTGTCATGGCTGAGGCAGTTAGTCGCTGGCAGAGGCCCGGGATGCGTTCCCACGTCAGTCCATGTGGGATTTGTGGCGGGCTGAGTAGCACGGGACAGGTTTTTCCTCCGAGTTTCCCCTGTCAAAATCATTCCATTGATGTTCCATAGTCGTTCTTGTCACCAGTGCTGTATAATTACCAACTGACAGCACCGTTAAATTACTGGCGCATCAAAACGATTACCTTAAGACTGATTTTGTCACGGTCGCGAGCTATATAGGGGGGCGTATATCTCTATTCTTTTGGAACTTGGTATCGGCATATTTTCTTTAACTTCGCGCGTCACATGGGCTTCCTCTTAGGTTGTTAATAATTAGGTCATGTTAGCCTTATACTGACCCTCTGGCGACTCTTGTTTGTCACTTGCCCCCGCTTCTGCGCCACGTGTCTGGGCGACCGGCAGATTGAGCTACTCCAATACGGTAAACGAGCCGAGAGGAAGCCGCAGCCCATATTTATATAAGGTGGAGTAGTAACATATTACGCTAATATTAACGTTCCTGAAGAAAACGGATAATTTCGCGCCTCAGACAAGATTTGCGTCAGACTTGCAGTAGGCCGCCAGTCTTATATTACTACTCCTGTAGAGTAGTAGTAGTAGTAGTAGTAGTAGTAGCCATAGCAGGAGCAGCAATAGCAGCAGCGGCGGCGGTGGTGGTGGTAGTAGTAGTAGTAGGAGTAGCAGCCCTGTTATTCTGAAGGATGATATTGTTTCGGTATAATGACTAGGCTACGGGTCGGGCGACGGAGGAATCTTTGGTTTACAGGCAGGAGTTAGGAGTTTGTCTGTACTGACAAATGGTACTATTACACTGAGGAAGGCAAAGCTTTAGTCATAAGTAATTCTTACATTATCTGCAGCAGAAGGTTTCAACTTTTAAAAAAGTCGTCATCAGCCTAACTCTTCCAAAATATAAAAATGTGCAGTGTCCAGGTTTGTATAATACAGTGTACAGTATACGTCAACTGTGAATTGAGGTCTCATACATGGCGGAAGTGTTTAGGGGGATGCTTTGTTGGTTTTAGTACCTCACAGCATTTTAACCAATATACGTAATATTTTAAAATGTTTCTTTATACAACCTAAAAATGAGATTACAAGACCAACAAAACTTTTTAAAATTTGAAACTTGTTGCTTGCTATTATGTAAGAATTACTTATAAATAAAGAGTTGTGTTTGATGGTGTAGTAGTAGCGTTTTTTAATACAAATAACACAACGGGATGCCAAACTTAAAAGATGTATCTGCTCTTCAAAGCATCCAGACCGGCTCTGGGGCCTTTGTCCTTTTGGCACGGGGGTTAGTGCTCACCTCCATCTAGCGGCGTGGTTAAGAATGAGTGGTGTTACGCCTCCTTTCCCTCATAACACTTTATGGCATGTACAGAGACATATATTTTTTTTTCCTGTCACCTGTTATTAATATTATTCGCTCTGCTTTGTCATCAGTTGAGAAACAGTGATCACTGATTCATTCTTTATCGGTCGAATGTTGTTTCTTTAAAATGGTCTTCTTACCGTACTTAAGCTGAATTTCACTCTTCATTATAATGGTTTATTTGCAATGCCTTAGGGCTCATGCTGCACACGTGTTGCCGCTGTGTTTTTATTAACAGTGCCTGAGGGGTAGTCCTGTACATGTGTTTAGGCTCTGTACTTATTAACCGTGCCTAAGGGCTAGTGCTGNGAGGGCTACTGCAGCTCATGTGTTTAGGCCCAGTACTTAGTGGCCGTGCCTGAGGGCTGGTATGGCAATGTACTTATTAGCAGTATTTGAGGGCTATTGCTTTACATATATTCAGGCACGGTAGTTATTTCTGTAACCTCCAAAGCCTGTTGTGTGGCTCGTCAATGTAAATGCAGCGTCAGACGTAAAAATGTTGACACCATAGCAGTGAAGCTCATCGGTTCATCACAGTTACGTCATCCACATGTTAATATCAGCCTCTGTGCTTAGACATCCCGTGTGTGATAGGGGATGTCATTCTTTTCGTGGAAAACCCATTCAGACAGCCATAGCTTGGGCTTATTATGATATTATGGTCAAAGAAAGTTCATGTTATTCTTCAATATATATGGGCCTGTGTGTCTGATGTCTCTAGACGTCTACTGTGGTGTGCTGTAACAGAATTGGCCCACGAAGGGACACGCCTACCTTACTGCATAACAGATAGGCACATCCAGCCTGCCCATAAGAAAGGTCAAAGTCAAAATGCGGGACTCGAATGATAGGCTATGATGTGTGTGTGTGTGTGTGTCTGTGTGTGTGTCTGTGTGTCTGTCTGTGTGTGTGTCTGTGTCTGTCTGTGTGTCTGTGTGTGTGTGTCTGGTCAAAGTCAAAATGCGGGACTCGAATGATAGATAGGCTATGATGTGTGTGTCTGTGTGTGTGTGTGTGTCTGTCTGTGTGTGTGTCTGTGTGTCTGTCTGTGTGTATGTCTGTGTGCGTGTGTGTCTGTGTGTGTGTGTCTGTGTGCGCGCGCGCGCGCGTGTGTGTGTGTGTGTGTGTGTGGTTGGACTGGAGTTAATGTTTGCGACATACGGACGTAGGCCTTTGTAATAAGAACGCGTTCACAAACTGAAGTGCGGGAGACGTGCTTGGTTTTGATCCATTGTTTTGCCAAACTTCTGAAACTTGAGATAAAATAATGTTATGGCATTGCTTTGCCCTGAAGTGCTGACAGCAGTTTCTCATGGAATCTTTCATTCCCGCTTGTTCTTAGGACGCTATAATAACAGATAGAGATTGTAGTTTTTCCTTTTCTCTTAACTGCCCATACTATTACTTCATTATTCCTTATCCCTATAGTACAGTAGTGCCGGCACACGCGCGGAAATTGTAGGTGGGAGACAGATGTCTTGTCTCAAAAGAACACGCTACGACAGTTAGACCGAATGTCCACGACTGGTCCAGCGTTCCACCATCGTATGTTGTGGTTTCTTGTTTCAAAACTCTGTCCAGAGAGCGGCTATCCGAAGGTTTATCGTGGTTTTACTTATTTATTTATTTATTTATTTATTTAGCAGTTTGTACAATGTTTCCACATCTTCCTGCGCCCATTTGACAATTATATTATCTTCTTCCTCCAGTTGCTTCTGTCATTCCAGTCTTCTTCCATTAATCCCTTTTCTCCCATCAGTCCTCTAATCCCTTCCGCCCAGGTAAGTTTAGGTCTACCTCGTTTTCTTCTTCCTGGTGGATGCCATTTCATAACATCTTTTGGCAATCTCCCCTCTTCCATTCTTTGGACATGTCCATACCATTGAAGTTGTTTGATTTTAATATCGTCTAAAAGAGACCTTGCTACGTTCATTTTTTGTTTAATGGTAGTATTCCTAATTTTGTCCTTCCTGGAAATTCTAGGTGAGTGTCACCAGAAGTCCATTTCTGTGGAATTTAGTTTTGCTACCGTTTTTGCTGTTAAACACCATGTTTCTGCTGCATATGTAATTTTACTTTTAATTATTGCATGATAGATATGAGTCTTTGTTTTGGGACGCTCGTTCTCCAAATAAACGCCTAGATGATACCTCGATTCAGTCACAACACTTCCTGCCGTGTTATTTCCAATTCGTTATTCACTAGCTATCGTAATATATGCCTGTGTACTGGCATGGTCATTAACCCTTTAAACACGAAGCGTATGTGTTTTGTATAAGGACTCAGTGTGTACCGCGCTGTAAACACTCTCCACTTCGGTTATAAAAACCAGTCTGTTAATGTTTTATAAGGCAAAAGTTGCTGTTTGTTCTGAGATCCGTACAAAACACATAAACGCAATGTGGGCACCACGTAGAGTTTTTTAATGTTAAACCTGGTTGTATGTAAAGTTACCGCTAGGCTTTAAAAGGTTAAATGAACTATGAACAGAAGAACAGTCAGTATCAAATGCGATTGAACCACGGACTTCACAGTGGGAAGACAACACACAATCACATAAGCTGCAGAAATTTCTTCTGTGTTACGTAGGAGAAGCAATTGTGCAGTGATGATTTCTGTGTGTGAGGAAGCGCGCCTGCTGGACCCCTGCCAGTATCGCGGCACCTGTCAACCAGAATGAGTTCATCACTGAAAGGAACCCAACACTTGTTACTGTACGAATCCGGTTCTGAAACGAAACATTAATAACGGTACTAATGGACAGTCCTACGCTTACAAACGGCCGTGTAATTTGCTCAGGTTATCTTGTGTCACATTTTAACCCATTAAAATAAGAAGATGCTTCTAAGAAAGTTCTTGTACGTGTTCCAAAAACTTCCATGCTGTTGAATGTAGTTAAGGTGTTAGAGACAATTTATTTTGCACCTGTCAGTTTTAGACCTATTAAAAGTAAAAGTCCCAGGAGTTGAAAGAGTCTATCAGCTATAGTATTTTTATTCTTCTTAGTTGTCCTTACAGTCCCAACTGGACCTTCGCTTCAATGGGCTTTTTCCATTCATTCGTATTCCTAGATGTTTTCTTCCAATTTGTAATTCTTCCCTTCTTAACATCTGTACAAACACATCGCCACCATCTAGATTTTGGTCTTCCTCTTGTCCTTACACGTTCAGTTTGACTGTTGAAAATCTGCTTGAATGTTATCAACTCTGGTGCCGAGGCTATAGGCCTATGTAGGATAAGGGCAATAAAATCGACTACTGTATTCATCGAGGACTATTCCTAATACTGATTAAATTAAGTAGGCTTAAAAATTTTGTATAATAATCATACTCACTATTTTGTCATATTTTGTAACTGTGTAGTTGTCTGTGTGCGTGCTTAACCTTTTAAAGCCTAGCGGTAACTTTACATACCACCAGGTTTAACATTAAAAAATTCTACGTGGTGCCCACATTGCGTTTATGTTTTTTGTACGGATCTCAGAACAAACAGAAACTTTTGCCTTATAAAACATTAAGAGACTGGTTTTTATAACCGAAGTGGAGAGTGTTTACAGCGCGGTACGCACTGAGTCCTTATATGAAAAAGATACGCTTCATCTTTAAAGGGTTAATAATCTGAGTTTCGAGACAGATAATTCAGGTAGTAATGTCTTGAGTCATTATGTTCTATCGTGTTATTTAAAAGCTGATACACACTTGTGGGTTATTACTGTGCTGAAATACCATCAGGGCCATGAGCCTACACGGGAGTGGCTGCCGTTAAAAGTGCGGTGCAGCACCTACTGAACCACCAGTTGCCAGTGGCAACGTTTCGGAAATGTGTTGCGGAATGACTTGATTCGAATCTGCGCCTAGGTGCCAACGATCCTGACCGAGGTCTTTCATGTTTTTCTCATTCCCTCCAAGGAAGTGCTGATGCTTCCCCTCTACTAACCACCTACCATCGGATGATTTCCGCGGTGTAGGGAAGGAAATTCGTGTCCGGCACGGTGCGGAGGACTGCTAATCTGCTATTGATATGAGCGACAGTTAGTTCTGTTGCTACACAGACTGAACACGCCGAATATTTTGAGTAGCGTGTAGTGAGCGAGGGCATTGTGTGAATGTTATCCTGATAAGTAGTAGCACGTTGTCATTTAATACAAAATGTGGCGTATGCGCATCTGTCGCATTCCTAGCGCAGATAATCTCTTGGCTGTGGACAGTAACTGGGCCACAACAATTTTTTTTTCCATATAATTTAGTATTTATTATTTACTATCCTTCGTTATTTGTTTATCACTTCGCCATTCGCCGCAGTATTATAATTGGTGATGGCTTCACTACATAAGCTCTAAATAAATAAATAAACATATATGTAAAATTATGTGTAGCCACAGGCGTCAGAAGTCACAAAAACGGGTATGTCATTCAACGGAAGAAAACATGAAACAAATATAAACAGTGTGGTTCTAATTACCCATCCTGCCGGTGTATCTTTGATGCTATAAGGACAGTCGCATTATGTTCATTTTTTAGGCGCGGAGATAAAAAATCATGAGTCATTCTGAACCACGAGTTGAAGTCTCTAGTAGCCAAACAGATGATGGTGCTGATTACGACGACGTGCAAGATGTGTGCGCCTTCAATTGTGGGTTTACAAAATAAAAGAACGAACCATTACTCTAGTAACAAAGGGCATACTCTTTGTAGTTAGTCGTAAACCCTTTGTGTTGACCTTTCACGTTAGTTAACCCCTGAGCCATACCAGCACAGGGGTGACGTAGGGCGGTGGCCTTCGACTCCATCGTTTGACAAAACACGCAAGAGATAAAACATGTGATGATGTTACTGGAGACTTTTTTTGTCTCTTGAGCTCTTAAAGCCGTTGTGTGTAAGCACGTGTGTGTGTGAAACTCTCGCTTTGCTCCTTAACCCGTTTCGTAGTTACAAGTGCAGAAATAGAACAGTTAATGTGATATGCTATTTAAAACTGGCACAATTTATTGGGTGGTTACAGCAATTGAAGTGGCCCTTAGAGACCGGCTCAGACGTCATGTGGACGGTGATCCTAATAGTGGAGCTATAATTGGTGATTGAGTTTAGAAACGAATATTTCCGGAACGGAGCACAACTCTGACAAATTGAAGGCGGCGCATTAACCCTTTAAAGACGAAGCGTATCTGTTTTATATAAGGACTCAGTGCGTACCGCGCTGTAAACACTCTCCACTTCGGTTATAAAAGCCAGTCTCTTAATGTTTTATAAGGCAGAAGTTGCTGTTTGTTCTGAGATCCGTATAAAACACATAAACGCAATGTGGGCACCACGTAGAATTTGTGAGTGTTATACCTGGTAGTATGTAAAGTTACCGCTAGGCTTTAAAAGGTTAAGCTGGAGGCTATAACTTAACAAGAAGTTGCTGTCAGAACACATAAATACGACTTTAATATTGTGGAAGTTACCAGTTCTCCAAATCGTATGTTGTAGGCATACGTAGGCTTCAAGGCCTAAAGTGACTCAACAATACAGTTCAGTTTAGCCAAGTTTTAATAATAGTTCTTACAGCTTTCAATTGTAATTGTGTTACAGGTTAGAATTCTGTACGATAATCAGCTCTGGACTGGTAACCGTCATCACATTTCCGTTTGTTAACTTGTACACAGGGGCGTAGCTAGTCTGGGGCGAGTGATGCGGCCGCCCCGGGCAGCAGAATCCAATGGGCGGCAAAATATGTGTTTCAGATTTTAGATTTCTAGCTTCAGATGTCAGATGTTGTCAGACTGAAAGGTAGTGTAGGCCTAGGTGAAAAACATTCAAAGGGAGTCGTCATCTTGTTTATTTACACTGTAGACCAGACTTGCTATGATGTTGGGATGGCCTCCCATGGGAAACGGTTTGCATCAGATTTAGTTTAATCTGTTACGGTACCTGACTGAAAAGGACGCGCGCGCGCGCGCGCGCGCACACACACACACACACACACACACACACACACACACACACACACACACCATGGTGAAATCTGAACCCCAACTTGTCTAATGGGTAATAAGATATTTAACATCGGTGAGATGGATGATGCCGAAAGGGGCCGGAACATGTAGGAGTGGAATGTTTTGTAAATATATTCTTATGAACCTGTGACAAGTGCATTAGTTGGATAATATAAAAAAATCGAATTATAATGCACCGTAGGGAAAATGTTTAAAAAAGTTGGCTGATGGATTCCTCGCAATGAAATGTAAAAATGCACCTGTTAACTTCGCAACGACTTGCTGTCTGTCTGTACGTAGGCCTAACAGTTTGAGAATCTCATGTGTTCGTGACACGTTATGTGTGTGTGTGTGTGTGTGTGTGTGTGTGTGTGTATATATATATATATATATATATATATATGTCACACCCTGGGAAGTGTTACTAAAATTTGTCCAAACATTCAAATCTGTTATGAATGAAACATTACTGCACGCTTTACATGGAGACCAACAGGTGTTTAAATAAGCTGTACTGACTAACGTACCTTTTCAAAAACACTAATCACCAACAAATGCACAAAGAGAGTTTTATCATCAATCGTAACACACTCCTACATGTTTCGGCGCTGCTGGGTCATCTTCAGGGAGAACTTTTTCTTATCGTTACACTAAGGTTGCACTTTATAGTTGAGTGAGAATGTGCTGTTGACTGTGTACTGCGTTGTTTTTGGAGGCCTGAACTCTCTGCGGTCGGGGGCTGCAGGCTTACTCGGCTACCAAGTTGGTAGCCGAGTAAGTGTGTGCACACAGATACGACATAGGACGTCTTTCACGATTGATTCAGTGTTGACATTGTGCAGAGAGACAGAGAGACAAAGAGGCTCCTTTCAACGTTGCCAAATGTAGGTCACCAAATATTACACATTAGTGGTGCTGGCATTATTAGCAGCTCACCATATATTCCACATTGCTTACGTAAGTCTGATTAACCCAGGTAGGCTTACTTGGGTTGTGAAAAGTGCATTGACCATAAATATTGCATCTTTCTGGGATGTGACGCCTTGCTGTTTGGTGGACGTATATTGGATTTGAAAAGTCTGTACATGGGTATATAACTAAGGAACGGTAAACATGCTTGACAAATTTGATCGTCTCATGCAGTTAAGATTGTTTAGAAGAAGCATGTAAACTGTAAGGATGTGCGTCTTCTGGGATGTGGTCCTACGTATCTACCAGAGTGCACGGCGTCAGATCCCAGACGAGATAAGTGTAATATTGTCACTGCCATCAGAACCCAAAATCAGAGACGAACTGTAGCTTCTAAACACATTTAGGCATAATTTTCCCAGTTTTAATATTAATTTTACGTTGCTAACAATGAATAACAATATATTAGATACATATCTTCCCAAAACTATCCGTTATTTGCCCCATTGCCCATGAATGCACCAGTTAAATTTTTCAAAATTTAAGTTGTGCTTTTGTAAAATTCCCTGTTTCTTGTGGAACTCCTGGTTTCCTTGACGTTTTGCGTCCAATAGGCAGTTACCTGACTGTGAATTGTAGCCAATAAGGGATGACTTACAGGTAAGAGGTCAGTGGTATATTCCAACCTATAATGTGACGTCAGAGGCGGGGCTTAACATGCCACCTGACTAGTAGATCGATATTTTGTACTCAGGTGTAAGGTGGGTGGAGACTGAGGCGTGGTTTGAGAACTGGCCTTCTGTGTGCCCGTTAATGAGAAGCGAATGAACGACCATAGATTATGCAGCTGGTTCGTGGTTTGTTAAAGTGCTGGGTTGTATTCCGAGTTCCATGTGATCACAATAAATTTAAAAAGGAAGTATACGTGAGGGAACGCACAAAACCGAAACGTAAAACTAAACGGAGATTTAAAATTGTGGTAGTGAAAAGGTTAAGGAAAAATTCTCCCTGTATATGTCATGAAGGCGTGTTGGAGAGTGGAGTATAACTCCACTCATTCTCCACTTCCCCACTAAATGGAGGTAATAGTCAGATTCAAGCCCCAGCTGCTTTACCCCGTGAAAGACCCCCCCGTATACCCACTGAATAGGAAGCTATGTGGGCTTGCGACCCTCTTTGGACGATTTGGAGAGGAGAAAAATAAATATCTATTGTCTCTGCCGGGAATCGAACCAAGATTCCTTGGTCGCCCAGCCCATAGCCTAACCGCTATATTGTCTGTGCCATCCCAGGTTCCAACTTTCGGAAGCAGGCCCAACCAATTCAGTGTATATACAACAAATCATGCAGTTTAACCTGACATTCTTTTATTTATATGAAAGTAATTTATCTCTTTGCAAGTCTGATCAGCAATAGAGTCTGCTAAGTTACGTCTTTGAACTATGTAGGCCCATCACCGTTGTTATTTCACAGAGTCAATGGGCAGTAAGCTGATTGTACAATATCTGCGATAACGGACGATGGTTCATCTTATTGCCGTGCGTTGGCGCTAGGGACTGGGTCTCACCACCCTCTACTGGCGGACTTCCGAAACATGATAATGGTGAAAGAATACACCAGACAAATGTTATCTGAATGTAAGTCAGTTTATGGTTGTTTACGAGCAGGAAGTTCAGTGACATGTGAGTATAATTATGTTGGTGCTCACATAACGCAGTTATATAGTTCTTATTTCCTGATACATTAGGTACATTTTGATAAGAAGGATGCTGGACAGTTTTGGGATATAAGAGCGATATTGGATGCTTTTTTTTTTCCTGCGCCATCTTGTGTTAGATGAAGTCATTTGTGCATTTCCGTTATGCTAGAAACACATTGAATCTTGAAAGGCCCCACATTTATTTAAACGTCCCTATTAACGTCTGTATATAGGTATTTGTTTTAGTTTTAAATGCTCTGTGATCTGCGCATTGATCGAATATATACAGTAATGGTGTGTGTGTGTGAAATTGTTGGTACCATTAGTGTATGTATATAGGTATGTTTGATTTCCTGGAAGTAAACTTGAAATGAGCAGTTGTGGAACACGTGGTGTATGGTCGGTCAGTCTTTGTCTGCTGTGGTTGGGAAGGGGTGCGTGACGTGTCTTGCGTCTACCGCTGTTCGTGGAAATCGTTCCTGGTTCAAATACCTGCATGGTGATATGATAAGTTTGAACCTTTCCTCCCTCCATCCCTTCTTCCCCCATGTAAACCTTTAGCCACGCCTCTCCGTCTTGGCACCTGACCCTCTACTGACCTAACGTGCTGCAGGATTCATTTATTACCAAACGAGGAGTTTCCGGAGAGGCTATTTGAATGTGTTGGTGTAAAACAGACCTAAGACGTCGTTACTGGCGATTTCATAAAAGGACCTCTTTGTGTGAATTGTTTGTATTTCTGTATCAAATGTAGGACTCTGCATTGTTAGAAGGGCGAGGGGTAGTGAAACATGCCTTTCATCTCTCTTTGAAATATTTTACATTTTTTACGACGTTAGAAGTCATTAAAGCAGACACACCGCCCACACATCCAGCTCCTGCATAACCTCTAATACAAGGCGTCATCTGAACACAGGACAGCTGCATCTTGACATCACATACTCCGACGCCAATAGCGTTATGCGTCTCATAACCACCACGTCGCTGCGTGATGCAGCGAAAATATTGAATAAGTTACGGTATTCTAAAAATGTGAGTGTGCAGAAGTAGGGGTGTTTGTGTAATATTCAAGGATGAAACTTTGCATATAATCCAAGCTGCCTAACATGAAATCGATATGTAATAACTATTGCACAGTTATAATGATTACTGTAATAGGATTGTAATGCGTGCGTTTTATCTTAACACAGGGTGTACTTTCAGTCTGACCATGAAGGTAAATCTGTGGCGCCAGTGGCATAGCTACTTTTTTGGCGGCCGGTCCAAGTAATCGTAATGTCCGTCCCTAACCGAAACTACGAACTTTTTAAAAAAATCTTACCGGTGGTTGGAGTGTAGAATAAACAAACCTCTTTTAAAGAAGTATAAATACGATACAGGCCTATAATAAATACGTAACATTAGATATAGGATACTGCGAATATCTGTCGTTCTAGTACTCGCCAGAGGTATTTGAATTTGGAATATCTTTTCCACATGTAATTTCACCCCAAAAACACAAATATTAGAACACAGTTTATATTTGTCAACGGATATTTGCTATATACCACACTAACCACGAACTAAAGGAATTCTGCAGGGTAGATTATAATAATTTTGAACTCTTTAATGTTGATATAGATTTTGACGTTATAACTAATATGTCGCATTTTATCAGCTGTCTTTTTTAGTAGTTATAAAGTGACAAACAGCATGTACTGTGCAATGTGCAAGACTGAGACCTTAATGCAGCTGCAACATTTATACTTCCTGTGATACTTGATGGCCTGCAGATGACCACGATTGGTTGCAACGTCTTGCCTTGTTAATATGACTAATTAACACGATAGATAAATATACAGACTTTCCGACAAACAAAACTGTTCATTTTCGTTGCAGCATAGCTACATGTTTCGGTCCACAACAGAACCATCATTAGACTGTCACATAAAAACTTTTGTATATTTTTTATGTTTTTATCTATATTGATATTTAAACAGACTGTGATCAGGTGCAACAGTATCCCTCTACACCTACGATGAGTAATTAGGAAGAGGGCATACTAATGAAGAAAGAAAGAAGATACCTAAACACAACGGGCTGACAACCATGCGATTAAGTAATAGTATAGTATAACTTTAAGCTTACGTACGGAGCTTAATTCAAGGATAACGAGTAGAGAACGTATACGGTCCATGGATAGATGCAAAATGCACAGTTCGACTCAAAAACAGCATTTGGGAGGCATAAACGTTTAAAGGAAGCTAATATTAAAATGGGTGTTATGTGTATAGTTCGGATGATCAAATCAAGAATGAAATGGGTGAGGTATGTGACACGTAGTCTATGGGAAAGAAAAATGCCTCTGGGGTTTTGGTGCGGAAACCGAAGGAAAAAGACAACTTCGAAAACCTACGCACAGATGGGAGGATAATATTAAAGTGGGTCTTAAAGAAATGATATGGGAAGGTGTAGACCTGATTCACCTGGCTCAAGATATGGACAAGTGTTTGGTTCTTGTGAACACGGAAATCGGCTTTCGGGTTCCATATAATGCGGGAAATTCCTTGACTAAATGAGGAAATATCAGGTTGACAAGAAGCGCTGTGCTGTATGAAGGTAGTTACTTAGTTAATTAGTTATGTGTATGGAGAGTGGATTGAATTTAATTGGCTCAGAATACGCTCCAGTGGTAATGAACCTGCTGAGTCAATAAAGTAAGCAATTTCTTGACAAGCCTGCCATATCAATTCTTCTAATGAATGCCCTGCTACATGAAGTTGGTAACTTCAAAGCCGTGACAAAGGTCAACACTATGCAGTGACGCAATACGTCGAGGCGATTATTCTAAAACATTAATAACACGCGCAGACCTATATCAAAAGTAAAAATGCGGGTTAATTTTTAAACAAAGCCAGAGCAGATCACTGATAATGCGAAGGCCACAAGTCGCAAGTAACGTAGACTGATGCCTGCTTATATCCTGTTTGTATGAACAGCATGACAACTTCTTGTTCTGTGGTTTCAGCAGTAAGAACTGTCTGGGGAGAAGAGATAAGGAATTAAAAAACCGAGATAATGTTAAGTACGAACATCTGCTTCTTAGAAAGACACTTCACACTATTTATGCAATCCGAGTTTTAAATACTTCCTTTTCCGTCGTATAGGTAATAAATCCCGTTAGTATGGCTGAACAAGTACGCCGGCCTGCAGACTGCAGGGTCACGATGGGTAAAATGACGTCATATGACGAACAGTTTGTTTCGTGAAGAGGTTGTGGTAAATGAGCAAGACAAACGCATCTTGGACAATGTCAGTGTCTTTTGACGACGTTGGTAACCGTAAGGTCTACAACAGCTTTGGAACTTAACATTCTCAGAGGAAGTTCAGATATCTTGAATTATCTCCACCATTTGCCTTGTCACAAGACTAACACTTGCATCCAAGCTGACCGGTCAGTGGCCCCCAGCATTTACTGGTTCATGGACAGATGTATGGACGGAATTGGTTTCTTGTCTCACTTTTTACGTCTACATAGAAGTAATTAACTAGGGGAAGGGGGTGCGAATGGTGCGGCCTCCCCGCGTGGCAGGGGCCAACGGCCGTCAAAATGTGCAAAAAAATAAATATTTTAAATTACAAAATCTAATTTCCTGCGCTCAAAAAAGACTGTAACTTATTGTGAGAAATGAAAGGAAACCCTGTAAATAATTGTGATTTTAAGGAAACACTTGTTTACCGTCAACACAACTTTTATTACTCGTGGTCTAGTAAGGTCATCATCGTTGAACCGGCGCCACGGATGGACCACTGCGATACTTCAAATGCTGTTGATAGCACAGGAGCGTTCAGGGTTGGAAGAGCAGCAACTGGTGACGTGTTATCTTGTTCAGTTTTTTGAGTTTCGTACATGAAAAGGGCACTGAGAAAATTGGCTGCAAAATTTCTGTTCTTACTTTGTGCTTATGCATCAACGGTTATTTATCATCACAGAAAGTAAAAACTGCCTTTTTCTACATACGTGGGAAAAGTATATTCTCTGCTGTGTAACTTACCATACCGGTTTTCTTAGTTTTTAGTTTCCATGGAACTTCAGAACTTCGAAAACAAAAAAATGGCGGCGTTGCTATCGATGGACCACCACAGGGCTCCGCGAAGGGACCGGTGGACTATTCATGGAACCATGTAATCTGTTACAGGTGGCCAGTATTGTACAGTTCTTCCGTTTCGTATTTGAATTTTAATTATTCTACGCTTGTGTTATGCATTTTATTCTGTAATTACATGCAACTAGCATGGAGTTTCAAGCGAAAATATTGTAGTCATGCAAGTCCAGTGAACAATAAATTTTCATATTCTATTGTAAGATGTCAAAAGTTGTTAAATACGGGACGTGTGAACCTGAAAATAGGGAGACAGTTCTTGACGCCCATAGAAACGGCGTTGTGTGTTTAAATGCAGCAGAACCTGCAAATCCTCTTCGAAAAGATACCTGAAAAGACACTTAGATGGGAAAAATTGTTTTGCGGTGGAAAACATCCAAGTTATTGCCGAAGGGGCATTGGTTAATTGCTTTTTACAATTGGTGCAGTACGTGTTTTTTTATAACCATTACTGATTAACGAAGCCTGGCTTTTAAATTGGCCGAAATGTCTATCTAAAGAGCACAAGTTATGAAGCGCCTCCATTCCCTTGTCACTTGCGCCCTCTTCGCCGCTGTTCACAAATGTCTCAATCTCTGTTTATCCCTCCTAGTGATACTTAAGTCGTAAATTTAGAGACGATGTCAGAGTTAGGTCTGCATACATTATTCTGATAAACTGCACCTAGTAATGTTGTAAGTTGTCCTTGTGCACGCCATGAAGTCGTATGCGGAAGTGCAGCTATAGCTCCACTCATTCTTCTCAACACTAGATTGGTGAGTGATCAGCTCCACACCTGGGCTGCCCTACCACCAGGGGTAAAGTTCACCTGGTGCTCATTTAATAGGGGGGTGGATGGGCCCCAGAGCTGGTCTGGACGCTTTCGAGAAGAGGTTAATATCCTGCCTCTGCCGCGAAACTAACTACAATTCTTCGGACGTCCAGCCGGTATTCTGATAACTATACTGACTGAGCTATCCCAGCTGTTCAAACAACATTGTATTTGATGAAAATTGTTTACTTTGTTAGTTGATTCGTTTTGTTAACCCTTTAAAACCTGGTGGCTACTATACGACCATTAGGTTTAAGACTAGCACCTCTGCATTTTGCCTCCACAGTGCATGTACCGCATTGTAGTGTCTGTAAGCGTTTTCTAGACGTTCGTACTTCCTGCTGCTTCACCCTCAGCCTGTACTTATACCAGCTCTCCGAGACCCTGTCGGACACCGTTTTCGAAGATAATTGTACCCTTCCTTGACTTGTAGCGGAGTTTAATAAGACTTTATCATCATCCAAGGCGGGAAAGATCAAAATTAACCTTTTAAAACCTAGCGGTAACTTTACGTACTACCCGGTTTGACATTCAAAAATTCTACATGGTGCTCACATTGCGTTTATGTATTTTGTACGGATCTCAGAACAAACAGCAACTTTTGCCTTATAAAACATTAAGAGACTAGTTTTTATAAGCGAAGTGGGGAGTGTTTACAGCGCGGTACGCGCTGAGTCCTTATATAAAACAGATACGCTTTGTCTTTAAAGGGTTAATGTATGTACGTGAAACTTCAGCTCTCCGATCATGTTTGGCTGAGATAAGAAATGTGGGGCAGAAGTGTTTGAGTACCAACATACGTGTTCCTTATGATTCTCATACGCACACAGCGATTGGTATCCTATACAGAATTAACCGATTGATTTTCTGATGGACGTACAGTGTTCTCTGTGAGGTACGAGCTGAAACTATATATAATGTGGATTAATTTGTGCTTATCCGCACGCCGTGCCATAGCACAAGCGACTAGTCGCAGGTATGTCACCGCGGAGGCCCGGGTTCCATCCCAGTTCACTCTACGTGAGATTTGCACTGGGACAGGTTTGTATCATTCCACCAACTTTCCGTACTCGCCTCATCTCGTCTCTTACCAGAAGGTCAAAAGGTCGAAGTTAGGAGACCTTCCAACGAGGAATGCTATTTCGGAAACCAGGGAGTACTCGTATTCGATAGAAAAGACCTTCCAGTCTTTTTTTGTGTGTTCACCTTTAGGGCTAATCCTCTTTACATCCCAATGGGGTTAAAGGCATGGGGACTATGCCTCTATTGAAACGAAATGAAAATGCCTTTAGTAATTAGTGTTATCTCATGAGATTGTTGAGTCAGAGGTTGGTGCTGTTTGTGCGAGAGGCAGTTGGGAACAAGTACTTATTTCTGTGTTATACTTAATTCTGTTGTCTGTCTTACGACAGGTCCACAGCCTGTTCAAAAACGAGTTCTCGATAGAGTGCGATCTAGTGCTTCTTCTTTCAATTTCCTGTATCCTCTGTTTTCCTTAAGATCACACAGCAGCTGCTTACGTCTTCTTCCTCGTCTTTCTGTCACTTTTATCCTTCCCCTCTATCTTTTCTTCAATCACGTGTTTTAGAAAGCAGTTCTCACGCAAGATGTGACGAATCCACTTAGCCTTACTCTTTCTTATTCACAGGCATATAAATATGGCATTGTTAAGGATAAATTTATTATTTTCTGTTCACGTATTTGTGCCACTTATTCGCGAACAAGGCAGTTTAAGTCAACCTAAAACCCTGAGTTTATGAGTAATGCAGACCTAACTGAGTTAGTTGATTGACGGAAGTGAAACTGTGTAATATTGTATAAAGGTCACCCTACTCAAATCGCTCATTTCTCCTTGATCAAAGCTGAAGCAGTGTTTTACTTTTTACTTTTTTACGTGCGTCACTAATTATTCCATTGAGTTAAGCATTTTAATACTGTTCAAGTCCAGGATAGTGTAGCTAACCTTGTGGGAATTTTAATGCCTTCCCGGTATGGTGAAGTTAACCCTTTAAAGACGAAGCGTATCTGTTTTATATGAGGACTCAGTGCGTACCGCGCTGTAAACACTCTCCACTTCGGTTATAAAAACCAGTCTCTTAATGTTTTATAAGGCACAAGTTGCTGTTTGTTCTGAGATCCGTACAAAACACATAAACACAATGTGGGCACCACGTAGAATTTTTTAATGTTAAACCTGGTGGTATGTAAAGTTACCGCTAGGCTTTAAAAGGTTAACAACGGGGTTGACGGAGACTCGGTCGCGCCGTTACCCGATTCGTCGTGCGTCTACACTGTGTGTTCGCTCTGACAGCTGAACGTGATTATAGCACGTGATTCGAGCCGAAATCTAGGAATTTGTGGGTCATAAATCAGGTTGGAATTTGTGGAACTGCAACTTCAGACGTAGGCCACGTTAACACAAAAGCTGCATTACTGTGTGCCGGCAGTACGCGTTAAGATTATGCGAGATTCGAAGTTCTCCCAGCCATGTTGCTTGGCACTGAAAATGAAGCCACCATCTTTCTGCACGTCGGGAATTATTTACGCTGTGTCAGAGCACCACGTCTCAGAAGACTTAAGTCTTTATGTCACAGTTACTTTAGGGCTACTCTAGTACATAGGGCGCGAAGGGGAATAAGCTCCGTCTTTTTTTACCCATCTTCACCTGTACTCCATTGTTTTGGACGTTGCGACATTACCCGCGTAATGACGAAGGTCGTTACCACTTCCCATGTTCACTGATAGTTTGTCATGTGTCAGTGACAGGTGTTCTTGTCAACAGCTTCTAGATTCAACCTCAACACTGACTACAATATTCTGAAATTGGGTGCAGTCTACAAGGTAGCTGGTGGAGGAAGTTTTCCACTGAGACGCGGGTCAATTTCTACCAGACACGTTCCAGCCACATTCCAGAAGGCGGCAGTCTGTTTCCGTACCGTGAAAACATCTAATCTCATATAGACTTGGCCGATTTGTGCTGTTCTCGTGTTTCATATTATCTGTGGAAGTCAGATGGGTCAAGGAACTGTGTTATGTCAAGATGAGTGGAGAGATAACAACCATGGGAGGGCCTAATTGTTCTATACCGATATTTGCCATGTTTTCTATCGGCCAAATAAGAATTTGATTTTCGCCAGCAGAGTCAGACATTCTGCCGTAAGCTACCCAATGAAACCATTGGGTGCAGTGCAAGCCGGGACCACAGAGAGTTCACGCCTCCAAAAACAACGCAGTACACAGTCAACAGCACATTCTCACTCAACTATAAAGTGCAACCTTAGTGTAACGATAACAAAAAGTTCTCTCTGAAGATGATCCAGCAGGGTCGAAACATGTAGGAGTGTGTTACGATTGATGATAAAACTCTCTTTGTGAATTTATTGGTGATTAGTGTGTTTGTATAATATAGTGCACGGACATGGAACACATTAAATGATGTATCTTATTTATTTTCTAACCCCATTTGCCGGGGGCCGCGGTGGCGCAGTTGGTTGAGGCACTACGCTACAAACCGGCAGGTCGCGGGTTCGATTCCCGATGGTGTCAGTCGATTTTTCATTGACATAATCCTGTCGGTCGCACTATGGCCCTGGGGTCGACTCAGCCTCTAACAGAAATGAGTACCTGGAATATTTTCTGGGGGGTAAACGCGGCCGGTGCGTAGGGCTGAAAACCTTACCACCTTCATGTGCCGTTTGTCTAGAAATCTGGGAGCCTCAACCTCCTGGAACCTTTTTTTTTTTACCCCATTTGCCTTGATGGTCTTTGTGGAGTTTTTGTAACTTGCTGCAGACAAATATATAGTTTATGGATTTTCTTTTTTTTAAGTATCATCTTGCATTAAGTAATATAACCCCCGAGTACTGAATTATCTCGTATCTTCTTCTGTTGCTATCAAACAAGATGGCCATTCGCCATTTTCAACTTCGTCTTTTATAAACTCAAATCGGAGTTGCCGTGTATGTCAATTGTAATTAGCTGCTTGCTACTTGCGATGACACGTACAAAAATAAATTAACCAGCGTATTAAAAAAAACTTGTTTGAGTGGTCTCCTGTTGATCAGCTCGTACCTTAATACGCTAAATTACAGTAAAATGTGACATCACGTTGCTGACCTCGAAATCGTATGATTTGTAGACGTACATATTGCACGGAATGCAGGCACAGGCGCGTGCTGACGAATCAGATAATTTTAGTACTAGTGACTGTGTGTTTCATGTAAAACTCCCTTAATCAGTCTTCATGCATCTCATCAGATTACATAAGTGTGATAAGCTCCGAGCGGAACTGACATTAGTGTTTGTTCACAGTACCGCTGCCCGCTGCCAGCGTGGGTAAAGCCATATCCCCAGCATCTGGCGCTGATGATGGCGGAGGAGCCGGTGGTGTTGGCGCTTCTGCAATAGCGCCCGACTACTTCATAAAGTGCCCACAGTGTCACAAAGGTTACCCGGGGTTCCAGGCGCTTAAGGACCACGTGGAATCATCTCATCCACCCCCTCCACATCTGGGAGGCAATGATGGGGTGTCACAGCCAACATCACCTATCGGTTCACCTGCCCCCACCACCCCCGCAGGTGCCACTCCAGGCGGCATGTACGCTTGTTCCCAGTGTAGCACTAGTTTCCTGCATAAAGACCAACTAGAGAAACATGAACTGCTCCACTCTCCGAATGCCCAGGTGGTGAGTATCATCTTCCTTTGCAGGGGCTGCACGAAAATTATCTCGCCTTAGAAACGTATTGTAAGGCTTTACGGTGGTGACAGGTGTCTATTGTATGGTTATTTGCAGGCCGTCTTTCAAATTTAATACGCTATGTCCAAAAATTTGTACGCTTTTTAATACGGAATATTAACCTTGTTGTCTGTCTCAGTGTATTGTTTTACGAGAGGAACGTAGTATGTTGCGGACTTATAAGATGGTGCCGCAGTATCTTTTCCCATGATCCATGTACTCAAAAGGGCGGAAGGTTGATTGAGTTTTGAACACCACAAATTAATTTGGAAGTGGTACCGGAAGTTCAACAAAATTTACAGCCACTTAAGAGTACAGCGTTTAATTAACATGGTTAGGCAAAGCATCCAGACTAGCTGCGAGTGCCACCCAGCCTTTTGTGTAATATAAATATATATCGAAGGGTCTTTAGCCGGGATAAAGTGGTCGGAACGTGAGGCTCTTACGTCACCCCATATTTGGTCTGTAGCGTCTCTTCTTCTGCTCAGTGCCAGCTGTCGTTTCTGCTTATCTTTCTGCCCAATTTTATTGGCTTGCCGTTTGGTCTAGCCTTTTTTATGTGTCTTCAGATCGAAGAGACGCATAGGCCCTGCAACCAGGTCAAAGTAGCAGTGAGGAAGAGGGTCCCTGTCCCTTATCACGCCTCTTAACTCGTATATGAAATACCGCATAACCCCAGCTCTAGATCCGTGATCGTAAAGTTGACGAGACGTGACCGCGAGAATTCCGTCCATCCTGAACTTCTCTGTTCGCCGGGGGAGCATCGAAGCATCACCCATTAACACTACCAGCTGGCACTTCGAGTGTCGTGCTGTGAAGGCGAAACTATATCGGTCCGCCAGCAGACCGACCAATATCCTAAGGGCAGTAGAGACTATTGTACGGCACCAGGACCTTCTTCAATACGTTACACTATCTCTGCATTCTAGACGCATAGCTGGAATGTCAAAATGTTGCCCTGTAAATATTAACCCTTTAAAGACGAAGCGTAACTGTTTTACGTAAGGACTCAGTGCGTACCGCGCTGTAAACACTCCACTTCGGTTATAAAAACCAGTCTCTTAATGTTTTATAAGGCAAAAGTTGCTGTTTGTTCTGAGATCCGTACAAAACACATAAACGCAATGTGGGTACCACGTAGAATTTTTTAATGCTGAACCTGGTCATATGTAAAGTTACCGCTAGGCTTTAAAAGGTTAACGTAGGATTTTGCTTACTGGGACGATTTGGCGTCTTGGCTGAAAGTCTTCACGTATTCATACCAAGCAGTATTTTTAATGGCTGGAGTAGGCTCCCATCAGTCCTTTGGAAAGGAAGGTTTGGCAGGATGGATAGTGGTCACTGTTATCTCCTTACCGCATCGCCCGTAAATCCCGGGACATTGTGCCGGTGTCCCGGTGACTATTCGTGGCTCTCGTCTGCACAGTGATAACTGTAGGGTCTGTATCATGTGGATAGCTGAGCCTGCCCACCAAGCGACCGTTTGAGATTTTAGTTGCACTGGTAACACTGACTGTAATAACTGAGTGCGTGTCTTTAATATGGCTTATGAGATTAATAATAATAATAATAATAATAATAATAATAATAATACCATCTGCACATACTGAAGAAAAAACGAAAGTTCGTTATTTCAGTGACATGATTGTCTTTTAACTTTGTACATATTCCGTGTAGTTGATGAAGTCTTATAAATAACTGTAAATTAACTTGATTTATGCACATCTTTGACAGCATTTATTATAAGTGTATTCTTTTGTAACTAAATTCCCCGCTGAAGATGGCCTTCATGGGCAGAAACATGTAGGAATATTACGAAATAACAATTAGTTATTTATAATTATTAGTTAGAACGAATATTGTATAGTACAATTGTCGTACTTTCCTACAATCTGACATTACCCCTCAATCATAGTTACTGCTTCCAGTCACTTTCTGGCGTAGTGGATATTTGTGATTATCATCTCCCTAGCGATGGCTGCAAACGGCTTGTCTTGCTGAATCTGCCATCTTCTGGGATTTGATGTTTTGACGGTGACGAACATGTGGTTACCAACATTCCTTATGGCCAAATGCGTTAGAGCGGGGATATTCAATCAATATTTTGAGCGGGCAACTCTGTGAACTGTTTGTTGGCCAGTGGACTTTGTATATAGTGAATCGATTACGCTTATAGCTAAACACAACATTGACTTTTTAAAACAGCTCAGAAACTAAAGACGAAAAATGATGCGTTCTCACGGTGCAGAACAAATTAGGATTTGATTAGAAATGAAAAAAATATTACATGATAGATAAGATATAAACCTCGCGGGGCGTAAATATAGAAACAACAAAAACAAAAATCACCAACTAATGCACAAAAAGTATATTATCTTCATTCGTAGAACACCTGCTACATGTTTCGACTTCGCTGGGTCACCTTCAGGGAGAACAGTTTCGTTACACTAGCCTTGCACTTATACAGTTGAGTGAGAATGTGCCATTGACTTCGCATTCCGTTGAGAAGGAAGTATGCCATTGACTTCAAAATTTCGTTTTTTATGTTTTCCATACTCTGTACGTAATGTCACTAAAATTATATATAATAACACCAACTGGTGCAAAAGTTTATATTTGTAACCTTTTATCGTTTTAACTACAATGTGGTAGTTTCGTCTGGATCCTCAAGCCATCATGCGCTCTTCATCGCTGAAAGTCCAGTAATTGAGGTCACATTCTTCAGCCAGAGGTGCGTCCGGCCATCTACTGCTTTTATGTTCTTCTCCTGATCATGGTGCCTCAGAGCACCGAAAGATGTCGTGATCCTTTTAATTGTAAGTTGTGCACGAGTTGATGTGATTATACGTAATTATAACGATATTTTGTGTTTTACGAGATGTCAGTTATTGGCAATTTTAGGTCTGTTGCTAAGATACAAACAAAACCAATATTTTGTGTTGTGTGAAACGCGGAGAGGCACATTTCAGATATTCGCATGTCGAGGGATTTTCTTGAAAATAGTCGCGAACTTGTAACTAATGTAGGGTCAAAAACAGAGCGAACGCACCAGAGGTGTTATGCCTACACACCGCTGACATTTCGTGGCTCGTCAATTTCTTAACTTCAACAATACAAACTTGGCGGCTGTGCGAAGTTATGAGATGGTCACCTACTATTGTGTGTGTCTTGGAAGAAAATATAGTTGTTGCCCCTTCTTGTGTTTGTAGAAAATGTGGTAGCTGCGCGAATGCTAGCTCGGCGTTTGGCAGTCCGTTATAACTAACATTTTTTATGGGCAAGGATGGTAGACGTACCTACTCGTAGCAAATTCTCCATGAAATAGTGCCTGTTGGTACATTACGAAGATGACGATTATGTGAGGCTTTGGGTTCTCGTATAACAAATTCAGTGTTCAAGACTGTGATCTTCTGGGCTGTGACGTCTCGTACTTTGATGGATACTACCGTTCCGGAAACACCCGTTGTTGCTATCGTGAGCGCAGAAAATGGAAGTGAAGGCACAGTAAACCTGTCCTTCCAATACGTTGGTAGGAGCGTACAAAATTACACAGACTCGTAACTAAGAATAACATGATCAAATGTTATATAAGTTCGACGTAGTGTGAATATGTGGACATAGTAATGGGAATTACGCGTAGAAATGTACGGTTCAGCAATGTAATTAGGACCGTTTTATGTTCCTTAATGACCTTGCCATATACGCTTCGCAATCCTTACCTCTCCTACCTACTCACAGTAGGTGTTAAGGATGTTTTTATTTTCACTTGATCACACTCACATATCATAGTCGGTAGCACTCCTGTGGACGAAGGATCGGCCCGTCGCAGAGACCTCTACCTGACAACACAAACATTCACAACAGACAAAGATCCATGCCCTCGGTGGGACTCGAACCCACGATCCCAGCAAGCGCCCGGCCGCAGACCTACTTCTTAGACCGCGCGGCCACTGGGATCGGCCCTTGCCATATACATCAGGTGGAAAACAGGCATCGAAACTTCCCCAGAACTTTTTGTAGTTAAATTCCTACTGATTCTTCAGTGCAGTTAGTTTGATGGATCTGTGGAATATGTAGAGAGAGTGTTTTAGGGAACGGGAGTCAGAAGCAAATTCAGCAACAAATTTTACGAGATTTTACATAAACATTCAGTCAACTATTTTTTCTCCTTTCTTTATTAGGAGGTGAGCGACTAGTTTTTTTATGTAAAATATTGATAGCATACGCCAACAGGGATGCAAAACGTCAGAACAAATTTTACTATTTTTTGTCCATTCTAGTTAATTAAATACCAACAAATAATATAGCTGTGACTGTTGCGTGTTTCATTTAGGCTTAAAATAAATAACACCAACTAAATTTCAGGTTATGTACAATAAAAGGTGAAGTTGTCCCTTTGCCTGCTGCGAAGGCGTATAGAGGGTAGACATCGGTACACGCATTCTTAACCACGTCACTAGATGCAGGCGAATGGCCAGCGTTACGCTATGTCCAGATTATCTCCTCAGGAAACGCGCTCTTTACCCCAGGACTAGTCTGGATGTTTTGGAGAAGACAGA